>QXTE01000043.1:1305440-1354666 GCA_003942145.1 Platysternon megacephalum | reverse complement strand
CCCCCCCCCCCCCCATTGATGTCAATGGCAAAATTCCCATTGGCCAGGGATCTCAGCCCTAGTCTCCACGTGCTTCGTGGGAAGGAGTCTCTGGGAGCTATTGAAATACAAATGTTGTTTAATAATAAATTAAAACACTGCTAAAATTTTGGAATCATCCACTCATGTGGGAGAGATTTTTCCCCCCCCATCTTCTTTGCCCTACAGCAAACAAAAATGGAATTAAACTCCTGCACGTTGTATGTATGAAAGTCAGGAATTTTTAAATTTCCCCAGCAATGGTAAAAGGAACATGTTCAACATGAAAATCACACTTCTGTTTAATGTTTTGTACCCCCCATACTTACAAGTACCACCTAAGAAGACTGTAACTGGAAGAAATTACATAAACTTCTCTGCTCTCCCACCACCATTTGTTTGTTTTGTCAGTTTCACAGTTTCCCCTTTGCCATCCCTTATAAACATAGGCAGTGGAGCAGAAAAACTTAGCTTTGCTTTTTTTTTTTTTAATCAGGACATACTACCTAACGGGAGTTTGAAGGAGGGAGACAGAATAAAATCAGCATGGTTCAGAAAGGCTGCATTGCCAATGCCAATTTGCTCCTGGCTACTTCTCCCACATTCAGACAGAGAACCCACCCATGGGTTCTCCACCCAGCTCCTGATATGGATTTGCAGAAACTGTGGCCTGCATTTCCCTGTCATAGAAAGCAGGGTCGCGGGAGATCATGCGGCGTGAGAAGTGCGTACTGGTAGAATCTCTCAGGAGGCAGGTGGAAGAGCTAAGGGAGGAGGTAGCTAGGCTGAAGAGCATACACATGAGGAATTTATTGAAAATATGCATTAAAGACCTCCAAGTTTAAGGAAGAAATCTAGCTAGAGAGGACTGTGGTGGCACCACCAGGGAAGAAGGAAACTGCTCCTTCACTAGGAGGAACACTGCTGGTTTCCTGTGGCAGCAGGCAGTGCTCCACCTTTGCACCACCGTCCACAGAGAGAAAAATCTGGTATGCTGCCCAGGCAACGAGGGATGAGGAGTCTCCCCCAAAAGGTGGAGGAGGAGAAGCAGCCATGTACCCCTAAGGCTGGGAGAATCGCATCCAGCACTCCCAAGAAGAAATGAAAGCTGGTGTGGAGGTCAGTGGATCCCATCTAAGGGGGATGGAGGCATGCATCTGCAGGCCTGACCTGGCATCTTGAGAGGTGTATTGCCTGTCAGGGGCCCATATCTGAGATATTACAGAAGGATTGCAGAGGATCAGTTGGTGCTCTGACTGCTACCCCATGCTGCTCATCCATGTGGGCACTCATGATGCTGCAAGGTGCAATGCTACTGAGCAGATCAGAAATGACTACAGGGGTTTGTGAGGAAGGGTAAAGGAGTTGTGTGCAGGTAGTGTTCTCATTGATCCTTCTGGTCCATGCAGAGACGCCCCTCCTGGAGGTAAACATACAAATGTGGACTTGTCACACTACTGGCAGGGGTGGCTCCAGGCACCAGCGCAGCAAGCGCGTGCCTGGGGCGGCAAGCCGTGGGGGGCGGCATGCCGGTTGCCGTGAGGGCGGCAGTCAGGCTGCCTTCGGCGGCATTTCTGCGGGAGGTCCGCTGGTCCCGCGGCTTCGGTGGCAATTCGGCAGCGGGTATGCTGAAAGCGCGGGACCGGCAGACCACCCGCAGAAATGCCGCCAAATCCGCGTGACCAGCCGACCACCCGCAGGCGTGCCGCCGAAGGCCGCCTGAGTGCCGTGCTTGGGGCAGCAAAAAACATAGAGCCGCCCCGACTACCGGAATATTGGTATAGAAGGGTACAGCTTGTTCAGGAAGGACAGGCAGGGGAAAAAAAGGGAGGAGGGTTGCATTGTCTATCAAAGATGTATACACTTGCACTGAGATTGAGATAGAAGTGGGAGGGCAGACCTTTTGAAAGTCTCTGAGTTAATCAACTAACTCCGAATCTACTAGCAATGACTTTGAAAATTTCTTAGCAAAAGTAAAATGTGAACTTCACAGTCATCGTTAAGCTCTTGGAGTCTTTTGTAGATTGTACCATCAGAAAACTGACACACAACCAGGTAATCTGACCTTATAGAAGGTACACCTCTACCCTGATATAAGTTATGGTTCCCACAGCAACTGAAACTTATCCCCCTTGTGTGTACATAACACTATTACTGTACAGTATAATGGTGATAATTTTTATGTCTTAATATCAGATGTATATGTTAAAGGGACACAGTCAATTTATATTTTAATGACTTTTTAAAATTAATCCATTTTCTGATAGAGCTCTCTTTAAATCATAGAAATCACAGAAATGTAAGATTGGAAGGGACCTCAACAGGTCATTTAGTTGAGTCCCCTGCACTGAGGCAGGACTAAGTATTACGACCTGCTCTTAAAAACCTCCAGTGATGGAGATTCCACCCCAACCCTAGGTTATTTTGTTCCAGTGCTTGACTACTCTTAGAGCCAAGAAGCTTTTCCTAATGTCCAACCTAAATCTCTCTTGCTGAAATTTAAACCCATTGCTTCTTGTTTTGTCTTCAGTGGTTAAGGAGAACAATGTATCACCCTCCTCTTTATAATAACCTTTTACGTACTTGAAGACTTATGTCCCGTCCCTCCCCTGCTCAGTCTTTTCTTCTCCAGGCTAAACAAACCCAATTTTTTCAATCTTTCCTCATGGGTCATGTTTTCTAGACCCATAGTCATTTTTGTTGCTCTCTGGACTTTTTCCAATTTGTCCACATCTTTCCTGAAATGTGGCACCCAGAACGGGATGTGATACTACAACTAAGGCCTTATCAGTGCTGAGTAGAGTGGAAGAATTACTTCTTGTGTCTTGCTTACAACACTCCTGCTAATACATCCCAAAATGATGTTCTCTCTTTTTTTTTTTTTTTGCAACAGTTTTACATTGTTGATCCATATTTAGTATGTGATCCTCTATGACCCCAGATCCTTCCTAGGAAGTTATTTCCCATTTTGTATTTGTGCAACTGAGTGTCCCTTCCTAAGGGTACGTCTACACTACCGGATTAGTCCGAATTTACGGAATTCGATTTTATGAAACCGATTTTTTAAATTCGATGGTACGCGGCCACAGTAAGCGGATTAATTCGGCGGTGCGCGTCCATGCAGAAAGACTAGTGTCGAATTCCAGAGCGTTGCACTGTGGGTAGCTATCCCAGAGTTCCCGCAGTCCCCCCCGCCCATTGGAATTCTGGGTCGATATCCCAATGCCTGATGGGACAAAAAACATTGTCGCGGGCGGTTCTGGGAACATCCTCCCCCTCCCTATGTGAAAACAACGGAAGACAACCATTTCGCGCCTTTTTTCCTTGTTGAACTGAGCGGACGCCGTACCTCGGCAAGGATGGATCCCGCTCAGCTCAAGTTTGCAGTCATGAACATTGTAAACACCACGCGCATTATAGTGCAGTTTATGCTCAACCAGGACCAGAAAAGCCAGGCGAGGAGGAGGCGGCTACGGCAGCGCGGCGACGAGAGTGATGCGGACATGGACATGGACACAGAATTGTCTCGCGCCACGGGCCCCGGCGCTTTGGAGATCATGTTGGCAATGGGGCAGCTTCTTGCTGTGGAACGCCGATTCTGGGCCCGGGAAACAAGCACTGACTGGTGGGACCGCATAGTGCTGCAGGTGTGGGACGATTCCCAGTGGCTGCGAAACTTTCGCATGCGTAAGGGCACTTTCCTGGAACTTTGTGACTTGCTTTCCCCTGCCCTGACGCGCCAGAACACCAAGATGAGAGCAGCCCTCACAGTTGAGAAGCGAGTGGCGATAGCCCTGTGGAAGCTTGCAACACCGGACAGCTACCGGTCAGTCGGTAATCAGTTCGGAGTGGGAAAATCTACCGTGGGGGCTGCTGTCATGCAAGTAGCCAAAGCAATCGTTGAGCTGCTGCTAAAAAAGGTAGTGACGCTGGGAAATGTGCAGCTCATTGTGGATGGCTTTGCTGCAATGGGATTCCCTAACTGTGGTGGGGCGATAGATGGAACCCATATCCCGATCTTGGCACCGGAGCACCAGGGCAGCCAGTACATAAACCGCAAGGGGTACTTTTCTATGGTGCTGCAAGCAATGGTGGATCACAAGGGACGTTTCACCAACATCAACGTGGGATGGCCGGGAAGGGTTCATGACGCCCGCGTCTTCAGGAACACTAGTCTGTTTAAACGGCTGCAACAAGGGATTTACTTTCCAGACCGGAAAATTACCATTGGGGATGTTGAGATGCCCATCGTTATCCTTGGGGACCCAGCCTACCCCTTAATGCCGTGGCTCATGAAGCCATACACAGGCAGCCTGGACAGTAGTCAGGAGCGGTTCAACTACAGGCTGAGCAAGTGCAGGATGGTGGTAGAGTGTGCCTTTGGACGTTTAAAAGGTCGCTGGCGCTCGTTACTGACTCGCTCGGACCTCAGCCAAACCAACATCCCCATTGCTATTGCAGCTTGCTGTGTGCTCCACAATCTCTGTGAGAGCAAGGGGGAGACCTTTATGGCGGGGTGGGAGGCTGAGGCAAACCGCCTGGCCGCTGATTACGCGCAGCCAGACACCAGGGCGATTAGAAGAGCACACCAGGAAGCGGTGCGCATCAGAGAAGCTCTGAAAACAAGTTTCAGTGCTGGCCAGGCTCCTGTGTGAAAGTTCTGTTTGTTTGTCCCTGTTGAAAACCCGCCCACTTGATTCACTCATTCCCTGTAAGCAACCCACCCTTCCCCCTTCCCCCTTCGATCCCAGTTTTATTTAAAAAAAAATAAAGTCAGTGTCGTTTTCAAATTACAAATCAAGAACTTTTTATTAACGGGGGGTAATGAACATAGGGAGAGAAATAACCAGGTAGTCCGGGTGGGGTTTGGGAGGAGGGTAGGAGTGAAGGAACAGGGCAGGAACAACATTCAAAATAATGAGAGCCTTTTGCTCGGGCTCTCTAATGGGGTGGACTGGCAGGTTGCACGGAGCTTCCCCCCCCGCGTTCTTACACGTCGGGGTGAGGAGGCTACGGGACTTGGGGAGGGGGGAGGGCGGTTATAGAGGGGCTGCAGCGGCACCCGGTAATCCGGCAGCTGCCGTTCCTGGAGCTCCACCAGACGCCGGAGCATGTCTGTCTGATCACGCAGCAGCCCCAGCGTTGCATCCCGCCACTTCTCCTCTCGGGCGTCCCTCCTCTCCTCGCGTTCGTCCCTTCTCTCCTCACGTTCATCCCTTTTCTCCTCCCGTTGGTCCCTCATGTCCTCCCGCTGGTCCCTCTTCTCCTCACGGTCACTGGCCTCTTGACGGAATTTCAATACAGTCTCCTTCCAATCGTTAAAATTAGCTCTCTCATCCCGGGTCGACTGCATTATTTCCGAGAACATATCGTCTCGGGTGCGCCTCTTTCGCCTCCTTATCTGGGAGAGCCTTCGTGCTGGGGGCGGGAGGATGGAAGAATTTGCAGCTGCAGTAGGAGGGAAAAAAAGGAGAGAAGTATGTAAAAAGATACATTTTATAGAACAATGCTTATACTCTTTCACGGTGAACACTTTTCACATTACATAGCAATGTACAAGGTCGCTTTTTGCATCTTATATTGAGTGCCCGCGGCTTTGGTGTTAGAGATCACAGCAGACGCAGGGCCGGGCAACAGAATTCGGCTTGTATGCAGCCATGGTAAGCCACTGTCCTGCTGCTTCTGCATTAAATCAGAGCCCTCCTTTCCCATAGCAAGCAAAGCCCTTTACGTGCTGCGGTTTTCCTGTTACCGTGCAGCATCAGATAACATAATAACTTGCCCCCACCCACCCATTCAATTCTGTGGGATGACCCCCTCCCCCCACCACGTGGCTGGTACCATGGAAGATCCATGCAGATCGCAAACTAGCCCCCCCATCCACTTCTGTTGGATGATCGCGTTACCCCTCCCCCCACCACGTGGCTGGTATCAGGGAAGACCCCTGCTAGCCAAACGCGAAAAACTCAGCGACATTATCCACCCCCTCCCCCCCGCCCGCTTGGCTAACTGCAGGGAAAGATTTCTTTTCAGCTACAGGCAAACAGCCCAGTAGGAACGGGGCCACCTCTGTCCCCCTAATTACATTCCCATATCTCAAACAGGTTACCCTGAACGATATCACTCTCCTGAGGATAACACAGCAAGATAAAGAGCGGATGTTGCTTGAATGCCAGCAAACACCGGGACCATACGCTGCCAAGCTTTGTCAAGCAATGATACCGGATTACTTGCTGCTAGCATGGCGCGGTCAAGTGTCCTACCATGGAGGACGGAATAAGGCTGCCCTGCCCAGAAACCTTCTGGAAAAGCTTTTGGAGTACCTCCAGGAGAGTTTCATGGAGATGTCCCTGGAGGATTTCAACTCCATCCCCAGACACGTTAACAGACTTTTCCAGTAGCTGTACTGGCCGCGAATGCATCCCAAGTCCCCAGGGCAAATTAATCATTAAACAAATACTTGTTTTAAACCATGTTTGAGATATTTGAAAAGGTTCACTCACCAGAGGTCCCTTCCAGGGGGTCTGCGATGCCGCCTTGGGAGGGTTCGGAGGGCACCTCTGTCAGGGTCAGAAAGAGCTCCTGGCTGTCGGGGAGAATGGAGCGCTGTGTGCTCTCCACAAGTTCGTCGTCCTCCTCCTCCTCCTCTTCCCCGTCCGCAGATTCGTCATGCAACGAAGACATTAACCCCTCCTCGGAGTCCACGCTCAGGGGTGGGGTAGTGGTGGCGGCCCCTCCGAGAATTGCATGCAGCTCATCGTAAAAGCGGCATGTCTGCGGCTCTGCCCCGGACCGTCCGTTGGCCTCCTTCGTCTTCTGATAGGCCTGTCGGAGCTCCTTCACCTTTATACGGCACTGAATGGAGTCCCGATTGTGGCCTCTCTCCATCATCCCCTTCGAGATCTTGTCAAAGATCTTTGCATTCCGTCTCTTGGAACGCAGTTCTGCGAGCACTGAATCCTCTCCCCATATGGCGATCAGATCCAGTATCTCGCGTGTGGTCCATGCTGGTGCTCGTTTGCGGTTGTCGGCCTGCATCGCTACCTGTGCTGTTCAGCTCTGTGTGGTCACCTGTGCTCACCAGGCTGGGCAGACAGGAAATGAAATTCAAAAGTTCGCGGGGCTTTTCCTGTCCAACTGCCCAGAGCATCCGAGTTTCGATTGCTGTCCAGAGCGGTCACAATGGTGCACTGTGGGATACCTCCCGGAGGCCAATACCTTCGAATTCCGTCCACACTAACCCTACTTCGAACCAGCAAGTTCGAATTCAGCGCTACTCCCCTCGTCGGAGAGGAGTACAGAAACCGATTTTAAGAGCCCTTTAAGTCGAAATAAATGGCCTCGTTGTGTGGACGGGTACAAGGTTAATTCGGTATAACGCTGCTAAATTCGAACTAACATCGTAGTGTAGACCAGGCCTAAGTAGAGTACTTTGCATTTGCCCTTATTGAATTTCATTCTATTTACTTCAGATAATTTCTCCAGTTTGTCAAGACATTTTTTATTCTAATCCTGTCCTCCGAAGCGCTTGCAACCCCTCCTAGCTTGGCATCATCTGCAAACTTTATAAGTGTGCTCTCTGTGCCATTATCCAAATAATTTATGAAGACGTTCCAGATCCAGGAGAGATCCCTGAGGGATCCCACTTGACATAGCTTTCCAGCTCAATTCTGAACTATTCTCAGCGTATGGTTTTCCTGCCACCTTATAGTAGGTTCATCCAAGCTATATTTCTCTAGTTTGTTTAGGAGACAGATTACATCTACTGCTTTGCCCCTATCCACAAAGGTTTGTTACCCTGTCAAAGGAGGATATTAAAGGTTGGTTTGACGTGATTTGTTCTTGACAAATCCAGATTGACTGTTCTCTATTAGCATATTTTCTTCAAGGTTCTTATAAACTGATTGTTTGATTATTTGCTCCGCTATCTTTCTGGGTACCAAAGTTAATCTGGCTGGTATATAATTCCCTGGGTTATCCTTATTCCCCTTTTTAAAGATAAGTACTATATTTGCCCTTTTACAGTGCTCTGGTATCTCTCCCATCTTCCACAAGTTCTCAAAGACTAATCGCTAATGACTCAGAGATGTCTTCAGACAGTTTTGTAAGTATTCGAGAATGTGTATCATCAGGCCCTGATGACTTCAAGACATATAACTTTTCTAAGTAGTGCTTCACTTGTTCTCTTCCAATTTAGTCTCAGATCCTACCTATTTTCACTGATGTTCACTATGTTAATCATCAAGTCACTGCTAACTTCTTTGGTGAAAACAAACAAAACATGCATTCAGCATTTCAGCGATCGCTATATTTTTTGTTATTGTCTTTCTGTCCTCATTTAGTAATGGGCCTATCCTGTCCCTTGTCTTCCTTTTGCTTCTCATGTATTTGTAAAATGCTCTCTCATTACCTTTTATATCTCTAGCTAGTTTAACCTCATTTTGTGCCTTGGCCTTTCTTATTTTGTCCCTATATGCTTGTGTTGTGTTTGTATATCTCCTTTTGTCTTTTGACCTAGTTTCCACTATTTGTATTACTCTTTTTTGGAGTTTCAGATCACTGAAGATCTCCTGGTTAAGGCCGGGTCGCCTCTTAACATACTTCCAATCTTTTCTATGCATTGATATAGTTTGCTCTTTGTGCCGTTAATGTCTCTTTTAAAAATTGCCTTCTAGCAGGGTGCCTGACTTCACCTGCCAAAAGGAAGAGCGAATTAGCTGCATATTTGATCTCTTCAGCATTTACTAGATTTGCAGTACTCTGTCAAATTGCAAGACTATTTCTCATTTTCAGAGCATTAGATGCTTTTTTGGTCTTGTACTGTAATGGTAGCCTAATGTAGTCAGTGGAATTATACAAGAATAGTGCCATTCTGGCAGTTGTGCTAGAATATAATGCAATGTATTTTTTGAGTCCATGGTAATTTAGAATGAAGTCCAGTTTATCCTTTCTTAGAAAGCATTTGCATTACAATACCTACCCATTATATACAGTGAGACCATATATGGGTTGGGGATAGATACCAAAGCATGTTATAATAGTGAGGGTCCTGGGTTTTAGAGTGAGAGTACTGTATATGCTGGCAATCCAGGGGTTAGATTGACTACCATCTAGTGCAGTGGTTCTCAAACTTGTTCCGCCGCTTGTTCAGGGAAAGCCCCTGGCGGGCCGGGCCGGTTTATTTACCTGCTGCGTCCACAGGTTCGGCCGATCGCGGCTTCCACTGGCCGCGGTTCGCCGTTCCAGGCCAATGAGGGCTGCAGGAAGCGGCACAGGCTGAAAGATGTGCTGGCCGCCCTTCCCGCAGCCCCCATTGGCCTGGAGCGGCGAACTGCGGCCAGTGGGAGTCACGATCGGCCGAACCTGCGGACGCGGCAGGTAAATAAACCGGCCCAGCCCGCCAGGGGCTTTCCCTGAACAAGTGGCGGCCCTAGTTTGAGAACCACTGGTCTAGTGGCAATCTGTTTAAGAAAAGAGAGATGGTTACCAAACAATTTAGTTTGAGAGTCACTGGCACCAAAAAGAAAATGGGCTGAAAATAGTCTTCCTTCATTGTTCTAATTAATCCAGTTCACACTCTTTTCCTTTTCTGTTTTTTAAATGGTGGTTTGAAAGCATATTTATTTTGTTTTAGGGCTCCTGCTGAGTGGAGAGAATGTCAGTCAGCCAGAGAGCCATCCCTTGCACCCTGGCTGAGGAATGAGTGGAGCATTTCTGTCCCCATGCATGGGGGTGTTGAGTACAGCCTGACTCTTGACGAGGAGCACTGGAGAGCACTAGCAACCCAGTTCAGCAAATATGTCAAGTTTTTTTTAAAGACAGAAGCTATGCAGCCTTAAAAGGACTTGTTTAAATTTTTGTGTGTGTGTGTGTGTGCGCTGAATATGTCAAGTTTGTAAGGAGCCAGTGAATCCTCTCCTCCCCTCCCCCAATTCCTTTTAAGTTAAAATTATAGAATAGTTCACACGCTGTGTCTTACCAAGATTCATATTCTATCTCATAACTTCAAATAATATAATAAAATCTGAATTGAGTAAGAAACAGCATTTGGACTGTTTTATCATTCACATTTAAAAAATAGGTGGGAAATAAATGCTGGCTTCTTACAACTTTGACATAGTGAGCACAGGGAAAAAAACACAAATGTAAACACGTCCTTTTAAGGCGATATAAGCAGTATAACTAATTGCTAAGGCTATAGGTGCTATATAAATCATTAAATACACAAATGGAATCATGCAAGAGGGACCGGAGGGGAATGGAGAACAGAAAAAGGGAGCAGAGAAGCACAGCGCCATGGAAAGCAGCCAGAAAAATTGAGGCATATTACAGTTTCTTTGCCTCAAAATGGGTTCTGGTAGCAGTGGAATATATTCCCATGAGTGCAAGACTGGGGAGGCAGTCACTTAAAGAAAGACCTGAACGTGTTTTACAGGCAGTAATGGGCTGCCATGAATTATTAATGAAAGTAATAATTAAGGCTATTTAGATTTCAGTTTATATCATTTGATAACCAATAATTGAGTAGTATAGTATAATGCTCATTTGCCTGTTGTTACACAGAATGCTCTCTTAGCTCACAGCTATTTTGTAGCAGTGAAATTGTCTGAGCTATTGAACAAACTGAAAAGTTTGGGTGTTGCTTTTGCATGCACTGAATTTTTTTTTATGTGCTTTACAAGCCTGTCTTTCCTGTCCCTCCTGCATTTAGCTTTCTTTCCAGCAGGCCAGTTATTTGCATCACTAATTGTGACATTTGACTGTACGGTAGGCAACAGAATAGAAGGAGAACTAAGTGCAAGCTCTTGGTTTAAGAATTGAATAACTAGAATTAATCTCCAAGGTTTAGCACCATTCCTGTTCAATGTGTGGCTTTGTTACAGAGCAGCAAGCATGTGCTTAATACTTTGCCAGACTGGGGCTGTAGCACAGGATACCTTGCAGGATCAAGCCCTGGAACAACAGACCATGTTATAAAATAATAATGGTGTTTTTTTTCCATTCTACATATGATATGAAGGGCTTTATTCTTTTAGATGTATTCTGTGGATTTCAAAAAGCACGATTGTCATGGGGTGCTCTACTCACTGCTAGAGTGCCTCCTTCTGGCTGCATCTGGGGATTAGCTCTGCCAGTCTGATGTCCCCTCCTGCAGTTGCTCACGCCGTCTCTCTGTTTCGCTCTTTTGGAACTCAGCTGCTCCCACTTCGTGGCTTGACCCTCGGCCAGTTCACTGTAATTTCTCTCTTATGTGGGGGTGCGTGTGTCAGTCTCACAGGACCTACTTGTCCCAGGCAGTCTTCCCTTTCACTGCCACTTAGCGGTGCCATTTCCCCAGTGGCTGGCAGGGAAACCCAGGCCCACTCTCTACCATGGGTTCCAGCTCAGGGACCCTTCAACAAGCAGTCAGGGTTTGCACAGCTGTATCCCTGGGTTACTTCCTACCTTGCCTTCTTTCGCCCTGAAAGTGACAGCACCCTCCCTCCCTCCCTCCCTCCCTCCCTCTCTCTCTCTCTCTCTCTCTCTCTGCTTCCCCCTTCTACTCTGAGCTATTGGGCTTTCTTCAGGCGCTTCCTGTTCCTGTCCAGCTGTGCTTCATCTCTAATTAGTCCTCCTTGCTCCCTGGCTGCTCCTCCAGGTACAGCCTAGGAGTTGATGGGCCTACCTGACCCCCTAAGTGCCGTCAGGGCTTGTGTGGGGTGGACACCTCATCACAATGATATTCATCCTCCAAAAGTAAAATTCCATATGGTGCCTTCTCTTCCTCCTCAGCCCACCCACTCTGGAATGGCAAATGATTTGGCCTATGCTGGATTTCACCAGTAGTGATAGTCTGTGAGTTGAAATCTGGCCATGTATAGTACAAGTATAATCTATTCAAACAAATTTTCAGGCGTTGCCCTTATTATATGTGGATTCTTTAAAACACATTTCATTGCTGTAGTGATACCAGTGTTTTCTACATGCATATAAGGTCCTGGTCTTATACAAAATATGTACGAATGACACAGTAGGTTGTGCTGGTGCGAAGTGGCACTATATGTGAAAGAAAGCATAGAGTCAAATATAGTAAAAATCTAAAATGAATCAAACTACCATAGAATCTCTCTGGATAGAAATTCCATGCTTGAATAATGAGTATATTCCTATACTACCAACCACCTGACCAGGATGGTGATTGTGAAATGCTTATGGAGATTAGAGAGGCTACAAAGGCAGAAAACTCAACAATAATGAGGAATTTCAGCTATCCTTATATTGACTGTGTGTGTATAGGTCACCTCAAGAAGGGATGCAGAAATAAAATTTCTAGACACCATAAATGACTGCTTCTTGGAGTAGCTTGTCCTGGAACCCACAAGAGGAGAGGCAATTCTTGATTTAGTCCTAAGTGGCGCACAGAATCTGGACCAAGAGGTGAATATAGCTGAACTGCTTCATAATAGCAACCATAATGTAATACATTTAACATCCTTTTAGGAAGAAAATACCAAAGAAACCCACCACAGTAGCATTTAATTTCAAAAAGGGGAACTACACAAAAACAAGGAAGCTAATTAAACGGAAAGGAACAGTCACAAGGGTAAGATGTCTGCAAACTGCATGAAGACTAGTTAAAAACATCATAATAGAGGCTCAAACTAAATGTTTACCCCAAATTAAAAACAAGTACCAAAAATATAGCTACCATGGCTAAACAGAGTAAGATGTGTTTATAGGCCTTTAAAAATTGGAAGTCAAATCATAGTGAGGAAAATAGAAGGGAGAATAAACTCTGGCAAGTCAAGTGTACAAGTATAAGAAGGGCAGTCCAAAAAAGAATTTGAAGAGCAACTAGCTAAGGACACACAAACTAACAGCAATTTTTTTTACATACATCAGAAGCAGGAAGCCTGCCATACAGCTAGTGGATGATCAAGATACTAAAGGAGCACTCAAGGAAGACAAGACTGTTGCAGAGAAGCTAAATGAATTCTTTGCATCATTTTTCACTGCAGAGGATGTGAGGGAGATCCCCACACCTGAGCCTTACTTTCTAGGTGACAAAACTGAAAAACTGTCCCAGATTGAGGTGTAAATAGAGAGGAGGTTTTGGAACAAACTGATAAATGAAACAGTATTGAGTCACCAGGACTAGATGGTATTCACCCAAGAGTTCTGAAGGAACTCAAATATGAAATTGCAAAACTACTAACTGTTGTATATAACCTATTGTTTAAATCAGCCTCTATACCACATAACTGGAAGGTAGCTAATGTAATGCCTATTTTTAAAAAAGGCCCCAGAGACGATCCTGGCAGTTACAGGTCGGTAAGCCTTACTTCATTACCAGGCAAATTGGGTGAAAATATAGTAAAGAACAAAAATATCAGACACATAGATGAACATGATATGGTGGGAAAGAGTCAACATGCTTTTTGTAATGGAAAATCATGACTCACCAATCTATTAGAATTCTTTGAGGGAATCAGTAAGCATGTACACAATGGTGATCCAGTGATATAGTGTACTTGGACTTTCAGAAAGCCTTTGACTGGGTCCTTCACCAAAGACTCTTAAGCAACATTGGCAGTCGTAGGATAAGAGGGAAGGTCGTCTCATGGATCATAACTGGTTAAAAGACAGGAAACAAAGGGTAGGAATAAATGGTCAGTTTTCTGAATGGAGGAGGCAAATAGTGAGGTCCCCCAGGGATCTGTACAGGGACCAGTTCTATTCAACATATTCATCAATGATCTGGAAAAAGGGGTAAACAATGAGGTGGCATAATTTTCAGACAATACAAAATTACTCAAGATAGTTAGGTCCAAAGCTGACTGCGAAGAGTTAAAAAGGGATCTCACAAAACTGGGTGACTGGGCAACAAATTGCAGATGAAATTCAGTGTTTATAAATGCAAAGTAATGCACATTGCAACTATATATACAAAATGATGGGGGTTTAAATTAGCTGTTACCACTCAGGAAAAATATATTGCGTTATTGTGGATGGTTCTCTGAAAACATCTGCTCAGTGTGTAGCGGCAATCAGAAAAGCTAATAGGAACCATTAGGAAAGGGATTAGGTATGTGAACACCTTGAATACTGCATGTGGTTCTGGTCGCCTCTTCTCAAAATAGATATATTAGAATTGGAAAAAGTGCAGGGAAGGACAACAAAAATGATTAGGGGTATGGAACCGCTTCGGATGACAAGAAAGTAAAAAAGACTGGGACTTTTCAGCTTAGAAAAGAGACGACTAAGGGCTGGTCTACACTGTCAGAAACAGGATACCATTCATCTGATCCAGCAAGGCTGTTCTTTATCCCACTGAAGTAAAATGGAGTTTTAATGCTAATTTCAATGGCAACTGGATCAAATTCAAACTCATCCTTTACTTATGTTGCTGGTTCACAGTATGTCAGGAAATCCATCATAGTTTAAACATTGTCTAGTTACCGTCCGTTTCTGCAGCTGAAGATGGCTTCTTTGCTATTCTTCTAAGACCAAAGCTGTGACTATGCAACCATTTCCATTGTCTTCATTTGTAGTCGCAGAAAACTATCAGGGAGCAGAATAAATTTATCTATTTTACATGGTCCTATGCTTTTTATTCAGTTACTGGCAAGCATGAATGTGCCCCATTGCACTACAGTTTTTGATTTGGGGTACCCTGATTTATTGATTGTCTATTATTACATTACTGATTTAGTGTCCCTAATTAGCACTCTGAACTTTGGTAGGTTCTTGTCCCAAGATTAGGCAGAATATTATCAAAATCACTGTTAAATTGGGAGCCCCAACGTGTGCACGGTTGCAACACCCACACTTCTGAAATCATACTGTATTTATAATAGTTTTATTAACTAACTATAATAGTTTTATTAACTCTATCCCAGCAAGTAGGTAGAAATAATATAGAATGAGCTGAGCATCCACATGCTTATAGCATGCCTTGCAAAACAACCTGATATGTTAGTTCTTATCGTCTTCATCTTTCCCCTCACCATCATCATCATCATCCTGGCATGTCCCAAGAGCTACATCTCTCCCTCCCAAATCATACAGGGTGGGATACAGCTTTTATAATGTGTTATGCTGATGCCACTATGCCTAATGCATATTCAGTAGGGGTTTCAGCCCCTTTTCCTTATTTGTAGTTCCTCACCTACTAATGCTGGGGTGCCCTTCTCCCATAGGATATTAATCCTTTTACCTCAAGCTTATTAGCATATATGTCAATTAGTTATCTTGGCATCCTTGTGGTCAGACATTTGCTGATGTCCCTAACTAAACATATCCCAAGCTGGTAGAAACTAGCATCTTTTGTGATTACCTACCAGCAGTGTAGTCTTTACAGCATTCTATCTCATGATATGTTATGATCTAGGGTTACTCTTGGTTAGCTGCTTATGCAAAGGCTTTTTGGCCTTATGCCTTAATTATAGGTAAACTAATTGTCTTACAGGCCTTGAGGCTTATAGGCTCATTTAATTATTGCTTTAATTTATACCTTTGCCTCACCTAGTAAATACCTATACCTAGGCTACAGGGGCTTAACCATATCATAATTAAATAGTTGCTAAACTTTAAAAGGCAATGGGTCAAAGGAGACTGGTATTCAAGAGATCCTGCCCTGGGGATAATGGAGGTGGGAAAGTAGCCACTGTGGCATGTGCTTTTCTTTCTCTAGCCCTGCAGAAGCTCGTCTCTGACCATTCTGTGTAGTAGCATCATAACTGAAATCTATGCATTATTTGTAGGTAAGTTCTTGCTTAGCCACTCTTCCTTCTGCAATTTGGAACCCCCGTTTGGGGGAAAGGGTAGTCCAAAGACACCAGTCTGTGGGAAGCCCCTTGTAGCAGAGCTTGTATAGGAGCATATTGATAAGAGACCAAAAGAGACTTGACTTGGGCAGAGGCATATGGCCTCTGTATGGATTGCCTGTGCCTGAACACATCCCCTAAACCCGCAGTTATAGGGGTTACTCCTGAGGGAATTCTGTGCCAAAAAAATAAAAATTCTGTGCACAATATTTTAAAATTCTGCACATTTTGTCAATAAATGTGGAGGCTCCAGCATGGCAGTGGGGAGCGCAGGTGACTGACTGCATGGAGGTGGGAGATCACCCTGCAGCCCCTGCCCGAGACAGGGACTCCGCGATGAGGCTGCACCTAACCCTGACACAGCGCAAGGGCCCTGCCTGCCCCAGAGGTCCATGTATCCGGGGGGGTGGAGGGGCTGCTGCAGGGTGATCTCCCACCTCCTCCATGCAGCCAGTGGCCTGTTCTCCCCATTGCCATGTTGGAATTTTCACATTTATTTATTGACAAATGAATTTTGCAGAATTTTAAAATATTGTGTGCAGAATTTTTTTTTTGGTGCAGAATTAGCAGCCCCACATAAGGTGTGGGCAAGCAGATTCAGCCTGGCAGGATCCAAGTGTGGAGGGGCTTAGTGTGTGTGGGGATCCAGGTGTGGGGTGAGAGGGTTCTGTGTAGGGCATTCTAGGTGTGGGGGAATCTGGATGCACAAGGGTTTGTTCGGGGGGTTCCGGGTGCAGGGGGGTGGGGGCTCACAGGGTGGGTCTGGGTGTGGAGAGGATTGAGTCGGCTGGGGCTGGGTGGCTCAGTGCAGGGTGGGGATGGGGTCCAGGTGCTGGGAGACTGGGACTTGGTGGTGGGGGTTGGGTGCAGCTGGTTGGGGCTCAGTTTGGGGGGGTTAGTTGCGGAGGACTCATGGGATGCAGGGTTGGGGCTTGGTACAGGGGGTGGGGTCTGGATACAGGGGGTGGGGCTTGGCAGGGGTGGGGCTCAGTGGGGAGGGTCTGGATCTGAGGGGTCCATATGTCTGGGGATTGGGTGGATGGGGGAGCAGTTCCCCCCGTGGCTTAGGAGCAATGGGGACAGGAAGTGGGGTGGAGCGGGGGGAGGTTTCTGGCGGTGGGTCTGACCTGGTTCCACACACCCCCCCCCCCCCGCGCTGCTATGTGCAGAGAAGTGCGCTCCTCCCCCACGCCCAACCTAGCCCAGCCGGGACTAGCAGCTGAGCCTGGTGCAGGGTAGGAGCCACTTGCCAGAGTGGGGCTGGGGAGGGCCGTGTGTGTGTGTGGGGACTCAGTGGGGGAGTCTGGGTGTGGGGTCGCAGCTCCAGATGTAGGGGGTGAGGCTCGGCGGGGTGGGGTTTTGGGTGAGGGGAAGTAGATGGGGGGGGATTCTGGGCATGGTGGGGGAGGTTTGTTGGGGGGTCTGGATGCACAAGAGTTGGGCAAACGGGGGGATGGGTGTCCCCAGGCCCCCCCGCCCCTGCAGTGATTTACCTCTTTGCTGGCTATTCCGGGCACCCAAAAGGACATGCCCATGCTGCTGGGAAGTGTGCGTGACTGCTCTTGTGGCTTCCCCTACTTCCCTGTCAGTCATTTTTCTGCAGGGAAGCAAAGAATTCTGCATGCGCGCAGTGGCACAGAATTCTCCCGTTATACAAACCCAGCCTGCCTAGTGGAAGATTTCCAAGGAAATACAGCAAACCCCATCTCCTGTAATTTTTTTGTACCTATGCAGAGATAATCCATTAATGAGATGATCTAGCTCACTTTTATTTAATGATTGTACAAGATCTTTTGGTATTTCCAAAATCACTTCCTTCCTTTTTTTTTTTTTTTTTTTTAATAAATTAGATTTGGTCCTGAACCAGAACTCCAGATTCCACAGCTGAAAGTCTTTGTGTTGGGCCTCCTTCTGAAATAAGTAACCCAAGTGAACCAAAGTTTTGGATCTTCTCCTATCCACACATTTTAGGGAACTTCATATCCAGATCTGAGTCCCAGTTTTGTGAGTCGGACCCAACTTTAGAATAAAATATTCTATACATGAGGGAGCAGTTTCTTAAGACTTTACGATTTATATAGTATATTAAGCTGATTTCAGAGCCCAGACCAACAATTTTATTATGTAGTGTCTTATTTCATATTTTGTTCACCCCCCGAAAGAGACTTTTTGCTTTTGGCAGCATCTTTTATTGGCCACACTCAAATGAGGTATAATAGCTGAAAATGATCAGCGCATTTTCTTGTGTTGCAAGAACACTTAATGAAAAAGAAGATGCTATCATTTGGAAAATCTCAAACTTGTTTTCTTAAAATTTTCCTAATAGTCCCTAAGGGCACTTATTTATCGTAAAAATATGATTGTTTACCATTCATTTAAAAAAACACTTTGTTCTGTATGTTGATACCCTTTTAAAAATCTAGCAATAATGGTGAAGAGTTGGGAAAAGTAGCATAAAGAACTAATGTATTTCTTGAGAAGGAAAAGTTGCTACTTGTATTTTCTGTGCTTGTTAGTGAACTATGATAGATGAAACCTTCTCTTTGCCTGATTTGAAAAAAAAATGTATGAAGCATTTTATTTTCCTTCACTCAAGAGGAGCGCAGAATAAAAGTAATAACTTGCATAATATTCTACTATTGAGCAATGGACAACTCATCAATAAGGGGCACAACTTAAAAATCACAATTTTGCATTAAAATATACCTACCACTCTTACATGTAGTATCTAAGATGACTTATAACTGAAAGAGATTGGAGATTACTTTTTTAATTTTTGTTTTCCAATCTATCTGTGCATTTGACAGCAGTTTGTGCATAGTCAGTTTCACTTTCTAGGTCACCTCCAAGTTTCCTTTCTTGTTTGTGTGGGCCTCTCAGTCACACAATAGGGTAGAAGGTATATTTTAAAACTAGAAAATTTGGCTGTAAAAGCATGAAAACTAACAACATTCAGGAGCATTTTTGACTCATTTTTTGAAGTAGTTTCGATGTTAGTTTGACAGTCCTTTTGAAATCTTATTACGAGACACTGCACTTTGGGGACAGAAGTTGTTTTAGAACAATTTTCTTTAAGAACCTTCATGTTTATGAAATAAAGAAAGTTGAAATATTTGCTGAGCGTGCTTCATGACTACCAAATCCCACATGTAGATGCAAAAGACAAATGCTTGTGAAATCTTTATCAAATTGGAATGATGTTCTGCAACAAAACCAAATAAATCAAAGGCTCTCTGTGACGTTTCCTTTTCAGCTTTACACCAAAATGCTTTTAGAAGAGCATTAAATATTCTCTTTTTGTTAAATGGAAGGATGTGCTTCTATCTTTTCTAAAGATGGGAGAGGGGAGGGATTTATCGCAATCACATCCTGGCTGCCCAGAAAATGCATTGAATATTTTGGATTTATTCCTTTTGATGAGGAAATAATTTTTTGTTTTTTATAATAGTGATGGTACATGAAAGAATTAATTACTGTAATATGAAAGTACTTATAAACTGAAACCTTGAATCCAAGCTTGAAGTGACAGAAGATGCCAAGAGAACAGACAAATTTGATACCATTTTCATTATGTATACCCATGTCAGAACAGTATAGGAGCCAAATAAATTAGGAGTCTTGTATTCAAAAGTCCAGTGTGAAACTTTATTCCCTGACTTGATGTCAGCAGATATTTTTATCCTATTAGGAGGTACTGTATTTAAAATGTTTAGCCATTTTTAGACTCCGGGTGATGTTGTAATTTTGAAGAAGTGGGTGGGAACATGTGGGGCCAAACTTGGCTCTGTTATGCTGGTGAAAATTCAGAGTAAACACACAGGTTTTATTCCAGATTTTCATCAGCGAAGCTGAGAATCAAATTTAGTCCATCTTCTCCATCTACAGCAACTGGCAGTCCTTCATTGTATTAAATAGATGAGGAATAAAATAGAGAAATTCCCAAGTGATATGTTAGTGCTTATAAATATGCAGCTACATTTTCTTGAGAATGAGATTTATTTCCAAAAACAGCTAAGGCTTTGAAATACTAAATCTTATTACAATACAGCTCACTATTTAAATAATATCAACATTACAAATTAGTGAACAAACTGGTGGTACTTTCTGGCCACAAATTGCTTTAAGATGGATCATGCCCAACTCAACAGATGAAGGATGGGGCAGTCCTGGGACTATATAAAAGCAAGGAAAAGGGCACAAGATGTTATCCATTATGGAGGGGACACTCTGCCAGTGTATCTCATGAAATGTGAATCCAAGCTCTCTGGATTGGACAAGCGCTGCTCAGACTGACCATTGGGTGAGAATTACCTTATTAGACAGAAAAATAACTTCTTAATAATTGTAGGTTATAGATTGCATTTTAAGGTTATCTTTTACCTGGAAACTTATGTTTCCAGATCCTTTTATTTGAATGTTTAACTCAAGCTTTGCTAAATAAATTTCTGTCTGGTTTTACTATTGACACATCTAAGTGCCCTGTGCTAAGGAGAATATTGAACTCAGGTGAAGTCAGCGAACAGGTGCACTGCTTCCACGGAGGCAGGGGATTGGTGTACATTGCGGGTCTCCTGAAGACAAGGGAATGGGCACTCATTGTAACTGGATGGTGGTGTGTGTAAACTGCTAACCTGCAGTGGGAAAGAGTGGGGCTTGCGATAACCTGGAGTGGAGTGCTTGTGTGGCCTGCAGCCAGCAGCTTTGGGAGAACTTCCCCCAGGGGGCCCAGACCAGACTCCCTCACTCCGACACTTCAGTTAACCGTGAAAGTGACACAATGAGTTAGTGCAGTGGTTCCCAAACTTTAACAACCTGTGAACCCCTTTCAATAAAATGTCAAGTCTCGTGAACCCCCTCCTAAAAATGAATATTTCTAGGTATTTTCTCCTTTACCTGAGTATAAATTATAAAAGCAGTGATCTTGGAAATATAAAATTTGTTTTTATGACATGATTATTACACACTATTATTAATTAATATTTATCATTACAGTATTTTTATTACATTATGAAAATGGCAACATTCTTCCAGGATCTCACTTTCGTAGCTTGTATCACTTTGAATAAGCTTGTTATAAGACAAGGCTCCTATGTTTCATCAGGGAGTATCAGATGTGAAACAGCATGAAGGTATTTAAGAAGCCAACTCAAAGAGTTCCTCCTACACAAGCATTCAGGGCTTGAGCAGTCCAGGCAAACAACGCACGTTACAACAAAGCTTAAACTTGTTCTTCATAATAATTTTAAATACAGTACTAGCTGCCTATTTAATTTTAAAAACAGCAAAAAATATCCACCTCCCTTTCCATTTCTTATAAGGAGTCTTGAAGTTTAAATCTCCTCAGTGTGATAGATATGCTTGCTTTGATCTGCTTAGCTCTTGGAAGTTCAGGGGCTCTGGGCTGCTGGCCCCGTGCTGCCCGGGGTACCTAGGGACAGCTCTGTCCGCCATTAGGGAATTTTTCCCTGAGAACCCCCTGTAACATTTTGCGAACCCCCAGGGGTTCACGAACCCCAGTTTGGGAACCACTGAGTTAGTGGTTGGCTATGATAATAACTACTACTACTTTAGATGCAAAATCTTATGAGTTCCATCAGTTAGCATTACAGGTTCTGATTCTGTTTTTGCTATCCATTGTGTAAAATCTCCTTTGAAACTAGAAAGTAGCTTTCCCCACCCCACCATTCACTTATTTATTTTGTCTTCTCTTTGGCAAAAGTGCTAGAGCCTAGCCCTCTGCCCACTCCACACATAAAGCTGTCATTGGCTTCATTGAAGAGTTCTATGCACATGGGGTAACATTTTCAAAAGCACCTAAGTCACTTTAGGAACCTTAAGAATATTTGAAAACAAGACTTAGGAGCCTAAGTCCCTTATGTGCTTTTGAAAATTTAACCTAGTGTGCCTAGGAGAGTGGGACCGCTAAACACTGAGGATGGAGTGGAGGTTAAGGATAATCTAGGCATGGCCCAATATCTGAACAAATACTTTGCCTCAGTCTTTAATGAGGCTAATGAGGAGCTTGGGGATAATGGTAGGATGACAAATGGGAATGAGGATATGGAGGTAGATATTACCACATCCGAGGTAGAAGCCAAACTCGAACAGCTTAATGGGACTAAATCGGGGGGCCCAGATAATCTTCATCCAAGAATATTAAAGGAACTGGCACATGAAATTGCAAGCCCATTAGCAAGAATTTTTAATGAATCAGTAAACTCAGGGGTTGTACCGTACGACTGGAGAATAGCTAACATAGTTCCTATTTTTAAGAAAGGAAAAAAAAGTGATCCGAGTAACTATAGGCCTGTTAGTTTGACATCTGTAGTATGCAAGGTCTTGGAAAAAATTTTGAAGGAGAAAGTAGTTAAGGACATTGAGGTCAATGGTAATTGGGACAAAATACAACATGGTTTTACAAAAGGTAGATCGTGCCAAACCAACCTGATCTCCTTCTTTGAGAAGGTAACAGATTTTTTAGACAAAGGAAACGCAGTGGATCTAATTTACCTTGATTTCAGTAAGGCATTTGATACGGTTCCACATGGGGAATTATTAGCTAAATTGGAAAAGATGGGGATCAATATGAAAATTGAAAGGTGGATAAGGAACTGGTTAAAGGGGAGACGACAACGGGTCATACTGAAAGGTGAACTGTCAGGCTGGAAGGAGGTTACTAGTGGAGTTCCTCAGGGATCGGTTTTGGGACCAATCTTATTTAATCTTTTTATTACTGACCTTGGCACAAAAAGTGGGAATGTGCTAATAAAGTTTGCGGATGACACAAAGCTGGGAGGTATTGCTAATACAGAGAAGGACCGGGATATCATACAGGAAGATCTGGATGACCTTGTAAACTGGAGTAATAGTAATAGGATGAAATTTAATAGTGAAAAGTGCAAGGTCATGCATTTAGGGATTAATAACAAGAATTTTGGTTATAAATTGGGGACACATCAGTTGGAAGTAACAGAGGAGGAGAAGGACCTCGGAGTATTGGTTGATCACAGGATGACTATGAGCCGCCAATGTGATATGGCCGTTAAAAAAGCTAATGCGGTCTTGGGATGCATCAGGCGAGGTATTTCCAGTAAAGATAAGGAGGTGTTAGTACCGTTATACAAGGCACTGGTGAGACCTCATCTGGAATATTGTGTGCAGTTCTGGTCTCCCATGTTTAAGAAGGATGAATTCAAACTGGAACAGGTACAGAGAAGGGCTACTAGGATGATCCGAGGAATGGAAAACCTGTCTTATGAAAGGAGACTCAAAGAGCTTGGCTTGTTTAGCCTAACCAAAAGAAGGCTGAGGGGAGATATGATTGCTCTTTATAAATATATCAGAGGGATAAATATCAGGGAGGGAGAGGAATTATTTAAGCTTAGTACCAATGTGGACACAAGAACAAATGGATATAAACTGGACATTAGGAAGTTTAGACTTGAAATTAGACGAAGGTTTCTAACCATTAGAGGAGTGAAGTTCTGGAACAGCCTTCCAAGGGGAGTAGTGGGGGCAAAAGACACATCTGGCTTCAAGACTAAGCTTGATAAGTTTATGGAGGGGATGGTATGATGGAATAGCCTAATTTTGGCAATTAATTGATCTTTGATTATTGGCAGGTAAATATGCCCAATGGTCTGTGATGGGATGTTAGATGGGGTGGGATCTGAGTTACTACAGAGAATTCTTTCCTGGGTGCTGGCTGGTGAGTCTTGCCCACATGCTCAGGGTTTAACTGATCGCCATATTTGGGGTCGGGAAGGAATTTTCCTCCAAGGCAGATTGGCAGAGGCCCTGGAGGTTTTTCGCCTTCCTCTGCAGCGTGGGGCACAGGTCACTTGCTGGAGGCTTCTCTGCACCTTGAGGTCTTTAATCCACGATTTGAGGACTTCAGTAACTCGGGCATAGGTTAGGGGTTTGTTACAGGAGTGGGTGGGTGAGATTCTGTGGCCTGCGTTGTGCAGGAGGTCAGACTAGATGATCATAATGGTCCCTTCTGACTTTAAGGTCTATGAGTCTATAAGTACTTATTGTACTGAAGTTTCTTGTGGGATAAGACTATATCTGCTTTTTTGATTGTTTCTGTCTATGCATCATCATGGATGATATTAGCAAGAAAGTATATGCTTCAGGGAACCTGTCTGTGCACTAACACTATATTAGTTGTTCCTCCATGGTAGAAAATAAGTCTGTTTGCTAGTTAACTGCCACAGCAGAGCAAGAGCTCACACAGAAAGTGCAGACACAGCCTCAAGACACACTGGACTGATGATGCCATGGATTTGTGGGGAAAAAAGTTGAAGTTTTATTAAAGGCCAGCACCACAATAAACCACAATGAAAACAATTACATTTGTACAAAATGTTAAGAAGCTCAACTAATCCTAAGGCTCAGATACTGAGGTCATATCCTGACTGCCCTATGTGTTGGCAGACTCCCAGCACCAAAGGGAAGTTCTGTCTGCACCATTTAAATCCTCCGCTGACAATCCTTCCAGCCCAAGAGAAATTCTGCCCCATGGGGGTTCTTTACTATCTGCCCTGGACTTAGTAAATACTTACACAGATGAGAGATGCTGGTTTCCCAGCATACTGAGAAAGACCATTGCCTAATCTTCTCTTGCAAATTCAGTTCCTTATAAACCCTTGATCGCCTTCTATCCTGCAGATGAGTTCTCCTGCTACTAAGCACTATTGTGTACATGCTGGAGGCTAGAAAGCTTAGACTTGTGGAGGCTCTTGCAGTTAGCTTCAAAAGGAGAGAGGGGATTAGGATTTCAGCACAGGTAGAGATGAGACATGATGGAAAGGGTGGGGAAGGCATATTTATACATACGTGAGGTGCAGGAGGAAAAGGAAAGTTCATAGATATGGAAAGTGAACACAAATGGGAAGCAGGAATTGAGGAGCGAGAGAGGTGGTGTTTGAAGATGCTCCACTTGCTCAAGAGAAACATTTTAGTCTTTGATACAGTTTGTGAGGAAAGCTGAGGCACAACCATCAATTAATTTAGCCGAAGTTCTCAGATGTAGTGATGAACTGCCCATACTTCCATTTTTGTGTCCCAACTTGAGATGCCTTGACCCTCATTTCAAGGGCTAAGTCCTCACCTCAAAATAAGCCCTCTTGTGAAAATTAGGCTGTATACCAGTAATGGAGCCTAAGTCCAATATTTAAGCGCCACTGACATTCACAAAACCCCTGCTTCAGCTGCTGCCTAACCCTGTAGGCCTCTACAGTCCCTAGGCACCTCCATTTCTGCTGGTGGGCATGCCTGACAATCCACCTGACAGTGCCGAGCAGCTCAGTGCCTAACTCATGCCAGCAGGATTCACAAACTATGCATTTCCCCACCTACCTCAGTGGCAGGGCCCTATCTGGTAGGCGTGCTCAGAGTATGCTATAACCCATACAAAAAATGATGGTGCTGGTCCTTTTATACCTAGGAGCCCTGTAATTAGAGCACTCACCTGGGATGTGGAATATCCAGGTTCACATCACCCCTCTCTGCCTGATTTGGACCAGGGACTGGAACCCAGGTTACCCACTTTCAAGGTGAGTGCCCTAACACTTAGGCCAGGGGTGGGCAATAATTTTTGCAGGGGGGCCACTCCATGAATTTTGGTAAATCAGCACAGGCCACACATTTCTACTATATTAATGGAGGAGGTCTGGGAGGGAGTTCGGGTGTAGGAGGGAGCTCCTAGCTGGTACAGTGTTCAGGTGCAGGAGACGGTCAGGGGTTTGGGCTCTGGGAGGGAGTTCGGGTATAGGAGGGAGCTCCTAGCTGGTACAGTGTTCAGGTGCAGGAGAGGGTCAGGGGTTTGGGCTCTGGGAGGGAGTTTGGTCCAGGAGGGAGCTCTGGGATGGGGCAGGGGATTGGGGTGCAGGGTCTGGGAGGGAGTTTGGGTGCAGGAGGGGGGTTCTGATCTGGGGCAGGTGGTTGGGGTGCGAGGTGGCGGCTCTGGCTGGGAGGCGCTTACCACAGGCGTCTCCCGGCTAGTGGTGCAGCAG
Source organism: Platysternon megacephalum (assembly GCA_003942145.1). Lineage (NCBI taxonomy): Eukaryota > Metazoa > Chordata > Testudines > Platysternidae > Platysternon > Platysternon megacephalum. Next base: position 1,328,826 of record QXTE01000043.1, on the reverse strand, counting down.
GGCTCAGGCAGGCTGCCTGCTTGCCATAGCTCCATGCCGCTCCCAGAAGCGGCTGTGGCCGGCTGCTGCTGGCATGTCTCTGTGTGCCCCTTGTGGGGAGGGGGCAGCGGGTCTCCGTGTGACGCCTGTGCCCCCAAGCACCACCCCTGCAGCTCCCATTGGCCTGTTTCTGGCCAATGGGAGCTGTGAGGACGGGGGTGGGGGCAGCGTGCGAAGCCGCCCCCCCCCCCCCTCCGGGCCATGCAGACATGTGCCCAGAGCTGGCCGCTTCCACGAGCGGCATGGGGCCACAGCAGACAGGCAGCTGCCTGAGTGCCCCGCTGTGCCACGGGACTTTTAGCAGCCTGGACTTGGAGATGGCGAGGGGGCAGAGGAGGCCAGACAGAAATGTAAAATTGGACAGATCCAGCCTGCGGGCTGTATTTTGCCCACCCCTGCCTTAGGCTATGGGGTATTCTAGGGTGGGTGGCTCTCAATGTCTTCTGTTGAAACTGTTCCACTTTGTATAAAAGACTTAATCACTGAATCAGGGACTTGAACTTAGGTTTCCCATCTCCCAGATGAGTGCTGTAACCACCAGGCTATGGAGAAATTAACACATGCTTGTTTTCTTTGTCCCATTGTCCCCCTTGTGAATCTAGCCCAAAATGTTCATTTTGGTGAGTCATATACATTTTCAGAGTAATTTTTACAATGATAATACACCCAATCATTGTGTAAATCTTTGTTATATTCATCCGTATGGACATAACGTTCAAAATATTTTTTAGTCATTAGCTTGGAATTTTCTCATTAAAACAATAGGGATTACCAGCTGTGGTGGGCTTTGAGGATGACGCAGTCCCAATGTGAGATGGAGCAATCGCTGAGAGACTCCATATAATTCTGGGCTTTACATTTTGAGGTGTTTATTTAACTCTAGTCAATTATTTCTGATATTCAAGTTAGCTTTTACTGTAAAGTCACATTTTATTCATGAAAAGCAATCTTCAGGCTTATGACTAAAAAGGTTTATTTGGACTGGAAAGGTACAAGATTTATTCGAAGACAGAACACCACACTCACTTCCCAGAAAATACATAATCAAATAGACAGTATTATGCTAAAAATGTTGGCACTAAAGAAAGTTATTTTGGGGCGTGGTCCTGGGAGGTACCGAGAACTTTTGCTGGGTGCTCAGCAACCACAGCACTCAGAGCCTCCAGGCACTCAGCACCTTGCAAGATTGAGCCTTTGTTCCTTGGGAAATCTCATTTTTGCTCTGTTTGCATCTCCTTGCTAAGAAGGCTATTATCTCCCTTACAAAGACAGACAGACAGGCTGGATATTGCATGTGGAAATATCTGCTTTATAATAAACAGTAGTAGTAATGTTTTTCTATTAAAAGTTCTTTAGGGCCATGTAGCTCCCGTTGCAATTATTGGGAGCACAGAAACTGTTTTCTGCCCCTCATTGTTCAGTGTGTTTGCATTCAAACTTATTTATTGTTCTTGTAGCATTGTCTACCTTTTAAAAGCCTAATTTGAAGGAGAATTTTAGAAAGAGAGAAACCGCTATGACACTCTTGGTAAAGTAAAGTAAATATAAATGTCATAGTGCATTGTCATTTATTACAGGACAAAGAGTATTCTTTAGCCTCCTTCCTACAAAGCAAAAACAAATACTTCACAAAGAATGGTGCTGTAAGATAAATGGAAAAAGGTGTTCATGCGAGATGGAAAGGGAGGAAAGTAATTTGGCTCAGAGGAGAAGATTATTATTATTGATGTTTATGTATTTTCTTATGTGGTGACATAGGTGAGTGGCACTTTAGAATACATATAAAGGGCCTGATTCTCATTTACACTAAGGTTCCTTTACATTGCTCTGGTAGTGTGAAGTGACCTTAAAGTGAATGTAAATTTTACTCCTGAGGGCATTCTGTGCCAAAAAATGAAAAATGTTGCGCCAAAAAAAATTAAAATTCTGTGCACAATATTTAAAATTCTGCAAAATTCTGTACATTTTGTCATATAAACGTGGAGGCTCCAGCATGGCATTGGGGAGCACAGGTCACTGGCTACAGAGAGGTGGGAGATCACTTTGCAGCTCCCCCCTCCTGGGACAGCAGCAGCTCCCCCCTCCCCCCTCCCCTGACAAAGCACAAGGACCGGGCCTGCCCCAGAAACACCCCAGAGCCCTGCCCCTCCATGCCAGGTGCACCAGGTGTGGGCAGGCAGGCTCAGCAAGGCAGGATCCAAATGTGGAGGGAGATCCAGGGGGGATCCAGGTGTGGGGTGAGAGGGTGCGGGTGACTCAGTGGGTGATCTGGGTGCAGGAGGGATCTGGATGCACAGGGGCTTGTTGGAGGGTTCTGGGTGCAACGGTAATAGGATTCTGCAGGGGGGTCCAGGTGAAGGTGGTTGGGGCTCAATGGGGGGGGGTCTGGGTGAGCGGGGGATAGAGCTCAGAAGGGGATCTGGGTGTGTGTAAGGGATCTAGATGCTGGGGGAGCGGGGCTCAGTGGGGTGGGGATCCAGGTGCAGCTGGTTGAGGCTTGGTAGAGAGGGGATCAGGGTGCAGGTGGCTTGTTGGGGTGGTCCAGGTGTAGGGGGAGTGGGGCTTGTTGGGGGGGGGTTCTGGGTGTGTGTGTGGGAGAGGCTTGGCGGGAAGGTCTGGGTACAATGGGGTCTAGATCCATGAGGGTTGGGCGGATGGGGGAGCAGCTCCCTGTACAGGGATCCCTCCCCCTGCAGCTGAGGAGCGATGGGCGCAGGAAGCATGGGGCGGGGTGTGGTGGTTTGCAGAGCTTCCTACAGCCGGGGGAGAAATCTGGGGGTGGGTCTGACATGGCCCCAGATGCTGTGCAGGGAAAGAGGAAGTCCTGTCCTCCCCAAACCAGCTGGGACTAGCAGCTGAGCCTGGCGCAGGGTAGAAGCCACCATCTGTGTCTTCCCCAGTCCTGCCCCACAGTGATTTACCTCTCTGCTGGCTGCCCTGGGCACCCAAAACATACGGCTGGGGAGGGATGCATGACTGCTCTTGTGGCTTCCCTTTGCTTCCCTATCAGAAAGTCATTTTTCTGCGGAGAAGCAGAGAAATCTGAGGGAGACATAAATTCTACACATGCGCAGTGTTGCAGAATTCCCACAGGAATAACATTTACACTGCATGAGTGGTGTAAAGGGGTCCATAGTGTAAATGAGAATGAGGCCTAGAAGAGTTTATGTTCTGGGTTAAGATGAGAACAGAGGACACGACAAACACATGTTGGGTTAGGAGAGGGGAAGGACACGGGCAATATGACAGTGAGGGCAATTGGGAGGCAATGCAGGCATCTTGAAACTAACCGTGTTTTTGTCTATATATTAGAAGCTATAGTTTTTAAGAACCTTCTAGTGGGTTTTAATAAGGGTCTACATGACATATGGGAGATGGCATGACAGACATGGACAGGGTCAGGAAGGGAGTTCCAGGGAAAGGGTAGATACAGATGTTGGTGTGGGAAAAGGACACAAACGAGGCATGAAGGCAGATAGCTTGGTTTGAATGAAGAAGGGATGAGGGAGAAAGGAAGAGAGTTCTAGACCAATTTGGCAGCCCAAGTGAATCACTGGGAGATGACAGAGAAGAAGCCCAGGGTAGCACAGTGAGCAAGCAGTGGAGCAAGTAGGTTTAGGGTCAGGGGTCTCTGAGTCACTGGAGGAGTTTGAAAAGCAGGAAGGCAGTCTGGAATGGAGTCAAAGAGACGAGGAAGCCAATGAAGGTGATAAAGGATGATACCATTTATCTTGCATGAAAGTAGTCATGCTGGACAATCCAAAATAGAAGTGATCTGGAGTATAATGGGAATCTTAAGAGTGAAATCCTGGCCCCATTGAAGTTAATAGCAAAAGTCCCATTCATTTCACCAAGAATGGGGCCAAGATTTCATCCTCAGTTTGTGCTTCTTTACCATATAGGAACATGCACAGTGCAAATATGTTGGATGAGCTGTGATTGGAGAGAGAATGTAAAAATCACTTCTTGGCTCTCTATGAGCAGGGAGGTGAAAACATTATCTATATCACTGCCAGCTATTTAAGATTTAAAGTTCTCAGCGCACCAATTCAGTCAATAAATTGTTTATTGAAAAAGCAGCTTTTCCAGCATAAGTAACAGCAGCTTGACAACTGTTAGTTTAAAATTAAATTCAGAGTGAAAAAAACTGTAGCAGCTATACAAAGTTTTACTACTTTCAGATCAAGGCTGAGGGTCTTGTGGTGAAGCCAGGGTGAGGTGTAAGGAGACCAGGGTTCTCTTTCTGGCAATGTCCCAGACTTTCTATGGGCACATCATCTAATTTTCAGTGCTGCAAATTTCCCCTATTTTTAAATTAAGGACGAGAATATTTTGCATAATTTTTTTTCATTTTCTTCAGCCAATGAAAGCTATGTTTCTATATTTTCTATTAAAAGAACTTGGAGTGACAGGAAAAAGTATTTTTTTTTTTAAATCTCCATAAATTATCTATAGCAATCCTTCTGTATCAGTGGTCTCCAACCTTTTTACGCACAAGATCACTTTTTGAATTTAAGATGAACCTAGGATCTACCCCGCCCCTTCACCGAGGCCCTACCCTGCTCATTCCATTCCCCCCTCCATCCGTCACTCGCTCTCCCTCACCTTTGCTCATTTTCACCGGGCTGGGGCGGGAGGTTGGGGTGCGGGAGGGGATGCAGGCTCTGGGCTGGGGCTGAGGGGTTTGGAGTGTGGGAGGGGGCTCTGGGCTGAGCCTGGGGCAGAGGGTTGGGGTGCAAGAGTGAGGGATGCAAGCTCTGGGAGGGGTGAAAGCTTGGGTTCAGAGGTCATATGGTCACACTGCACCTAACCTCATAGAATCCACTGGACATTTCATGAGTTTTACTTTTTATTAGTGTCATTTGTGACTTTTAGATCCAAAATCCTTCAGGGATTGTCACAAATCAGTGTAACATTCTCCACTTTGGGGTGTGCATTGGTTGAGCCTGGGGCAGGGGGTCGAGGTGCGGGAGTGGGGTGCAATCTCTGGGAGGGAGTTTGGGTGCAGGAGGGGGCTCTGGGATGGGGCAGGGGGTTGGGGTGCAGAGAGAGGGTGAGGGGTGTGGGCTCTGGGAGGGAGGTGCTTACCACAGGCGGCTCCTGGTCGGCGGTGCAGCGGGGTTCAGCCAGGCTGCCTGCCTGCCGTGGCCCCACGCCGCTCCTGGAAGCGGCTGGCTGTTGGCACATCACTGCGGCCCCTGGGATGGGGGCAGCGGGTCTCCGTGTGCTGCCCGCGCCCACAAGCACCACTCCTGCAGCTCCCTTTGGCTGGTTCCTGGGCAATGGGAGCTGTGGGGACGGTGCTAGGTGTTGGGGCAGTGCGTGGAGCCGCTGCCCTCTCCCTCCGGGGCTGCAGAGATGTGCTAACAGCCAGCCACTTCCGGGAGTGGCGTGGAGCCATGGCAGGCAGGCAGCCTGGCTGAGCCCCGCTGCACCGCTGGACTTTTAGCGGCCTGGAGATAGCGATCGACTGGCAGAAGCTCCAGGATTGACCAGTTGATCGCGATCGATGGGATGGTGACCACTGTTCTATAGGATACATTAGGATGACTTGAAGTTCAGGTATCTTTGCCAACCACCAGAATACTGTACAGATTCTTTAGATAATTAGAAAAGTGGGAACTCCAAACATTATATTGATGTACGGTTTGTGTTTCTGCCTTGATGGGTTATGTACAGTCTGACTTTAAAATAGTTACTTTTCCAGGATTGAATATTGTCTTTTATGAATAACCGAACAGTGTGATGTTTTGGGCTATGTCTGCACTACCATTTATGTTGGTATAACTTATGTTGCTCAGGGGTGCAAATCAACTACCCCCCTGAGTGACATAAGTTACACCGACCTAGGTACCGGTCTTGAGACTGCAATGTCGGCGGGAGAGCTGCTTGTTGGGGTTGGATTAATTAAGTCGATGGGAGAGCTCTCTCCCTTCAGCTTAGAGCGGCTACACTAGAGAACTTACAGCAGTGCCACTGTAAGCTCTCTAGTGTAGCCATAGCCTTGGTGAAAGAAGTAAATCTTATTTGTGGGGGTTTCTATCTAATGGGTCTCCATGTCTGACCATTACTATCCTATATATGAAAGTTGTTCAGAGGTTTGAAAGATTAATCATAGCTCTGGGTAGGATGGATTGGCGGACAGTGTGCAGGATAGGCAATTAAAAGTACAAAATAGTTGCATCAGGGATAAATACCACTTTATTTTGTTAGATGCTTTCTTTTCCTTGAAATTGACGTGATGTGAAAGTCAAAATTTCCCTTGTGCTGAAATTTTGAACTTCTTTCCTCTATAGAAGGGCTTACCTTATTCTGGATACCAGTGAATCAGTGTTGTGTTTTGTTTGTTTGTGGATCTGAGAAGAAAAAGGGTGAGTAGAATGAATAAAGTGAGCAGGATAGTCTCTCTTCCTCCTCTCTTTTCAATGAAATTGTTGGGGACACAGACAACATGAAGAGGAGCAAGTGAGTGAGGCCTTCAGGTTTCTGCTCCTCATCTTCCTTAATTTTGTTAGAACAACATTAGACAAAACTTGATTTGTTTCATTCTACCTGGGAATAACTCCATCATAACTAATGTATTTACACATACCTACTCACTAGCTTTTTAATCTATATAATTTATGTATGTAAAACAGGCATTAATTAGCCCTTTTGAAAATCACCTTGGCAACTACATAGTCTAATTAATGCAGATGTGCTTTATAATGTTGTCTCTCTTTTTTTACCTGTTGACAGGGAGATTATTAATATGAATACCAGCTGGGTACCTGCATTTTCTTTTTTCATTTAAATGTCTGTTCGTTTCAGATATATCATTTGTTTTTAAGGCAGCTTTCTTGTTTTCCTTGAAAGCTTATAATAAGCCATGGCTTGGGGATACTTCATCTTTTCTTGTGCCAAACTCAACAGCAACAACCAAAAAAAAAAGAGATGAAAGGCTTAGTGAACCAGAATGACAGATTGAAGATAAATGAAAAACATTGTTAGTTGCTCAAATTTCATCCTTTTGTCTTAGGTCATTAGCTGTAGTGTGAGAAACAGGCACAAGAGAGCTGTGCGAGTTTCCCTGGAATAGCAAAATGTCTTACATCTTAGAATTGTGTTTTCAATTTGGTGTGTCTTGATTTCTGAGTATAAATTTTGAGCAGTGGAGTTGTTGGCGTGATGTGTGGGGCAAGAGAAACAAAACGATTAAAGAACACTGTATGCTTGTAAACATTTCTGTTCTGTTGCAGTTTAAAGTGGCAAAATGCTTAGACATATACAAAGGAGAAAAATCATGTTGATAGTAGAAGGAACTGGCTTTATGATCCTTAAGATTTTTAGTTTTTATAATTTGTCTTCTTTGGTTGCAATTAAAATTATTGGTAATAAAATTCATCCTTATCTGGTAGTCTCAGTAGATTCCATGATGTAAATGTTGGTCAATGGTTAAAATTGTTACTGAAAAGATTGATTGTAGAGAAATCCTGTTTGAATGAAAATGACAAATTCCATTCAGGCACCGATTGCAATAGAGGAGAAAAATGTTCTGGGAATAACACGAATTGTAAATGCCACCCTTTTAGATAAAATAGAGGAAATCATTCTGAACTGAAGATGATCATTTCAGAAGAATAAAACTAGAACAGAGTCAAACACTCAAATAATGGCATTGTGGAATATTTTAAAGTGACTAAATTGCCATCTGAGGTTTACAAGACTGTGCTTCTTAATTTAGCCTATTTCTGACTGCTTTGTGACCTGTCCCCTCTGACCTACCAATGATGAATGTTGCCATCACCTATTTGTCTGCTTTTCCCACCAACATATTTGGGCCTACTTCCATGCTGCTCCTTAGGCATGGTATGCACCCCCAAATTATTTGCTAGTGCTAGTAGCCAGCCCTTCAAATCACAGCTCAGAATCACAAGTTCCTTTTCTAGACCTACATTAAACACTAAACTGATTTATGGCAATTACAGCAGTTCTGTTCTCTCATTAACTTAAACACGTTTTGCATGTTGCTAGTCTATGTAACCGTGTGTGTATTGCGGTAGCCCTTTTTTTCATTCCGCCAGTAACCTTTCCATTGTGTACTACACCTATGTGTTCTGCCCTGAGACTGTAAACCCCTGGCGGGCAGACACTGTCTAAAAGTGAAATCCTGGCCCAGCTGAAGTGAAAGGAAGTTTTATCATTGACTTTAGGAGGGCCAGGATTTCAGTGTGAGTGTTTGTACCGTGCCCTTCACAATGGGGCTCCCATCAAGACTAAGGACCCCTAGTTGCTACTGTAATACAAATAATACATAATATTTATAGAGAGCGAGATGGTAAGAGGAGAGCTGGTCTATAGGAAAAGGAATGGAGACCTTTTGGATCTTAGTCCAACTATCCTAATGCCCTCTAGCTCCACATTTCCACCAAGCACTCGCATGAAGTTCTCCTAATCATTCCTAGGTGAGTGCACCTGTCATGTGTGATCCTTCTGCAGGTTTTTATAGTGTAAATTACACTAGTTATTAAAGGGAACATGCTTTGTAAACTGGCTGTGCCATTACTATTTGCTTAGATGCCTTTTGACTGTAGTAAATGTATCCGAATACTTGGATGCTAATATCTAAACCAGGGATCGGCAACATTTGGCACACGGCCCGCCAGGGTAAGCCCCATGGCGGGCCGGGCCAGTTTGTTTATCTGCCACGTCCGCAGGTTCGGCTGATCGCAGCTCCCACTGGCTGTGGTTCGCCGCTCCAGGCCAATGGGGGCTGCGGGAAGCCGCGGCCAGCACATCCCTCGTCCCGCGCCGCTTCTCGCAGCCCCCATTGGCCTGGAGCGGTGAACCGCGGCCAGTGGGAACCGCGATAGGCCGAACCTGCAGACGCGGCAAGTAAACAAACCGGCCCGCCCCACCAGGGGGCTTACCCTGGCGGGCCGCGGGCCAAACGTTGCCGATCCCTGATCTAAATTGTATTGTTAAATGTATGCACCTAAATTTGGATTACTGCTGGTTTCAGGGGATCCGCCAAGCATGGCTGGCATTAGACTCACTGGGGCCCAGGGCAGAAAGCTGAAGCCCCACCGTGTGGGACTGCAGCCTGGGGCCTCGAGTCCACCACTCAGGGCTGAAGCCAAAGCCTGAGTAATTCAGCTTCGTGGTGCCTCCTGTGGCATGGGGCCCCAGGCAATTGCCCTCTTTGTGACCCCCTAACGCTGGGCCTGGCACAGCTGGGCCATGGAATTTTTATAGCATGTGTGTGGGGTGGGGGGGTGGGGGGAGGGAGCTCAGAAAGAAAAAGGTTGAGAACGCCTGCTGTAGAGTATTACAATGTCCGTACTGAAATGACCTCTGTTTTTAGTGATGGATTCAATAAAGGAATTGGATAAACTGCCTTCCTCCCTAATTAAGCTTTGAGACCATTCAAAGGAACTCTTTTTACACTGAGAACCTGCTTGTACATACAAGAGTAAAAACAAGCAATCAGGTTGGGGATAGGGCATGGAGAAGATGCTTCCCAGAATAAGCATTTGTAGTCTGCATCCTGTTATTTGGTTTATGTGCTATATGTATTTTATGACTCCTGATTATGTGCTATATGTATTTTATGACTTTTAAAACAAACTTGGTATTTGTGGATAATCTAAGCACTATACCCCAGATGTACAGACACTCTTTTCTTAACCTGTGTACTATATAATTTTTTAACATTAGCTTTAATAAATTTTAAAATCTGACTGTGCCACAAACATCAGTGGATTTACTCTCACAACACTCCTGTGAAGTAGGGAAATCTCCTCCCCATTTTACAGAATGGGCAGCAGGAAGTTAGTAGCAGAGTCAGGACTGAGACCTAGTCAGTGCCATAGCCACAGGGCTCATCCTGTCTGCCGTTCCACAGCCTTTTGACTGTTGCTGCTCCTCTCTTCCTTTGCTGCAATGCCTTGGGGGAAGGTCTCTGAAAATTTAACCTGTCCCCAGCCTCTAATTTTTGAGCTCTTAGGAATCATGTGTAGCTCCAGTCCTTATACTGCTAATTGCTTCTGCAAGCTGCAGCATGAAATTGATGATTCCTGTCAATTTCACAGCTGCCCATAGAGGGGTGACTGGCTGCAGTGAAACCAGATCCAGTGTTGTCAGTTTCATCTTAGTGCCACATGGGAAAGCAGACTGGAGAAGTAGTATTGCATTGTTTCATATTTGAAACTTACATTTGTATTTAGAGGGGCTAGAAACTTATTTTAACAGTTGATACCCACCTTCAGCTTCCATTAAAGTTAATGAGAATTGCATATATTCAGCACTTCTATACGGTAGCATTTATGCAAGTAATTGTGAAAGCTCAATTGCTGCAAAAATTGATGGCTTCTTGTCCTTCCGTATTCCCCCAGTAACCAGGGAAATTTCCTATTCTCTATTGTTGAGTGGCCTTTTCAAGCTCTGCCCCAATGTAACATATATTTCTGGATTTTCAGTGTCTAAACCAATATTGCTATGGAAAAAATATTTTCTCTGTTACTTTGCTGCTGTTTGTGGCTCTAAAAAGCTTTCACTCAGGATTATCATGATTATAAATCATTAAATAATTGTTTATGAATTCTCTGGCTTATAATAATTATTTGTCTGTGGGCTAGTTTAATTTTCCTGGTATATGGAACATTATTTTCCTTAGCTGTTTGAGTTTCTGAACAGCTGGAGGTCTGCAAACAGATGTATCAAGAGAGTGAGAATGGTAAAACTGTGCAGCTAGTGCTTGTGTCAGCCATTCTGTTTGGGAAACATGACGTATCTCTGATCAGATAGTGGGAATGTTTTCTCCTGCAGTCCTGAGTCACTTGTAAGGAATGTTAAGATTAATGCACCAGATGAATTCTGTCACTGTGTTCTGTACTGTGGCAGAAATGGAAATTGTTCTTCCTTTGAACCTTCCTCATATTTCAAATAAAAGTTCAGGTGCTCCAGAACGATTATTAATATTCATTGGAAATCAGATATATGCAAATTCTGATTTTTATTTTATTTTTTTCAGAATCTCTTATTAGTGGTTAGCATTGGATCAACATTTTTTTTAGGCTATGCTTTGCAGAGCAAGAGACTGAGCCTTTTTCTGTGTTTGTTTCCTAGAATATTTTGGATATGTCTATGTTGCAATAAAAGACTTGTGGTACAGCCCTGGCTGGCTTGGGTCAGCTGACTCAGGCCAGGTTCTGCAGGGTTATAAAATTGCACTGTAAACGTTTGAGCTGGGGCTGGGGCCTGGGCTCTGAGACCCTCGCAGGGTCTCAGAACCTGGGTTCTGGCTGGAGCCTGAAAGTCTACACTGCTATTTTATAGCCCTGCAGCCTGAGCCCTGTGAGCCCTTAGTCAACTGACCTGGGCTCTGAGACTTGGTGCCTCTTTTTTTTCTTTGTTAAATCACAGTATACACACACAAAGGGTACTACTGCAATATCAATAGCAGTTAATGATGTTCTCAGTTACAATGGTGTAAATCTGGAATAACTTCATTTAACTTCAGTGATGTTATCTTGATAACATATCAATGTAATTGACATAGAATTTGGTCCATCTGCAACTAAGGCTACGTCTACACTACCCGCCGAAATCGGCGGGTAGCCATCGAACTATCGGGGATCGAATTATCGCGTCTTGTCTGGACGCGATAAATCGATCCCCGAACGCGCTACTTCGAACTCCGGTACTCCTGCAGGGCGAGCGGAGTTACCGGAGTCGACGTGGGAGCCGCGAACGTCGATCGCGCGCCGTGCGGACGCGAGGTAAGCGCGCCAAATTCGAACTAAGATACTTCGACTTCAGCTACGCTATTCGCGTAGCTGAAGTCGCGTATCTTAGTTCGATCCCTGCCCCTAGTGTGGACCAGCCCTTGTGTTAATTACCTGTAGAGCAGTGGTTCTCAACCAGGGGGGCAGGGCCGAAAGCAGGTTTCAGGGGATCCGCCAAGCATGGCTGGCATTAGACTCACTGGGGCCCAGGGCAGAAAGCTGAAGCCCCACCGTGTGGGACTGCAGCCCGGGGCCTCGAGTCCACCACCCAGGGCTGAAGCCAAAGCCTGAGTAATTCAGCTTCGTGGTGCCTCCTGTGGCATGGGGCCCCAGGCAATTGCCCTCTTTGCGACCCCCTAACGCTGGGCCTGGCACAGCTGGGCCATGGAATTTTTATAGCATGTGTGTGTGGGGGGGGGGGGGGGGGCTCAGAAAGAAAAAGGTTGAGAACGCCTGCTGTAGAGTATTACAATGTCCGTACTGAAATGACCTCTGTTTTTAGTGATGGATTCAATAAAGGAATTGGATAAACTGCCTTCCTCCCTAATTAAGCTTTGAGACCATTCAAAGGAACTCTTTTTACACTGTAAAAGCAGCAAAGAATCCTGTGGCACCTTATAGACCAGGAGTCGGCAACCTTTCAGAAGTGGTGTGCCGAGTCTTCATTTATTCACTCTAATTTAAGGTTTCGTGTGCCAGTAATACATTTTAAAGTTTTTAGAAGGTCTCTTTCTATAAGTCTATAATATATAACTAAACTATTGTTGTATGTAAAGTAAATAAGGTTTTTAAAATGTTTAAGAAGCTTCATTTAAAATTAAATTAAAATGCAGAGCCCAGACCTGTGGCCAGGACCCAGGCGGTGTGAGTGCCACTGAAAATGAGCTCACGTGCCGCCTTCGGCACGCGTGCCATAGGTTGCCTACCCCTGTTATAGACTAACAGACGTTTTGCTGAGAACCTGCTTGTACATACAAGAGTAAAAACAAGCAATCAGGTTGGGGATAGGGCATGGAGAAGATGCTTCCCAGAATTACTCCAAAATAGGCATTTGTAATCTGCATCCTGTGATCCTTTCTGATATTCATGAATTTACAGAGGGCCAGATTCTGACACCATTGCTCACATTGAATAGTACCTTACTTCACAAATATACTTGTTGTTTTTGAGGATAAAGGTTTTAGACTCTCACCCGATATGATCAGCAACCTGAGAGTGTAATTTCAGTGAGGGCAATGTTTCATATAAAGATGAGTTTACGTTTTCGTATGTAAAAGTATGGTTTTGTATATCTCTTTGAAATCCCACACACAGAGTGTAGTTCAAAGCCATAACAAACAACACAGAAGTGAAAGATTTCTTCTGTATAGCACAGAGGTAGTGCTCTGTGCATAACTTAAATGGATGTAGTTAGAGAAGTCAGAGTACACCACCCTTGCTCTTCTCTGGCCCTGGAGTCAGCCAGAGGCCAATTCAACGCCCAGTGGAAGTTTTATCAGCTTCAGGGCTTCTCTAATTATGGTAATTATGATCTAAAGGCTGTTACACAGTTAGGGATTGCCAAAGATTTTTAATTCCAATCAGCAAACCAAAAAAAAGCATATATATAAAATTTTGGCTAGTTTGGATGGATGTTTATATATTATGTTGTCATTCACTTATGTGGAAGCACTTCCTTATTTTTATAATGTTCCACTCCTATTTTTTCCTCTCTCTCCACTGCTAACACCTTATATCCATTCTCTGCTGTTCCTCCATCCCCTATCTTTTATATTTTCCCTCTTTAATCTTCTGTCTGCTTATGTTATTTCTCTTTCTGTGGCCTCCTTCATACATCTAACACACACATACTTTACATTTCTCCAAGCTTTTCCTTTTAGTTCTTTCAAATTATATTGCAGCGGTTCTCAAACTTTAGCAACCTAAGAACCCCAATTTTGATTTAAAATTTTTCAGGGACCCCCCAAACCACCCTGTTCAGCCCTTGCCCTGCCCCCTTCCCCACCCCTTCCTCGGGGCTATGCCCTTGCCCTGCCCCTGCTCACTCCAGCCCCTCTCCCTCCGTTGTTTGCTCTCCCCCACCCTCACTCACTTTCACCAGGCTGGGGCACGGGGTTGGGGTGCAGGAGGAGGTGCGGGCTCTGGGAGTGAGTTTGGGTGCGGGAGGGTTGTGGGGTGCAGGCTCTGGGAGGCAGTCTGGGTGCGGAAGGGGGTGTGAGCTCTGGGTGCAGGCTCTGGGAGGGAGTTTGGGTGCAGGCTCTGGGTTGGGGTAGGGGGTTGATGTACGAGAGGGGGTGAGGGCAGTGGTGCTTACCTCGGGGCACTCCCGAAAGTGACTGGCACATCCCTCTGGCTGCGGCTCCTAGGCGGGCGAGCCAGGGATTCTCTGCACACTGCTCCTGCCTGCAGGCACCGCCCCCGCAGCTCCCATTGGCTGCATTTCCTGGCCAATGGGAGCTGTGAAGTCAGTGCTCGGGGCGGGGGCAGCGTGTGAAGACCCTCTGGCCTCCCCACCCCAGGGTACATGCTCATCGCTTCCGGGAGCACCGGGGAGCCAGGACACACAAGCCTGTTCCCCAGCATGTTGGAGGCGCACCTGGGAGGGAGGGGGAAGAGTTTCTCAGCGGAGCCCACGGATCCTTTCGGGTCCCCTGGGGGATCCCCAGGGGTCCACAGACCTGTTTGAGAAACGCTGCTGTAATGGAATCAACTTTTTTTCACCAGAGTAATTCCCCAAGGCCCTTGTTTAATTAGAAAGGAAGGCAAAGGTATATACATTTCAGCGATTAGGAAACCATGCCAGAAATTATTAAGAAACAACAGGGATAACATCATGGTACTATTAAAGTCAATGACAAAACTCCTATTGACTTCAGCAGGGCATGAAGTTCACCCTAGTTTTCTAGTGACTTCTTTTATAAGCGAAACAGAATAAAATATCAAAACCTTATTATTTCTGTCCATTCCTATTTACATTGTCTCCTGTTTTCTTGCATTGTGCATATCCATTAATCAGCTCATGACTTGCCCACTGATAAACTCCATGTTTCATGAAAGGAGATATTTCCGCCACCCCCCTCACCCCAAACCTTTGTAGGGCTAATTGAAAATATAAAACTCCATATGCACTCAAATTTATAACAAGGAAGTCCGCATATTAGACTACATCTCAAGAGGAAACAGATTGAACCACAAACAGCAAAAGGCTTCCTGAGCATTTGAACCTTCAAACAAATTTGTTGTTCTGTTTATTGTAGCCATTACTAACATCAGTCCGTTTCTAAGCAGCCAAGGGAGAAAGAATCATAATCATGTGGTTGCTTAAATGAACCCTGAACTTAACATAAAAAAACCTATACAAAATCCTAGCATATTGTAGCCCACCCCAACAAGTCTGAAAAGTTGCTTAAAAGCATTTGGAGCAGAATAGGAATGTAGTCTTGAACCCTGAAAACCACATTCCCATTTCTGCAGTGAGAAGCAGGTGTTGTCTGAGCATAGGACTGGTAGTTAATGGTTCCTGCATTCTAGCCCTGGCTCTGACACTGACCCCCCTTTAGAACACTGAACAAGTTACATAACCTCTCTGCCTCAGTTTCCTCACCTGTAAATTGGGGGTAATAATAAGCTACATCACAGGTGTGTGTAGGCAGGTCGGTGTATTAGGTGACCCTTTTTTAGCGCTTCAGAGATAAAAATGCTAAATATTATGCTACTAACTTGGCCTTCAAAATAGACGTGAAAGACATGTTTTCACTTCACAAAAGCTGAGAGGTTCTAATACCTACACAAATAGCAGCAAAAATGCATTATTAAAGGAAAATCAAACCTTTGTATTCTCCAGACTCTCAAAATCTATTCAGAAAAGATTGTTTTAGTTTCTCCTAACCAAATTGACATTCCTTAGTCTAAGCTTATTTTCTGCATTGTTAATATGACTTTTCAAGGCCTTGCATTCTTCAGTGCACTCAGCTACAATATAATGGCATTGGGCCCATGATTAGTGCCTGTCATTTAGTACTTACTGTGTGCCAATGTATGGTACTTGCTGTCTCTATCGTAAGAATTCAAGGTTTTATCCAAAAGAGGCCGTACCTGCTTGGAATTGTTCATAATTCCCCCTCACCTGTGATTGGAGCTCCTTTTTGATGTTCTTGATTTTTTAGAGTCAAGTCACTTTTGTAGGATAAATGCTAGGCCTGTCAATTAATTGCAGTTAAGTCACGTGATTAACTCAAAAAAATTAATCGCGATTAAAAAAAATTAATCACGATTAATCGCACTGTTAAACAATAGAATACCAATTGAAATGTATTAAATATTTTTGGATGTTTTTGCTATATTTTCAAATATATTGATTTCTATTGCAACACAGAATACACACTTTATATTATTATTTTTTATTACAAATATTTTCACTGTAAAACTGATAAACAAAAGAAATGGTATTTTTCAGTTCACCTCATACAAGTATTGTAGTGCAATCTCTTTATCGTGAAAGTGTAAACATCTAAATGTAGATTTTTTTTGTTATATAATTGCGCTCAAAACCAAAACAATGTAACACTTCAGAGCCTACAAGTTCACTCAGTCCTACTTCTTGTTCAGCCATTCACTGAGACAAACAAGTTTGTTTACATTTACAGGAGATAAGGCTGCCTGCTTCTTATTTACAATGTCACCTAAAAGTGAGAACAGGTGTTTGCATGGCAGTTTTGTAGTTGCAAGGTATTTACGTGCCAGATATGCTAAACATTTGTATGCCCCTTCATGCTTCAGCCACCATTCCAGAGGACATGCTTCCATGCTGATGATGCTCATTAAAAAAATAATGCATTAATTAAATTTGTGCCTAACTTCTTGGGGGAGAATTGTATGTCTCCTGTTCTGTTTGACCCACATTCTGCCATACATTTCATGTTATAGCAGTCTTGGATGATGACCCAGCACGTTAGTTTTAAGAACACTTTCACAGCAGATTTGACAGAACGCAAAGAAGGTACCAATGTGAGATTTCTAAAAGTAGCTACAGCACTCGACCCAAGGTTTAAGAATCTGAAGTGCCGTCCCAAATCTGAGAGGGATGAGGTGTGGAGCATGCTTTCAGAAGTCTTAAAAGAGCAACATTCTGATGCGGAAACTACAGAATCTGAACCACCAAAAAAGAAAATCAACCTTCTGCTGGTGGCATCTGACTCAGATGATGAAAATGAACATGCGTCGGTCCACTCTGTTTTGGATCGTTATCAAGCAGAACCCGTCATCAGCATGGACTCATGTCCTCTGGAATGGTGGTTGAAGCATGAATCTTTAGTGAATCTGGCACGTAATATCTTGCGACGCCGGCTACAATAGTGCCATGCGAACGCCTGTTCTCACTTCCAGGTGACATTGTAAACAAGAAACAGGCAGCATTATCTCCTGCAAATTGTAAGCAAACTTGTTTGTCTGGGTGATTGGCTGAACAGGAAGTAGGACTGAGTGGACCTATGGGCTCTAAAGTTTTATATTGTTTTATTTTTGAATGTAGTTATTTTTGTGTACATAATTCTACGTTTGTAAGTTCAACTTTTATGATAAAGAGATTGCACTGCAGTACTTGTATTACTATTTCTTTTGTTTTTTACAGTGCAGATATTTGTAAGAAAAATAACTATAAAGGGAGCACTGTACACTTTGTATTGTATGTTGTAATTGAAATCAACATATTTGAAAATGTAGAAAACATCCAAATATATTTAAATAAATGGCATTCTCTTATTGTTTAACTGCACGATTAATTTTTTTAATCGCTTGACAGCCCTAGTAAATGCACAAAGACCCAGGAACCTGGCCACTGGCAATCTGGAAATGTGTTGCTCTTTTGAGGCATTATTAAGTGCTGGTTGATTCTCCAATATAAATACCTTGAAAGACTATCTAAGAAAAGCAGTGAACCTGAACAAAGCCTGTTTAGCTCTGGCAGAGAGTTCTTCCCATCACTCATCGTCAGGCCCTCAATTAAGAAGGCCATGAGGCTTAGTGGTGAATAAAGCATGGGACTAGACCAAATGAGTTGTAGTGCTGGTCCTGCCACTGATAACATCATTTCCTTTAGGTGAAAGTAGCATACACAGTATTCTCTAAGGGCAAGATTGACCTTACATGGGTGCACAGTGGGGAGAAAAAGTATAAGATGCCACTGTGTGTGGAAGCTGGATCCCATGGCTGGGGGGTAGCACAAGAGCTGCATTGAGGCTAACCTGCCCAACCCCTCCACACCAGCCAAAGAATTTTACAGGCACACAGGAAACTGGATGGTGGACCCTTAAAAAGTGTGGTACCATAGCCAGGCTCTTTCTCTCCTCTCTGGAGCCTTGCCAGGGTGGTATGCATTAAGGCTAAATTTTTGAAACGTGTCTAGGGCAGGGGTGGGCAAACTTTTTGGCCCGAGGGCCACATCGGGGTTGCGAAACTGTATGGAGGGCCGGGTAGGGAAGGTTGTGCCTCCCCAAACAGCCTGGTCCCCGCCCCCTCCCACTTCCCACCCACTGACTGCCCCCTCCTGGGACCCCCCACCCCTAACCGCCCCCCCAGAACCGCACCCCCTATGTAGCCCCCCCTGCTCCCTGTCCCCTGACTGCCCCAACCCCTATCCACACCCCTGCCCCCTGACAGGTCCCCCGGGACTCCCACGCCTATCCAACCCCCCCATTCCCTGACCGCCCCCCTGGACCTCTGCCCCATCCAACCGCCCCCGCTCCCTGACTGCCCCCCCAGAACCTCCGCCCCATCCAACCTCCCCTGTTCCCCATCCCTGACCACCCCCTCCTCAGAACCCCTGACCTATCCAACCCCCCCTGCTCCTTGTCCCCTGACCGCCCCCTCCCAGGACCCCCCACCCCTAACTGCCCCCCGGGACTCCACCCCCTATCCAACCCCCCCTNCTGACTGCTCCCCGGGACCTCCTGCCCCTTATCTACACCCCTCCCCCCCCGCTCCCTGCCCCCTTACCATGCCACTTAGAGTGGCAGGACTGGCTTATTGGAAAGCCTGGCAGGTGGGCGGGCGCAAGCCGCGCTGCCCGAATGGCGGCATGGCTGCCGGGGAGGAGGGACAGCAGGGGAGCGGCCAGGGGCTAGCCTCCCCGGCCGGGAGCTCAAGGGCCAGGCAGGACGGTCCCGATGGCCGTAGTTTGCCCACCTCTGGTCTAGGGATTTCAGGCACCTCCATTTTTGAGTGCCCAACTTCACTTCACTTTAAAGGGGCCTGATTTTTAGAGTGTGGATGCTTAGTAATTTCTAAATAACTCAGAATAATATATTTCAACTAAACTTCATTGTGCAAATAGTTTAAAGCTAATTCTATACATAGAATATTATATATCTGAAGAAAAGTTATGTATACACAAGCCATGTGCTAGGCTCACTAATCACAGTGAGCCATTTTAATCACTTTTTTAAACACTGGAGTTGTCATTATTAAAACTTTAATGGGAAAATGTCAGATGCAACACACAATCCAGCATGCCATTTGATGTTTGAGAAGAGGAACTAGAACAGACTGCAGTTTGGAGTTGCATAAACATTTTCATTATGTAAGGCGAGAATGGTGAAAGCATAGCTGACGGATACCTCCCATCCATGGCTTTGGTATTTACATATCTACCCAAAATATGGTTGGACTATTCCACTTCAAAACATACTAAAAGATTTACTTGTTTATATTTTCACAGTTTATAGCAACAGTAGTGATTGCTGGGTTGGGTATTTTCTGGTAGTAAATGACTAGCTAAATTAAAAACCCAAGTCAAAGCTTCCTTCTCAGTCATTATCAAGGTTTTCTGTCAGCTAAATTGCAATATGAATAAAATGTGTGTACTGTATAACAGCTTTTTTTCTCAAGGTATCCCAACTGGTTTTACAAACATGGATCAACTTCTGGAAATAAAATATAGACAAATGGACCAGAAACCATTATGTGCTCAACGCTTAGCTTTGTGGCCTGATTCTGATCTCTGTTACACCTATTTAAATCCAGATTAAATCAATTTAAATTGGATTTGCTCTCGATTTACAGCAATGTACCAGATCATAATCTGACCTTTGGACATTAGGATGCTGTCCAAGACACCAAAGGGTGGTCGATTACATTTTTTAAGTGTTTTTTTTTGCTGCTAATAGAGAATACCCCACATTAAATATTCTGCTCTATATGTTTATAATATTCAGTGAAATTAATATCAAATAAGGTTAAGAAGATCATCAGGAAAATTTGAAAGTAAGAAAGCTGTGTACATTTATATGACAAATATTGAACTGTATAGAATATGTAAGCTGGCTGAGAAAATTCTCTTAGAAAAACACTCTGTTTTTGTTTTCAAACATGACTTTTTTGTAATTTAATCTGCCCATCTACTCTCAATAAAAATTTCTTCTAATTCCCAGACTACCATTAAAAAGATTAGATTTAGGTACAAAACTTGTTGTTTTTGTTTTGTTTTGTTTTTTGTCTTTTTTTTAAGGTTTAGGTTTCATGATTAGTCTTAATGTAACAATATCCTTCAGGCTTTGGTGCTTGGAGCTAGTACCATTTAGTAAAAAGTACAGTGGTAAAAAGCAAACAGTAACCCTACCTATTATAAATAGCAATGTACCGTAATATGTTTACTAAGAATTTTAAGTGCCATTTGTTTGTATAAGCAGTAAGAATATTTATTATGCACAGATCAAGTGGTAAGTATAGCAGAATGTTTTGCATACAAATATCCTTAAGGTGGCATTTCCACAGATTTAAAATGAGAATAATTGCATTAAAACAGTTGTTTCAGCCTTTTGTTTTTACCAGAAGTTCCAAAGCACTTCTCTAGACAAGTTCAGTCCTGGAAATCGGGACCTTAGACTAGAAAGTTGGACAGGTATAATAGCTAAAAACATATGATTGTGCTGAGCATCTTTTCTATTCTGATTTGCTTAATTGGCGGTTGGCTCCAGCAAAAAGGTTCTCAGGCCCCTTAGTTTGGTTTGTATGGTTAATGTCAGTTTTGGTTTGGATTCTGGCTTGTGCTGATACAGCTGGATACTGAGACATTCCACCTTTCCCCACACCAGGTCTAAAAGCAGGGAGAAGGGAGAAAAGAGGACGTAGTTCTTCCATTTTGCATCATGTCACTGTGGCAAAGTGCTAGAAGAGGTGAGCAGAAAATTACTTTTTCTGGAGCTGCTGCAAGTGACACCCCATAAACCAGGTATAAGAGCCTGAAGTAAGACTGCGGCAAGAGTGTGACATAGGCATGTATCTCCAGCAATGCCCCTCTGCCATGTACATTGGCCAAACTGATCAGTCTCTACGCAAAAGAATAAATGGACACAAATCTGACATCAGGAATCATAACATTTAAAAACCAGTAGGAGAACACTTCAACCTCTCTGGTCACTCAGTAACAGACTTAAAGGTGGCAATTTTGCAACAGAAAAGCTTAAAAAGCAGACTCCAATGAGAAACTGCTGAACTTGAATTAATATGTAAACTAGATACAGTACCATCAATTTAGGCTTGAATAGAGACTGGGAATGGCTGAGCCATTACACACATTGAATCTATTTCCCCATGTTAAGTATCCTCACACCTTCTTGTCAAACTGTCTGTAATGTAATCTTGACTATCACTACAAAAGTTTTTTCTCTTAATTAATTAGCCTCTTAGAGTTGGTATGGCAACTCGCACCTTTTCATGTTCTCTGTATGTGTATATATATCTCCTTACTATATGTTCCATTCTATGCATCCGATGAAGTGGACTGTAGCCCACGACAGCTTATGCTCAAATAAATTTGTTAGTCTCTAAGGTGCCACAAGTACTCCTGTTCTTTTTGCGGATCCAGACTAACACGGCTGCTACTCTGAAACAAAGCACCTAAGTCAGTGGTTCTCAAACTTCATTGCACTGCAGCCCCATTCTATCAACAAGTGGGGGGAGAGAGGGCCAGAGTCTTAGCCCCACCGCCCCGGGTTGGGGGAGAGGGGGCCAGAGCCTGAGCCCCGCTGCCCCGGGTGGGGGGTGGAGCTCGGGCTTCAGCTTCAGCCCCAGGTCCCAGCAAGTCTAATGCTGGCCCTGGTGACCCCATTAAAATGGGGTTGCGACCCACTTTGGTTTGAGAACTGCTGAAAAGTGATACAGTTGTCTATGCCAACTGTCTAGTTTGGTTACAGTTATGATTGTAGTGATACCCAATGTGGATGACCTCTGATGACTGGCTGTGTGAGTTAAGTTTATAATCTTTGTCCATTACTTTTTGGAGCAGTAGCCACATTAAACTGGACTCAGCAGAAAATACATGGTTTAAATGGGTAAAGAACACTACCTTGTACCTTAAAAGTGGTCCCTCCAATTTTGAGTTCAGGCATGTTGGTATAACAGTGGGGGGAAGTACCATTCATTCAGTTGTGGATAAATAGGGGAGTTCACATCCCATTTCTGCCAGTTTGGGGAAAAAATCTGAATATGTCGTCAGACCAACAAATAAGAAATACTTAGAAACAGAAAGTGCTGATACTCTCTTTAAAATGATGAACCCGAACAGGAAAAAAAAAATGAAGGGAATTCTGTAATTTAGTGTGGCTATACAACATGCCAGAGATTTAGGGTTTTTTTTTTCCCAAACTTCCTAGCTTGTCTTTCAGAAGTATAACAGCATGCTCTGAGAGTGGCTGAAAAAGCACATTTCCTGTCCGGCTCTGAGTAGATAAAGGATGAATGCTTTGGTAGTGAGCTTCATGCTATCATTGTGATTTGAATGAAAAAAGAATTAAGACAAAATTTTTGATTTTTTAAAAATCTTTTTTCTTAATTCAAGTGTTTGTGTTTGATACTCTCTTTAGTCCTTTTCACTCTCCTGTTGAAATCCATAACTTGTGCAACTAAGCTATTTTACTTTGTTGGTTTTCATAATTAAATCTTTATTAAAGATCTCATATAACAGGCAGAAGACATGTAAGCCTATGAATACAGCTGCTATTAAATACATACCAAGGCCTGGTCTACACTACGATTTTAGTTCGAATTTAGCAGCGTTATAGCGAATTAACCTTGCACCCATCCACACAACGAGGCCATTTAATTCGATTTAAAGGGCTCTTAAAATCGGTTTCTGTACTCCTCTCCGACGAGGGGAGTAGCGCTGATATCGGTATTGCCGGTTCGAATTAGGGTTAATGTGGACGACATTCGATGGTATTGGCCTCCGGGAGCTATCCCACAGTGCACCATTGTGACCGCTCTGGACAGCAATCTAAACTCGGATGCTCTGGCCAGGTGGACAGGAAAAGCCCCGCGAACTTTTGAATTTCATTTCCTGTTAGCCCAGCGTGGAGAGCACAGGTGACCACACAGAGCTGAACAGCACAGGTAGCCATGCAGTCCGAGAACCGAAAAAGAGCACCAGCATGGACCACACGTGAGGTACTGGATCTGATCGCTATATGGGGAGAGGATTCAGTGCTAGCAGAACTACGGTCCAAGAGACGAAATGCCAAAACTTTTGACAAGATCTCCAAGGGCATGATGGAGAGAGGCCACAATAGGGACTCATATCAGTGCCGTGT
>QXTE01000043.1:1214609-1303427 GCA_003942145.1 Platysternon megacephalum | reverse complement strand
TGCAGCCGTTTAAACAGACTAGTGTTCCTGAAGACGCGAGCGTCATGAACCCTTCCCGGCCATCCCACGTTGATGTTGGTGAAACGTCCCTTGTGATCCACCATTGCTTGCAGCACCATTGAAAAGTACCCCTTGCGGTTTATGTACTGGCTGCCCTGGTGCTCCGGTGCCAAGATAGGGATATGGGTTCCATCTATCGCCCCACCACAGTTAGGGAATCCCAGTGCAGCAAAGCCATCCACTATGAGCTGCACATTTCCCAGAGTCACTACCTTTGGTAGCAGCAGCTCAGCGATTGGTTTGGCTACTTGCATCACAGCAGCCCCCACAGTAGATTTTCCTACTCCGAACTGATTACCGACTGACCGGTAGCTGTCTGGTGTTGCAAGCTTCCACGGGGCTATCGCCACTCGCTTCTCAACTGTGATGGGTGCTCTCATCTTGGTATTCTGGCGCTTCAGGGCAGGGGAAAGCAAGTCACAAAGTTCCATGAAAGTGCCCTTACGCATACGAAAGTTTCGCAGCCCCTGGGAATCGTCCCACACCTGCAACACTATGCGGTCCCACCAGTCTGTGCTTGTTTCCCAGGCCCAGAATCGGCGTTCCACAGCGAGAAGCTGCCCCATTAACAACATGATCTCCAAGGTGCCGGGGCCCGTGGCGTGAGACAATTCTCTGTCCATGTCCATGTCCTCATCACTCTCGTCGCCTCGCTGCCATAGCCGCCTCCTCCTCGCCTGGCTTTTCTGTTCCTGGTTCAGCATAAACTGCACGATAATGCGCGAGGTGTTTACAATGTTCATGACTGCTGTCTTGAGCTGAGCGGGCTCCATGCTTGCCGAGGTATGGCGTCTGCACAGTTCACCAAGGAAAAAAGGCGCGAAACGGTTGTCTGCCGTTGCTTTCATAGAGGGAGGGGGAGGATGTTCCCAGAACCGCCCGCGACAATGTTTTTTGTCCCATCAGGCATTGGGATCTCGACCCAGAATTCCAATGGGCGGGGGGGATTGCGGGAACTATGGGATAGCTATGAGATAGCTACCCACAGTGCAACGCTCCGGAATTCGACGCTAGTCTCGGTACATGGACGCACACCGCCGAATTAATCTGCTTACTGTGGCCGCGTGCAATCGAATTTATACAATCGGTTGCAAAAAATGGAATTCTGTAAGTTCGGAGTAATCCCGTAGTGTAGACGTACCCCAAGTAACTAGTGTCTTCACTTGGGTATAAACAGATGATATCAGAATACCAAATATAGGTTATAATCTGACTGTTCTTGGGCCATATTATGGGAGACATTCAAGTCCTACATTGGGGAAGAATTATCAGCCTCTCTTCATTTATGGGAGGGGGAGAGAAATAAGTCCAAAGAGTTCAATTACTGGAATAAGAGATTAAAGCTCTGAGCGGCAACACATTTGAAAAGACAAATTAGAAGTCTACAGAGCAGAAACTAATTCACCATAAATTTGAGTTTATGAAGGCTCCTCTGCTGCAAACAGCTGTTGTAGTGTGAATCCTCGCTCATCCAGGCAGCGTTATTAATTTCATTGGGACTCCATGTGGATCATAGCGTGTGTACTGGCATATCTGTTTTTAGGATTGGTGGTTGAGAGAGAATTTGCTCTTGAGTCGAAAGTAGAATTATGTAGAACTAGGAAAGAAAGCTAGGCAAGTTGTTAGCATGCAGGCTGAAGAAGGCAGAAACTTTCAGTAACATCCCAACTATTCCTGATGAACAAGGATTAAGGGCTTTTCTTCACGTACAGTGGTGCAGCTGCACCACTATAGCACTTTAGTGAAGATGCTACTACGCCGAAGGGAGAGCTTCTCCTGTCGGCATAGTTAGTCCACCTCCCCTCCCGTCAATACAGCTCTGTCTACACTGGGGGTTAGGTTGGCATAACGACGTCACTCGGGTGTGGATTTTTCACACCCCTTTGTGATATACCGAGATAGGTCTGTAGTGTAGACCTGGCCTAAGAGTCACCAACACCAAACCAAGTAGCCAGACATTCAGAAATGTCTGGGAGGAATCTTACACTGCAACACCTACCAAGGCTGTTGTCTCAGAACTCTTACAGATCTTGCAGGTTCCCACGGGGCTACCTGAAAACAATCCCATGCTGAAAACCGCCACCAACCACTCTATTCGTTTTGTTGTATAACTATGCAGAAAAATGTAACAGAACCTTTTGGGAAAATATAACTATTTATGTTATGTATAGAGAGAGATCTTGGAAACCACAGTGATGGGCACATTAGAGACACCATGTGATGGATCATCATGTTTTTAGTATTCTTCTGCAAAGGAAAATAGCTCAGTTCATTCCCTTCTCTCAATCCCCGTTTCTTCAAAACAGTTTGAGACTGTGCAGAGATTTCTCTGTTTTTATTGCTCCCCCTTTCAAAGTTTTTTTTTATCCTCGAAAAGACAAAAATGTGTTTATCTTTTTGCCTTTTTTCACATCACTGTGGTCAGATACCAAGAGAGAAGTTACAAAAAGATAAATTGAATAACAGATCTTGTTTTTCAGCCACTTGTGAGGCTGCCGTGGTCTCCAGTTCCCTATTTTCATAAGTTGTTTTTCCATCTTAACGATGAATGAGTACAAAGAATTGAGACAGTTTCCTACCATTATGTGAATTGCAGTTGTTGCTTTAAATCTGAATCAGTGTCATTTTTAATTCCCAAAGTTTCACAAGGTCTTTTCTTTTTTGCAAAGATTTAAGTTTTTATTCTGGCTGGGGCTTACAAATTTCTTAAACGTGTCTTAATAGCACATTATTTCCTCTGCTTTGTGTATAACCAGGAAAAATGTTCTGAATATTTCTAAAGAGAATTACCTAGAAACTGGCAGTTTAAATGTAGTATTATAAAGCAATTTAGATTGATGTGATTCTAATAGTTAATGATCCCAGTGGGAACAGATGGGAAAAGAAGACCATAAATTACCACTGAGATGAGGTCTTGTCTGCTATGTTTTGGTAAAGCAGACATTACTCAAACTGATCATGTCAAGATATGAATGTAATCAGCTGGTGGCTTCTAGGGGGCTTACTTATGGGATCAGAAAATTAGGATGCATCGCGGAATGTCAAGTGTGACTGAGATAAATAATATCGATTGTAAGGATTTTGTGAAGTTAAACCAAAGGTAACCCAATGAGATGGTTTAATCACTGTTTTCTTCTTTTTTGATGCATATCTTTTCATTGGGCGAGAATACTGTTTGCTGACATCACATCTGCCAACCTTCCAAAAACAAATTATTCTGTACTGTAAACAGACCAAGCATCACAGTTAAAAATAACTAAATGATGCCATCTGCTGTCATAAAATATCATTTAATGCTTTGAGATGCATGAATGGTTTTGATAACTAGTAATGGAAATTGTATGCATTTACTAAAATGCTTAAAGCAGTTGTATGCCACAGAGACCTTTGTCAGAGAAATACAATGTTAAGTTTGATTCTGATTAACTAATGTAATTTCTAGAGTACACGTGGAGATTTTGCTTTAGCTATTATGAAATAGCTTTTCATTAAACTGTATGTGCTTGTTTAGATTCCATTCTGTGCTGAGGGAAATCACAATAATAATCATACAATATGTTTATACAGAGTGCAACTCTTCTCTTGAATGACCCTAAGACTCTAAGGGGTTAAATTCATCTTGGGCTTCAAAGAATTTACATCACAAATTAATTTGGTCCAACATATGCAAATCTTATTTTACCCATCTCATGGATGGAGCAGGTCATAACATTCAACAATGGGGTTTATCGGGAGAAGAGAAAAATAATTTGAGTTGAAACTATGGGAGAATGTGGTAGGTAGACTAGATTAACCAGAGTAGGAATTTTAGCACCACAAACACAGGTTAATATCCTTATGACAGAAGTAATAAATATAGTCCTGGTACATTCAGAATGTATCAAATAGTTGCTTAACTATCTGCAGGATGCAGATTTTGGTGTCTTTTTAGAGGAGAGTTCTGTCTATATGTTAAGTACTTATATGGCCCCCATTACCATGGTAGGTGAGCTACTTGCGTGTTTGAATGTATTTATTATCATTTGTAGAGGTCAGCATTTATTATCCTCATTTTATGGGGGAGGGGAAGGGGATGGGGAGCGGGCGGGGCTGATGCTCAGGGAGAATAATGACTGACCCTCAGGAAGTCTGTGGCAGAACAGGGAATTGAACCCAGCCTAGCATCCTTGCCACTGAACCATCATTCCTCTCAAGTGCTAGAAAGCTGACCGGTTAGAAGCTAACAGCTTTTAGGGAGGAGTGGTGCTAAGATAAACTCAAGCTGACCTCAGCAAGTTAAGTGTGAAACAGCTAGAACAGCAGTTCTCAAACTTCATTGTACCGCGACCCCTTCTGACAACAAAAATTACTACACAACCCTAGGAGGGGGATCCTAGGAGGGGAAGCCTGAGGCTGCCTGACCCCACCTCCCCAGGCATATCGATGGGGGGAGGGAGGGGGGGAGGTAGAAAGGGGGAAGCCAAAACTTGAGCCCTAGCACCCCAGGCGGAGGGGGGTAGCCCCAGGCAAAGGGGCCTGTAACCTGAGCCCTGCTGCCCAGGGCTGAAGCGAAGCCTGAGCCCCGCTTTGGCATCGACCCCAGGAGGTGGGGCTTGGGCTTCAGCCCAGGACCCCACCAAGTCTAACACCAGCACTGGCAACCCCATTAAAATGGGGTCGCAACCCACTTTAGGGTGTTGGGATTTTGTGGTTCCCAATGAGTCAGATGCTGGGCAGAATCAAGGGACTTCAATTCGATGCGATTCAATTCAATTCAACAAGGCTTTATTCAATGTGCACAAAGGGAGAGCCCCTGGTACAAAAATCAGGCAGAGTCCCTACCATTGTTATTTTATAGCACATGGCACTTACATAACAAGTTACATAACACAAACCTCTAACCAATCAGATTTAACCTTTCCATATATGGCTTTGTTCATCACATGCTTATACTTCTCCACTCCACATGTTGAGCTCACCCCCCTCCCCTTGGCCTTCTCTAGAATGTTCCTAGGGTGGTGAGCCACAGCATGCTTCCCTATGCATAAGCACCCTAGAAACCACATTTTATCCAAAATGAACACAAGCATACCCTTCAAGGGTCACAACTCTCAGTTTGAGAACCCCTGAGCTAGAATTATGTTTGGGACCTGAAGCTTAAAGTTTGCATAATATAAACCAGGAGTGGAATCCAGCCAGGGCCGGTGCAACCCATTAGGTGACCTAGGCGGTCGCCTAGGGCGCTGCTATTTTGGGGGCACCGGCGCCCCAGCCACCCGTTGAAATTTGGGGGCGGGACCTTCCGCCGCCTAGGGCGCCGGAAGAGCTGGCGCCGCTACTGAATCCAGCGTTGCATGAATCCCATCCTAAGTGCATCTAGCCCATCTGTTCATTTCTGCCATGATCACTACCGTATTATCTGAGCATCTGGAAATCCAAAAAGAGCATCCATTTATCCTTGAGTGCACACCTGGAGAGAAAGTGTAGGAGGATCAGGGTCCTCCAGATATCCTGAAACCCATGTCAGTAAAAGAAGTGGAAAGCTTCTTGTGCAGTTATTTGAGAGAATTAGCTGTTATTTTATATATGTGTATAATACTAGGTTTGTGTATTTCTGACTGCCAGAGTTAAAGACATTATGAACCTAACAATATTTTCCTCAAATGCTGCCATGATACATATTTGTAATTCATAGCAGAACTCATGAATAACTACTTGAGGGAGTATTAAAGCATTCTGAACTGCCCCTAACTCCCCACCATTAATAATGTTTACAAAATATAAGTGGCAAAGCTGGTGTAGAACTGAAGATGTAGAATTTTAAAAGCTATTAATATGTTCTTAGTTCTTTACTACTCTTTGCCTTGGTATACAATGCTCTGAAGTAAAAATGGCTTATATTACACAATTGTGTGTGTAATACAAATATTCTGAAATCTGTAACTGACTCTGGTACTCCACCGGAGCAAGAAGCATAGGCGGAGTCGACGGGGGAGCGTCAGCAGTCGACCTAAGTACTCTAAGTACGTCGACTTCAGCTACGCTATTTTCGTAGCTGAAGTTGCGTAAGTTAGATCGACTTAGCTCGCGCACCTTCTCCCCCTCCCCCGGGGTAGACCAAACCTCAGATAGGGCTGGAGATAAAAGGGCCCGGTAGGAAGTAGTCAGCAGCGCGTGGCTGCTGTGTGTAGGACACCTGGGTTGTGGTATCCTACACGAGGTAGTGTGTGGACCTGGGTTCCTCCACCGGCCACAGACAAAGTGGTATAACCTCCAAGAAGGGGACAGAACTTATTTGGGAGCCTGAACAAAGAGCTGAGTTTAAAGGGCCCAGAGCCAGGGCAGAAGATCCCAGCAGAGGCAAATAGATTGTTAGTTATAGGACTCTTTAATATGCTGGAAGGGGTTTGTTCGGACTTTGTGAGTTGGCTGGAAGGCCAAGCCACTGAAGACCCACCGAGATTAGCCAGCAGCCTGCAGGGGGCACCAGGGCAAGAAAAGGAGAGTGGTATCGCATGCTGTCGCTGAGAGAAACTCAAGAGATGAATGCTCCTTTACATATGAACTGTACTGTAGTCATAAGTGGATATGGTGACAAAGCCGCTGTGCCAATATGAGAAAAACTAAGTGCTGAGATCCTAAAATTGGCCACACAGTTTAAGAAATCAGGGCTAGGTTTTTAGTTTGTGATGGAGCCTAGAGTAAGAGGCAGCATGTTGTTATGCTGTCCTAGAGTAGCTTCCCAGTCTTCCTGCTGCTCTGAGGAGAGAATAACCATGTCTGGTATAGACCTGCTGCAGTATACCCTTTCCAATGCACGGGTGTAATTATGCCACCAGCTTCATGGGAACGGGGCAGAGTCAAGGCTCTGCCCACTCCCAATCTCCTGCCCCTTCCCTGTATGTTGGGAGACATGGCAGTTCTGTGAAGAAGTGGTGGTATAGTACATTTCCTCAGTGGAATTAGGGGATGCCTCTTCTTTTACTCCCTTGCATCGTTGTACAGGAAGGGCCATAATCTGAACCCCGGTGTTGTCAGATTTTGCAGTATTTGTTTTACCTTCATGTCATCTATGAATTGGAGAGGACTGGAGGAAGATATACAAACATAAGAAAAAGAAGAGAGAAAAGAGGTTGGGAAAAAAAACAAGAAAGGAGATAGAACCAGTATAATATGAATGTTTAAGTAAATTCAGCTAGGCAGCATTATCAAACGTTTTGGATGTGCTATATACACTATCAGGTGTGTGCAATATGGTTCCTGAGAACATGCAGTGCACATCAAACAAAATATCAACTACCTGTCCATATACTGGACAAGTGTATATCTTACTGAAGCCTGGTATCCTGCAGCAAATGTGCCCTTGAGCGCAGAAAACTAAACCTGAAGAACAGCAATAAATCTAAAGGGCTGGTGGGGGGAGCCAGGAGCTCGGGGCTTCTTGAAATCTCAAGAACTTTTTGATAAAGTATTTTAAAGGAGGGAAAAAATCACAGGCATAATGCCTGCAATGTGTTGGATTTTCCTTTTCTGGAAGATGGAGAAGATCCACATCCAGAAAGAACCCCTTTTCCAACAGCCTTGCTAGAGCTTCTAATGAACAAATCATTATTAGAAAAGTGAAGCCTGAAGACACAGGCAATTTTCATAACTTTCTCTGTGTTACATAGTCATTTGGATGTAGTGCATCCTCCACTACAAGGGGGCACTGTTTCCAACTGAAGTGCTTCATTTCTTCATGATAACACATTATCAGGACTGGCAGAAACAAGAGACAGTGCTTATATATGAGAAAAAACTATGTAAAAAGCAGAGGAAAGATGAGCGCAATGAGGATAGTAAGAAACAAGAAAGGAGAAAAGGAAACCGAGTAATAGAGAGGCAGAGGAATTCTATCCCATCAGAATAGGCTTTTCTTCTGTCTGCCCACCAAGATTTTTACACCACAGTGTAATCACAGTGATATCTGAGTGCTTAATAATCCCTCCCTCCCCTGGAAAAAGGAGCTCGCTCTCTCTGTTCCTAGCACACCCTTCCCCACCCCCCCATGTGTTTTACCTTTATGACTCCTGTTCTTTTTCAACTGCTTCCACAGAAACTGATTTGTGCCTTGAATAGAGCTTTTTTGTGTCTCCCCCCCCCCCCCTTTTTTTTTTTAAAGTTTGGACTGCTAACCTTGACTGAAAGTGAGCCAGTTGGATTGCCAAAGACTTCTGATTCTGTGTATGGCACTAAGTAAGATCTATCAAATTGTTCGATCTCCGTGTTAGATTTTTAGGGCCCAGTTCTAATTCTGGCTTGTGTGAGTGGCCCTACTAATGCCAATGGGACTACTCGCATAAGGATTATTTATGTGAGTAAGGGTCGTAAGATCAGGACCTATATCATTGGTGATTCTTACAAATTAGTATTGCAGCATAATATCTGAAGGGAAAACAGTTAATGGTTGCAAATGAACCTCTATTGTCTTTAAGCGGTGAGAGCCTGCATAATGGCATTTTCATTCTGTGAAGCAAAAAGGAATATCAGTTGTGGTCCTCCATACAGAGTGCCAAAACCAACCCCTCGCTCTCTCTACTAATTACCAGTGAAAATACAGTAGCAATAGTTAGGATCCTTGTATTCCATGCCTTGCAAAATTAATAACTAAACTGGATCATGGGGGAAATTATTGTTTCAACATATTTCTCTTGTCTCATGAACACAAACTGTTTTCTCTCCCGGAATGGCATCAGAACATTTAAATTTTACAGTGTATGTTTCTCTCTGGCCTAAGTGAGTTTTAGATGATGAATGTCAGCCTTTCAAGAAAGTTTAATGCTTCTGGAATAGATTACTAGTCTAGTGTAAGGTTTTATTGACTTGGAAAGGGTTCTTTTAGAAGGTTAAAGCCTTCAGTCCTTTCAACATTACACTACTTTATTACCTCACTTTAGCTATGGAAAGAATTCGCTGCATTATTTTAAAGTTCTCTTAAGTTTCTGTTTCTGGAAATGCTATTGCCTCAGGTTTCATTATATGAGTTAAACAGATCAAACTGTTTCCATGACATAGCGCCTTATATCAAGAACAAACTTTATATCAATACTAGGATTTGTAATTTAAAAATAAAGTTAGCTGTATAGCTTGTTGCCAACTTGAAAAAATTAATTGACAAGTTCATTATTTCCACTTATCTGGCCAAGCTGATGGATATGATGTTAAATCAGCTTGAGCTGAAAACTCATTATATTGCTTTCCTTTTGCAAATATAATTGATAAAAACCTTACATTGAGAGAATAAAAATACTACATTAATTAGATCAAAACTCAGGATTTACCTTTATACAACTACATTGTAATTTAATAAAAGATGATAGTTTCTTATATTGTATTAAGGAACCAGAACATATTTTGCTACTAAAATAATTTTCCGTTGCTGCTTTGTTTCTCTCTAACTCTTTTCTTGTTGGAATTTCATCATAAGCAGTAAAAGGGTGTGTTCATTGAATAAAACAGGTATATTTATAGCTGTGGCACTCTGTTTACACCCCGTCCAATGAGGAGTATGGTGAAAAGAGGAAGATGGATTAAATTGACCATTCTGTTTCCTTTCCTTTTGGACAGCCTCTTCAGCTGTTTGCTAAATGCATCACATTTTAGCAGCAGAAATGTAAGACTTCATGACTGAGCAAATCATGAAATGTACAAATCACTTTGGCAATAGCATTTAATTAACCTTTTCTACTTCATGTGATGCCTCAGAATTATTATATAAAGTCAAGCAGTTGCAGGCAGATCCTCAGCTGATGTAAATTGTGTGGCAGTTTACACCAGCTGAGGAAATTTACACCAGCTGAGGATCTGCTCGATGTTTTAGCATTATATGTTAGTCCTTCCAGTCTATTGAACAGCATAGGTAGTTACTGTTCATCACTGTTTTTCATTAAAAGATGAAGAAATGTGGTGAGCATTGAAGTGCAGTTTTATGGTACTATCATCACTCCATCTGTAGGGTTGCCAACATTCTAATTGCTGAACACTGGACACCCCTGTCCCGCCCTGCCCCTTCTCCCAGGCCCTGCCCCGGCTCGTTTCTCTCCCCAGCTACCTCCATCACTCCCCCTCCACCCCCATCACTTGCTCCCTCCTTGTCCCAGGACTCACCTGCTCCCTGCAGAGCTGGGCTGGGAGGAGCTGACGTAGAGCCTGCCCGCCTGCCCAATTGGGGCACAGGGTGGAGGCAGGGGTTGGTCCCCGGAGGGGTTGGGGCAGAGGCACAGCAAGGCGGGGGGGGGAAGAGGGGGTTCAGTCCCTTGAGCGAGGGGGTGGGGGCACAGCGGCGTCATGGCGGTTGATCCCCGGAATGAGGGGCTGAGCTGGGGGCACAGCAGGGTGGGGCGGACAGGATCCCCCCTCCCAGGTGGTGGCAGCGCTGGTGACCTACTTCTCTGCTGAAGAGGCTGGAGCTGGGTCTAGGAGCCAGCCAGCAACTTCTTTCCCTCAGCAGTTGAACAGAGAGCAGCTCCTGCAGGCTCCAGCAGCAGCTGCTGCTCTTCCTGTCCTCTCGGCAGGGAGCCTGATTGTGGTTACTCCAGTAACGGGACTTTTAGTATCCCATCAGCATTGCTGACCAGGTCCCATTTTTGACCGGACTTTCTGGTTGAAAACCGAACACCTGGCAAACCCTATCCATCTGCCATTTTGTCTCCCACCTCCAGTGCTCTCAAACAAGCCTGATTTGCACTATTTGGACTTAGCCAGATCCTAAACTTTGGAATGCACACTTGATGTAGAGCCAACATAGGGAGCATGTGGGTGGCAAGAGCGGGTGTGGACATAGCTCTTTGTGTTTCAACAATCTCAAGATGGTGGACAGGTCCAAGAGGGGGTATATATATATATATGGTAGAAGTCAGATGCTCAGATATTAAGGTGATGAGCAAAAGTATGCAATCCTAAAATGCAAGAATCAAAACTTGTTCCTGGCAGCCCTAAGGATCCGTGGCCCCCGTGTGTAAATGAAATAGTAGTTACATCTATTGTGCTTAAATTTCTCCTCCTTTATTAGAAAAAAAAATTGAAATAGGAAACTATAATAGGAAAGTCAACAACACAGCTTAATCCTCTGCAATTTCTTTTGGATCAATTACAGCAGCACTTTCAAACATGCTTTTACTCCTCTATATTGTTCCATACCATGTTTGTTTTTTTATTGTATACTGTTTGACAAATACACGAGATACTTGAGGGCGGATGGGGCGGGGGATAGTGGAAGCTGAATGAGGGGGAAGATGATGGGAGCACGGGTTAGCATGTGGGAATGATCCATGTAGAGCAAGGTTGAGAGAGATCAATATTCACCAACTTACATACCGTGAGGAAGTCTTGATATACACATGCTTGTATATGTTCCTATCTGTAGTTCCATAACACAGCACATGGTTATAAAAATAAGTGGCAGTTCAGCTGCTGAAAATGCATAGTACTCACTTTCTGATGGCCTACTTATAGTCATTAGGCCTGATTCACACTAACTGGAGCAGAAGGGTGTCAGATTTTTTTCAGTGAAAATTAATTTATTTTTTTAAAAATTGAAATTTTTATTTAATTTTTCATTAATTTTTTTTTTCATGAAACCTGAATATTTTTTTTGGATGTTAAGTATTTCTTTTATTTTGGTTTTGCCTTCTGCCCCCCTCCCCCCATTTTGGCCTTCCTCAAGGAGAAAGCAGAATAGTGGAAGTATTGGGGTAGGGGGGAACAGAAAAAGGTGAAGGTAGGAAAAACCAAAACCTGAAATTTTTTTTTGAACAAAATGAAGAATAGTTCATTTTTGAAACTTGCAGACCTTCTTTTGTGTGTGTGAAAACATTTTTGACTTTTTTTTTTTTTTTTTTTTTTTAGCAGCTCTAATAAGAACCCAGGCAGTGCAGGTTGTTGAGGGGTCCATAGTGCCTTTTTTGGCTACCCTGGCCATGCCTGCACCCCAGCTAGTGGCACCCATTTTATGGATTATGAAGGCTCCCTGGCAGAGTGGAAGTTATAAACATCTTCTACCACACCAGTCACCACTGCCTCCCAGCCGGCCCCAGATGCTAAAGGGAAGCTGACCACCCCGAGGCAGGGAATAGAGTTTGCAACTCTTTTGTAAACTTGGCTATGGAACCAAAAATGACCACAGATCCATTAAAACATGAACTAATACATCCCACATTGAAAAAACAAAAATGCCATACTATGGAAAAGCACTATCAAACAAGTCTAAAAACAGCACTGTATGTTTTTCTCATTCTGTCTATTTTAAGATTATTTAACATAATTGAATGTTGTCAAATTGTGCACGTCTCCGCCATGGGAATGTTTTGAGTGCATAGCCACACACAGAGCTTGACTTGAAAGAATAAGCATCCCTTCCTTACCACATTCTCTGAGAAGTAGAGGAATAGGGACTGGACACATATCCCATTATATGACATGCAAAGAGACCTAGGGCTGGGTTTTTTCAACTCAAGCACTGAACAAAAAAATAAACGTAGGGTTTTTGTTGTTGTTTTTTTCTTAAAGGTTTATTTGCTGATTTGGGATGTGGGGGGAGAGGGACTTTAAGCCCTGACAACCTCTCCTTAACTCTTACACATCTCACCACTTTCTATTGAGAAAACTCTTTATTTGCAGGACTTCAAACTTTATGGAAAAAAACCAGGCAACTTCCTATGTTATAGGAACTAGATTATAGTAGAGATCTACAAAGTCAGTGTGAACTGTGGCTATCTGGGGGCTGTTTAGGAATAAGTATTTATGCTGAAGTTTTCTTTTTCTGGGTAAGGAAGATAGTGAAAGGAGGCTATTGTTTTGACTAAGTACTATGACAACATTGTTCCTATTTCTGCAATTTCCCCTGCACCTGTCACTTACTGGAGCTATTTTTTGACTGTCTAGACAATCCTCCTAAATTTGTCTCTTCTTTTTTGTTCTGGTCACTGGTCACAGTGAATAAAGAGAGTAATCAAATTCATTGTGAATCTGTTCCTATGCTGATCCCTAATAGCTTTTAAAAAATAATATTGCTAAAAGCATATATCCCATCTAGACCGTGTATTTTCAAAATGATTTGAATTTGGCATAATCAACACTTGAAGCCCAACCCGGAAAATGGGTCTTTATATTGCATTTTTTGTAAGTCGGAATTAAGTGAAGTCTAAAACTGTTTTCTAAAACATTTAAACTGTTATAAATAGGCACCGAGAAATAAAAAAAAAATAGTTGAACTCTGAAATTTTTAGTTTCTAATAAGTATAATAAGCTCCAATTAATAACATGTTCCAGTCCATTTGCTCTTTTATTTTCCTGGCCTTTTAGGTCATCCTCTCCACTTTAGTGGTACATTGGGAGCTGTTTGGTAGATCAAAGAATTTGAAGATTCAAAGCATGCCTTTTCGTCTGAAGCTCTGCCAAAAGGATGCAGCTACAGTACTTGCAGTTACCCACGCCTCCATTGGCACAGATGCAGCTGTTAACAATGGGTTTAGGGCTTTTCCTGCTATCGCAGCTTTTCTTACTACTGCTTCTCCGTCCTCCCCTCACTGCTCCTGTTATACTGCTTCAGCTTACTCCACACACACTTGTCCTTCAACTGTTGTTTTTACTTCTCTTCCCCTTCACTCCTGAAAAGAATTTAAGATGTTTTTAGAGATACTGTTTGCACTCACACACCCACCTACAGGTTACATTCTACTGAAACAATGCAAGCTAATGTTACAACACAACCACAGAATGGGGACTGAATGACTCACTGATCTGCTAATGGGACATTTAGCCTTTCCACTAATAGCTTGCCAGTTCAAATCTCTGGCTATTCAAGGACCTCCTTGAAATGAGTTAGCAATGGAAGGCCCAACCAGAATGGGAGCACTGTAAGCTAAGGCTACACTGGCGCTTTACAGTGCTGCAACTTTCTCGCTCAGGGGTGTGAAAAAAACCACCCCTGAGCGGAGCAAGTTACAGCGCTGTAAAGCGCCAGTGTAAACAGTGCCCCAGCGCTGTAAGCTAATCCCCTTGTGGAGGTGGAGTACCTGCAGCGCTGGCGCGCGACCACACTCGCACTTCAAAGCGCTGCTGCGGGAGCGCTCCCGCGGCAGCACTTTGAAGTTTCGAGTGTAGCTATGGCAATTTGAAGTTCAGTAATCAAAGCAGAAGAGGGAAGCAGCATTGGGCTTCTGACAACTCAAACACACTTCTTTTCCTCTGCAAAAAGGAGGAAGGAGCAGTAGCATCAGCAGTATTTGAGGCTCTAGAGGAGAACAGGGAAGCACAATATTTCTTAAATATGCACAGGCTTATTTTTGTCTAACATACAACATGTAGAAAACTATTTTGGTTTAAAAAAGGACTTTTTTAAAAGGGTGATATTCAGCTATGAGCTACACTAGTGTAAATTTGGAGTCGCTTCGTTACAGGCAAGCTATTAAAATATAATTTTTGTTTAATCTTTTTATTAAAAAGTTATAGAACTCTACAGATGAGTTCTTCATTTATTTTTTACGAGCATTCATTCCTCTGGTGTGTGCCAATGGACTAAGAAGCACACATTATTGTGTGTGGTGTTGGAATTACACAGCAGTATACATACATATATACCTCTTGCTAATAGATTGTTTTCTTTGAATTTCATTTACAGCATATTCCCCATTGAAGGTGTTTTTTTATGTACAAGAATTAATATTTGTCGCATACAGTTTCACAATGAATTTATGGCCGTCTGGGAGTAATATTTACGGAAGGCTTATGATGAGATCATTTCTTTTCTGAACCGTGAAAGAAAACTTATCAAGCCAGATCATAGAATGTTATGTTGCTATGCATTCATAAGTGAGATGCTATAGCAACATCATAACTTGATATTAAATATATGATAGCACGGCTGTGGTACCTTTTCCCTTTCTTTCCCTCTTTTATGTTTAACAAATCCTATTGGTATTTGAATTTCTCAAGTAACTTCAGTAGTACCGTAATTAATTCAATGGGCCAAATTCTGCTCTCAGATAAATTGGTGTAAACTATCATTAAACATTTGTATTGTGGTAGTGTAACGCTGACAGACCCCTGTCTTTGGTGAGTGGCATCGAACCTGGGACCTCTGGAGCTAAATGTATGAGCCTCTACTGCATGAGCTCAAAGTGACCTGGTGTGGTACTACACCCCCATACTCTTCATAGAGTTATTGTTATGATATGAATATGGCATAACTAAGATATGTTTTATGTAAAATGGGTCATGTAAGATATCATTGGGAAGGTTATGATTTATTGAATGTGATTATCCTATTTGTATGCATGTATCATTTCTGTATCTGAAGTTAGGAATATGGACTATGTATCAATTACAAAAAGTGTTTGCATCTGGGGAACGCCCACCAGACAGTAGGCAATCAGCATGGAGGGGCCATTAGGAAGGGCAATACTAATCTCCCACCTTCCTCAGAAGCTTCCTGGGATGCTGCTTTGACACTGCAGGGTTATGTGATCATGTCACCTGGTACGGGATACCTCTTGGACTGCTGGTATTTTTCCACTGGAAGGGGTTAGGGTCAAACTGGGAAACAAAGGATTCCCTCCATATGTAAATCATATTTAAGGCCAGGGAGTGAGTTAATCAGGGATTGTGCTTCACTGAATCCCCACCCAGGATAACTGCTGGAGACATCTAAGAAACAAAGACAAAAGGGAATGGAGGGAAGTACTGAACCCGGGTTTGGAATGGTGTCTGGCCCGTGAAGGATATACCTTGTAAGCTGCAAGAGCTGCCTGTCCCCAAAGAAATTCTGCAACCTGCTTAAAACAACATTTAGGGTGAGAAATTATTATTTGTAGCCAGTTTCTTTAGTGTATTAAGCTTAGTTTGCGTGTTTGTTTTATTTGCTCAGTAATCTGCTTTGATCTGTTTGCTGTCCCTTATAATCACTTAACTACAAAAGATTGTAATAAACCTTGTTTTTTGTTCATTCTAAAACCAGTTTGTGTAATTCATAACCGGGGGGAAACTGTACATATCTCCCTTCACATTGAGGGAGGAAGTGAATTTCATGAGCTTACGCTATACAGTTTTCTGTGCAGAGCAAGACCATACAATTTTGGGTTTGCAGCCCAAAGGAGGTGTGCACTTGAGTGCTGGGCAATCCCCGAGCTGAGTCTTCCCACACAGAGCTGATCTCACTGTCTCTGTGCCTTTGCAGCTGTGTGTGGCCCTACTTGTGTGTGCGCTAGAGGAGGCTTGAGGGCCTGGCACAGCAGGACAGGGTGAGGGAGCCCAGGCGGGAGGAACGGGCGGGCTCAGTGGGACCCCAGTACATCGAGTGGTACGCCGGGGGGGGGAGGGAGGAGCAACTCGTCACACCTGGTTCTTACCCAAGTTTGTAGCAGGGATAGCTCAGTGGTTTGAGCATTGACCTGCTAAACCCAGAGTTGTGAGTTCAATCCTTGAGGTGGCCGTTTAGGGATCTGAGGCACAAGAGGGGAAAAAAAAAACAAACCCCTGTCAGGGACAGTACTTGGTCCTGGTGAAGGCAGGGGACTGGACTTGATGAAGGCAGGGGACTGGACTTGATGACCTTTCAAGGTCCCTTCCAGTTCTGTGAGATAGGTATATCTCCATATGTTCTATTCTATTCTAGACTCATCAATCTCTAGATGGTGTAGGTACTGCTAGAGGGGGACAGAGTGTCACACAAAGTAGTCATGGATTACAGTAGTACCTAGAGGCCAACCAGATAAGAGCCCATTCAAATGCTATGCAAACATAGGCCCCCAATCCTGCAAAGACATATGCATGTGCCTAATTTTAGCCAATATGAGTTGTCCAATTAACTTCAGTGGGACTACTCTTAGTTCAGCGGGACTATACTATCTTTTTAAAAAGGGAACAAAGAGGACCCAGGAAATTATAGACCAGTCAGCCTAACTTTGATACCTGAGAAGATACTGAAGTAAATTATTAAACAATTAATTGGTAAGCACCTAGAGCAGGGGTCGGCAACCTCTGGCACGCGGCTCGCCAGGGTAAGCACCCTNTTATAAGGAATAGCCAGCATGGGTTTGTCAAGAACAAAACATGCCAAACCAACCTAATTACCTTCTTGGACAGGGTTACTGGCTTGATGGATGAGGGGAAGCAGTAGACATGATAGATCTTGGTTTTAATAAGGCTTTTGACACAGTCCCACATAACATTCTCATAAGCAAACTGAGGAAATGTGGTCTAGATGAAATTACAATAAGGGGGGTGCACAATTGGTTGAAAGTAGGGCTGTCGATTAATTGCAGTTAACTCAAGCAATTAACTCAAAAAAATTAATCATGATTATTTGCAGTTGTAATCACACTGTTAAACAATAGAATACCAATTGAAATTTATTAAATATTTTGGATGTTTTTCTACATTTTCATATACACCTCTACCCTGATATAACGCGACCCGATATAACACGGGTTCGCATTCGCATACAATGGGGTAAAACTCTGACACGCTGCTCTGAGCACATATTCAGGGTGCCAGGCCAGACCGGGGCCGAGGGGTTGGATAAGGGGCCGAGGGTCTTGGGGGCGGTCAGAGGCTCCCCGCCCCCCCCAGGGTCTAGGAGGCAGGAGCTGGTGGGGGGGGCAATTGTGGGGGCCCTGCAGTCCCAGAGTGGCCCGGGGGATTAGCGGGGGGCCGGAAGCAGCTCGCTCCGCTTCCCTTGCCCCGGCCCCGACCCCAGCTGTGTCGCTCGGGGGAGGGGGCTTGAGGGCAGGGCCGCCCAGAGGATTCAGGAGGCCTGGGTCAAAGCGGGGGAGCTTGTACTCACCGGGCGGCACTTCGAGTCTGCGGTGGTGGCATTTCGGCGGCGGGGGGCCCTGTAGTCGCTCCGTGTCTTCGGCAGCACTGAAGGGCCCCCCGCCGCCGAAATGCTGCGAAAACCCGGACCGCCGCCGGGTGAGGAAAGGGATTCTTGGCCAGGGCTTGCAGGGGCCCGGGGCCTGGGGCAAATTGCCCCACTTGTCCCCTCCCTCTGGGTGGCCCTGCCTGAGGGAAGGGATCCCCCCCACACTCACCAGCAGCGGCGGAGGCGGAGCAGCCTGGCCCCAGCCCGCTCCACTCCACCAGCTCCCAGCCACGGCGCTCCGCTTCCCACCACAGGTGAGTGCGGGACCTTTCCCCAACCCTCCCCTGTCCCCCGCGACGGGGCAAGGAAAGCGGAGCGGGCTGGGGCCACGTCGCTACGCTTCCCGCCGCCGGTGAGTGTGGAGGGCGTCTTTTCCCCAACCTCTCCGCACTCACCGGCAGCGGGAAGCGGAGCAGCCCGTCCCCAGCCCGCTCTACTCCACCAGCTCCCAGCCGCGGCGCTCTGCTTCCCGCCGCAGGTGAGTACGGGGGACGTCCTTTCCCCAACTTCCCCGCACTCACTGGCGGTGGGAAGCGGAGCGCCGCGGCTGGGAGGTGGCGGAGTGGAGCGGGCTGGGGCCACGTTGCTCCGCTTCCCACCACAGGTGAGTGAGGAGGGCATCCTTTTCCCAACCTCCCCGCACTCATCGGCAGTGGGAAGCGGAGCAGCCCGGCCCCAGCCCGCTCTACTCTGCCAGCTCCCAGCTGCGGCGCTCCGCTTCTGCCGCTGGTGAGTACGGGACTTTTCCCCAGCCCCCTTCCCCCCCACCCCCCAGCGACATGGCTGGGGCCGGGGCAAGGAAAGCGGAGCGGGCTGGGGCTGCGTTGCTCCGCTTCCCGCCGCAGGTGAGTACGGGGGGCATCCTTTCCCCAACCTCCCCGCACTCAACGGCGTCGGGAAGTGGAGCGCCATGGCTGGGAGGTGGCGGAGTGGAGCGGGCTGAGGCCACATTGCTCTGCTTCCCGCCGCTGCCAGTGAGTGCCTGTCAGGAGGCGGGGTGTATGGATAGGGGTCGGAGCAGTCAGGGGACAGGGAGCAGGGGGGTTGGGATGGGGGTGGGGTCCTGGGGGTGATTAGGGACAGGGGTCTCTGGAGGGGGCGGTCTGGGAACAAGGAACGGGGGGCCAAAGGAAGTTCAATATAACGCGGCCTCACCTATAACACGGTGAGATTTTTTTGTCTCCCGAGGACCGCGTTATATCGGGGTAGAGGTGTATATTGTATTCTGTGTTGTAACTGAAATAAGTGTATATTTTGTATTACAAATATTTGCACTGTAAAAATGATAAACAAAAGAAATAGTATTTTTTCAATTCACCTCATACAAGTACTGTAGAGCAATCTCTTTGTCGTGAAAGTGCATCTTACAAATGTAGATTTTTTTTGTTACATAACTGCACTCAAAAAGAAAAAAATGTAAAACTTCAGAGCCTACAAGTCCATTCAGTCCTATTTCTTGTACAGCCAATTACTAAGACAAACACAATTTGTTTACATTTACGGGAGATAATGCTGCCCTCTTCTTATTTACGTCACCAGAAAGTGAGAACCAGTCGTTTGCATTGCACTTCTGCAATGCAAGGTATTTACGTGCCAGATATGCTAAACATTTGTATGCCCCTTCATACTTCAGCCACCATTCCAGAGAACAAGCTTCCATGCTGATGATGCTTGTTAAAAAAATATTGCGTTAATTAAATTTGTGACTGAACTCCTTGGGGAAGAATTGTATGTCCCGTGCTCTGTTTTGCCCATATTTTGCCATATATTTCATGTTATAGCAGTCTCGGATGATGACCCAGCCCATGTTGTTCATTTTAAGAACACTTTCACAGCAGATTTGACAAAATGCAAAGAAGGTACCAATGTGAGATTTCTAAAGATAGTTACAGCACTCGACCCAAGGTTTAAGAATCTGAAGTGCCTTCCAAAATCCGAGAGGAACGAGGTGTAGAACATGCTTTCAGAAGTCTTAAAAGAGCAACACTCCAATGCGGAAACTACAGAACCCGAGCCACCAAAAAAGAAAACCAACCTTCTGCTGGTGGCATCTGAATCAAATAATGAAAATGAACATGCATTGGTCCGCACTGCTTTGGATTGTTATCGAGCAGAACCCGTCAGAGCAGAACCCATCTCAGCATGGACTCATGTCCTCTGGAATGGTTGTTGAAGCATGAAGGAACATATAAATCTTTAGTGCATCTGGCACATAAATATCTTGCAACACCGGTACAACAGTGTCATGAGAACGCCTATTCTCACTTTCAGGTGACATTGTTAACAAGAAGAGGGCAGCATTATCTCCTGCAAATGTAAATAAACTTGTTTATCTGAGCGATTGGCTGAACAAGAAGTAGAACTGAGTGGACTTGCAGGCTCTAAAATGTACATTGCTTTATTTTTGAATGCAGGTTTTTTTGTACATAAATCTACATTTGTAAGTTCAACTTTAATTATAAAGAGATTGCACAGCAGTACTTGTATTAGATGAATTGAAAAATACTATTTCTTTTGTTTTTTACTGTGCAAATACTTGTAATATAAAAAAAAATTAACACTGTACACGTTGTATTCTGTGTTGTAATTGAAATCAACATCCAAAAATATTTAAATAAATGGTATTCTATTATTAACAGCGCAATTAATCGTGTGATTAATCTGAATTAATTTTTTTAATTGCTTGACAGCCCTAGTTGAAAGACCGTACTCAAAGAGTAGTTATCAATGATTTGCTGTCAAACTGGGAGGGCATACCTAGAGCGGGTCTTGCAGGAGTCAGTTCTGGGTCTGGTATAGGGTTGCCAAGTTTTTATTTAAAAAATAAAGGACTGTATTCTTAGTACCCCCATCCCACCCCTCTTCCTGATGATGATATTATTATTAATAATAAGTAGCACTAACCTACATTCGCCAGGTATTGAAGTTAGAGTGACTGATCTATAATACCCAGGTCCTCTTTGTTCTCCTTTTTAAAGATAGGTACTGTATTTTGCCTTCTCCAGTCTTCTGGGACATCACCCGTCCTCCATGAATTTTCAAAGATAATCGCTAATTGGTCCAAGATTGCTTTCATCAAGCCCTGTCGACTTGAATACATCTAACTTATCTATATATTCTTGTTCTTTCCTTATACTGGCTTGTGTTCCTTATGCCTTGTTGTAAATATTAATTGTGTTCAGTATCTGGAAACAATTAAGCTTTT
Source organism: Platysternon megacephalum (assembly GCA_003942145.1). NCBI lineage: Eukaryota > Metazoa > Chordata > Testudines > Platysternidae > Platysternon > Platysternon megacephalum. Next base: position 1,282,284 of record QXTE01000043.1, on the reverse strand, counting down.
TGGTGATGACTAAAGCAAAATAGGCATTAAACTCCTCAGCCTTCTTGATGACATCCATTATTAACTGTCCTTTGCCACTAAGTAGAAGACCTACACTTTCCTTCATCTTTCTCATGCTCTTAATATATTCATAGACTCTTTTCTTATTGCCTTGTATGTCCCTTGCTAGGTCTAACTCATTTGGTGCCTTAGCCTTTCTGATTTTTGTCCCTACATGCTTGTGCTATTCTTTCGTACTCATCCGTAGCAATTTATCCATGTTTCCACTACAGGTCTGTCGCATCTTAGGGCTGGTCCACACTAGGGGCGGGATCGAACTAAGCTACTTCGACTTCAGCTACGCTATTCGCGTAGCTGAAGTCGAAGTAGCTTAGTTCGGATTTGGCGCGCTTACCTCGCGTCCGCGCGGCGCGGCGATCGAAGTTCGCGGCTCCCACGTCGACTCCGGTAACTCCGCTCGCCCTGCAGGAGTACCGGAGATCGAAGTAGCGCGTTCGGGGATCGACTTATCGCGTCCAGACAAGACGCGATAATTCGATCCCCGATAGTTCAATGGCTACCCGCCGATTTCGGCGGGTAGTGTAGACGGGGCCTTAGGCGCATTTAACATGCGCGATTTCAGCTTTATGTGGTCGGCAGAAAAAAAAAAGAGAAAAATATCAATTTAAATACTGTTTCTGTAGTGTGGGCGATTCCGCCCGCCATTACACTCAATGTAATTTTGACTATATGCGATTTTTGCTTTAGGCGCTGACTGCGGAACGTAACCCCAGCGTAAGATGAGACAGACCTGTATTTGTAGGATTTCTTCTTGATTTTTGTGTCAATCAAGTGCTCCTGATGGAGCCATATTGGCCTCTTACTATTCTTCCTATCTTTCCTTTGCAACAGGATAGTTTGCTGTTGTGCCTTTAATATTTTTGTCTCCTTCAGCGCTGAACCTTCACAGAGAATCAGGAACTTGTGTAATTACAGTGCATTAGCTTTGAGGAGCAGCTGCTTCTGATGAAACTGGAGGAATTGAAATTTTAAGGAGCAGAACAATAAAAAGCGGTTGGCTTTCATTGCTTTTTAAATGGAATTATGCTCAGGTGGCCATGAAGGGGAAACTTTCTTTGAGAGGTTTTCTTACATTTCCTTGCTTCATGCCTAAGTCATTAACACTTCTTGTAATGCTATCATACTTATTGCAGGAACAATTTAAAAGAATACCCAGAGAGAATAATCTGTAAGCTTATGCTACAGCAAATGACGCATAACATTTTTCTTTTTTTTTGTCTTTCTGAAGAGAAACTTGCTATGCCCTGATATGTATCCAGAAATAGCCCATCTGCCAGTTTCAGACAGTTTAATTTTTCTCCTTCCGTCAGGCCAAATGGTCTCACCCATTTCCGTAGACAGGAAGCTTATCAGCTTTTTTCTTTTTTATTTTTTTCTGAAGTCAGATGTAATACTACTGATCAGCTCCAGTTTGGCTCCATGGCGGGTGGAGTGGGAAACATGCTAAAATATTTTGGGTGAAATCCCTGGTTAGTGAGTCAGAGTACTGAGCGGGATCAGAATTGTAACACAGATGCTGCAGCCGTTAGTGCTGTCCTAGCATACGTAACAGTTTTCAGTGGCTCTCAGGTTATCCGTGGTGTTGGAGGGTCACACAGTGGAGAAGAATATCTTTTAACCCTCTCATGAGACTTGTGGTCTGCCCTATAGCTTTTTTTGAGCTTTCTCAGCAGCCAGCCTAAGACTATGGAACGAACACTCAGAGGAGCTAGGTACCATTGCAAACTTCACTGCCTTCTACTTTAAGGGCAGTGCACGTTTCTTTGACCTGGCCTTCTCTAACATAAGCATATGTTACGTATGTGTGTATATAGATATAACATTTCAAAACAAAATACTCCACTGCACACACTTCTCCCATGGGAAGAGGATGAGAGAACAAACACATGACAGATGTTAGGCATAGCACTTAATGAACTACTGGAAGGTGCTCAGATTCTACAGTTATGAATGCAGTATAAGAACCTATATAAACTAGAACTCTCTACAAAGTCTAAGATAGTAAAGAGTAACGGAGAAAGAAATTTAAAGCCAGGGCAAGCAGAAACTGAGAGTTTTAGCTTTTTGAGTATTCAGAGGCACCGGTAAAATATAAGTTAATTAGTTTGATAAAAATGCAAGTGTGTGCAGTTTTCCAGGTACTGTCACTCTGACACTGCATGTTGCCAGGGTTTCAGATAATTGTTTCTGTTTGAAATGAACAGTTTAATAAATATATATATCTGAAGATATAAACTTGAGCAACAGCACCGAGAAAGATTTATCAGTTTATTCTAACACATCTTTCCTTTAAACATTGTAAAAGAACCAAAGTTCATATGATTCAAATAGCTGATTGCTGCATCTGCGTGTGTATGTTTAGGAGAAAGTTCTGTGTCTTAGAGATAAGGAATGTAGAATATGATGTAACAGTTACTAAGGCAACTACACTTTTTATAGATGCTAGGATAAATAACGGTAAGAAGCCTATGTAAGTTGTTCAGCTTCCCCTTTTTGCCACTTTTCCAATTTTTTTAAATACAATAGATAATTTGAGATCAACCTAGAAATGGCTCTTCTTTTGTTCAACTCAGCCATATTAGTGAGGTTGTGCGATCTTTATGGATATAGCAGAGAGGGATCTATTTACACACCGGAAAGCTAGGATTCAAGAATCTCGAAAAAGCATATTTTACAAGGAAAAAATGCATTCCTTGCTCTGCCTGAGTAAATTATGTTAGAATTGAATGAAAGTGGGCCAAGGGTTTTTTTGTTTTTTATTTTTTTTAAATGTGATTCCCTTTTCCTGTTTTCCCTTTCCCCTTTGTGTGTGTTCTACACAAGTTTTAGAAATTCTTTTCTATTATTGTGAAACGACAGTTTGCGTATCATTTGTTGTTCATTATGTGGCAAATGAGGAGTAATGAAACCCCACTCGGAGAGAGTTGGGTTGGGACTAGAACATTGCAAGCCCTTCCAAGTTCCGTGTGCTCACAAATTTGTATGTCAGAACTGGCTTGCCTGGATGGACAGGCACAGAAATTCTGAAAGCCTTATGTTCTGAATTGACATCTGACCTTGCTCAGTGAAAACTGTTACAGTGATTGAGGCACAGCTTTCCAGGAACGTAAGTGGAAGTTTTGCTAGTGTAGGAGTTGCAGAATCAGGTCCCATATATGTAAATCCACTATATATTTTTAAGTATAAATACATAGATACAGACAGGACTGGTATTCAACATATAGTGGGGTATTTAGAATTTAATGGTGGAATTTCGATAGTGTTCAGCATTGGGCTATCTCTGCTCCCAATGATTTCAGTGGGAGTTTTACCAGTGACTTCAGTGGGGCAGAGTTAGGTCAACCCTGAGTGCTTTTGAAAATCCCAGCCTAAGCTCTCCATGACAGACCCTACATCCTTACATGTGTGTAAAGCACCTAGCATGCTTTTGGGGGTTTATATATAAATAATTCCAAAGTGACCAACTTTCAGTTATCACTGAAATATGATCAGCTTTTCAAGTAAGGGACACTCTGGTATTTGACCAGAATAAGTCCCCCCAACTCAGGTTTCTGTGAAACAGTTCATGAAGCATACACATTTTTTTTTTCATGGTGCCCAATGTGCTTTAAAATTCCAAACTTCCCATGTGAGTAAAAGTCCTTTGTAATGTGTGAGTGGGAAAAAATTAAGCAATTAGAAGTGATTAATGGATTTTTATACATTAATTAACTCAACTCTTAAAGGAGAAATTTTCATCTCAGTTACACTAATGTAATCTGGAGTAACTCCAGTTGTTCTACATTACACTGCTGTAATAGAGATAAGATTCTGGCCCTTAAATTTAAAGGGAAGACTGGGGAAGGAGCGGGGAGCCACCAGCAAGGAGTTTCTGTGGCACAGACCACTACCCAGATCTAGCAAGATTTGTACCTATGACCTCTGCATTCTAGGATGACTACTCTAACCCCCTGAGCTACACAGCCAGGCCACAGGTCCCCATAGCAGATGAGGGAAGTAGGTTAGTGCTGAGGAGTGATGAGTCACTGAGGAAGGAGTGAAGAGCCATCAGCAAGGAGAGTCCGAGGCAGAGACCTCTACCCAGGCCCCAACGAGATTTGAACCTTTTAGTTTTATCCATGATGTTTCCTATCCGGCTCCCATTAAAGTCAAGCTGGGACTTCAGTGGGAAACAGGCTTGGAGCCATACTGCATAATGAGAGAAAATGTTGAGTGTCCAGAAGTGTGACAGAGCTAGAGAGAAATGCTCCTTCTGTTCTCCAGCAGCCAGAGGAAGTTGGGCTGGGGGTCTCCAAGTTTTTTCAGACATCTACTAGCTAATGGCTGATCCAAAACAGGATCCAGGGACAGCATCGTGTTAGGAACTTCACCATCCCTTTCCAGCAACTTAGGAAGGAATGGGGGTTGCCTCCTTTCACATTGCCCTTGGACAGTAGAGTCCCCAGTCCTAAGTATCCATCTGTGGCTGGTGTATTTATTCATTTGACTATTACGTGTCTGCTAAAATTTCACATGGGTAAGTGGGTCTGTGGATGGGTTTGTTTAGGCAAGAGATAAGGGAAGAGATGATGTGATATTAGAAAAGGGAAATATGAACAGATACATTTTGTGGGGGAGAATAGGAAAAGAGCAAGAATACAGGGGAGAAAGAGAACAGGTAGAAAAAGAGAGGGGAAAGGGTTTTAGAGAGAGGGGAAGGGAAAGAGGATATTAAAGCAACACTGAAGACCATTCTGTCTTCAGGAACTGAAAGAAAAAGAAAAATTGGAGTCAAGCCAGAATGGGAAAGTACGGTATATAACAAAACCAGGAGAGGTGTAAGTAGAAGTTTTCAAGTAGCAGTCATTGAATGTAGCATTTTGATTAACTTCGCAGGTCATCAGCTAAGTCATCTGAGAAATACTACTTTGCAGTATTCGACCAGCCATATAGTTAGTCAAATACTATTTGGTAAGTGTATTATTAGATGAATACCAGTAGGATTTGCTGAATATATTCAATGAATATTTCTTCTGCTATTCAACCTGCCCCAATAGTAAGTTGCATTAAATATATTTTTTTCACCTTGACTAATAGTCTTAGTCCTTGGGTTAAAGGTGAAGGGTAAATATTTCATTGCCTGGAAAGCAATTTAGGGTACCGAGAATGTAAAAGGTGTTTATGAAACCAACCTCCTTTTAATTATAATTTAAAAGCACGTTTGAATAGGTAGTTTGAGCTACCCTAATATTTGTGCAAGGAATATGATCAGATAATGATTACAAATACAGTAGGGGCACTTTCTTCCTTGAGGCATGTAAACTTTCCTCAACTGTTCTGACATGTCTTTTAGAGGAAGCCTTCTACATCTTTAATACTGTTTTTGGAGTAGGGCGTACTCGTATCGGGGAGAACTTTTAGATAATTTGGGATTTATTTGGTCCCTTTCAAAGGTGGGTTTGATGAGCCATGTCAATCTTTGGTTTTGACTCTTGGGCTTCAATCATATCAACATGTTCATTATAATGAAAAGTCCAGGGACCCCTACTGTATGGAATTACAAAGGATTGATTGAATCAGTTGAACAAAGCATATATTGAGCCAGCTGGAAAGGAAGTTACAGGCATATGGTATGTGTTTGTAAACATTCTGGATAGCCAAAGATTGAGATAAATAAAATGCAGACTATTTAACTTATTAGTATTGCAGTATCCAATTCAGCCATCCATGTCCAACTTTCTTTTGCTCCCAGGATGCACCGAGGCTTCTAGCTTGAAGGTCCATGTCAAGAAGTCTTGCAACAGCTTAAAAAAAAGGGAAGTTACTTGCAGCTGGTCAAATGAAACAGGTGGAAATACTGATGTTGGTGATAATTGTGGAAATCTGAGATTAAAAAAGGATGATTATCATTGTTTCTGCTCAGGTGTAGCACCTCCTTCAATCAAGATATGGCATTGAACTGGTCTGCACCTCTAGACCCCCTTTTGACTGCTTTCTATAAGGTGTACCAGCTTGTCCTCTGTGTTTGCATTTTGTGGTGTCACCCTCCAGCTAGGTTATTTTTCCAGGCCCATCCCCTTTCAGGGTATCAAAAGTCTAATGTATTTATAAGTTCCAGTGACCATAAACAAGGAGGTCCTCTGCCCCTTCACAGGGCTGCATCCAGATCACCAACTTCCCTGTCAATTCTTCCCTCACAAGTCTGTCTTGCTCTCAGTCCTCCCTCAGGACTTTCCTCACAAGAGCCTGTCTTGCTTCCTGTGATTCCTTGCAAAAGTGTCCTTTCTTCTCTGCTGTCTCTCCCCTCCCTGAGCTCCTCAGCCTGCTTATAAGGCTCAGGTGTCTAATGGATCTTCACCCAGCTCTGCCCCCTCTTGCTGGGAGGCAACCAGTCAATCACCCCAGAGGCATGGAGCATGTCTCTAATTGGGTTTCTTCCCATTCTCTACAGGAGATGGGGAAATCCCAACACAAGGATATAGTGACTGGACTTGCCCAAGTCACTTTGTGACCCAGGGCTAGCTCTTGACAGTATTTAAGATAATCAATAGTATATACACATGTTGTCATATGGAATATAAAAGAGAGGAACTCTTTTCCTTTTTCCAGATCAAAATTATTGAAGAAATTTACAGTTGTGTTTAAAAACTGATGCATCTTGAATGGCTTAATATAGTTAGCAGGACTGTTTTCAAAATAGCACTAATGGCCCACATTTTCAGAAGTTGTCTCCCTGTGTCTGCGTTCTGCAAATCAAAATCCTACCACTAGATGACTGAGTATTTGATTTACATGTGTAACCATGTGCTTAGTTGTCTTAATGGCAGGGTCAGTAGGCACAATTTCTGCAAGCACAGTTTTTAGCAGGAATAACATTGTGCTTATACAAAGGGAAGCTGGACTGAGGTGCAATTGCTAATTGTGATAAAATGGCCCTATTCTCCTCTATCCTGCAGTATGTATACAGTACTCATTTACTCTCATGCAAAGTGGGTGAGTGTTGGAATTTTAAATGTGCTTTGCACAGATGAATATGATACAAGGCAGTGGGGAATCAGGCCCTATGAACTTGATACCTGCAAGATACCAAGTGACATCTGCTGGGAGAGCAATACAGCAGTGCACAGAAAATCCAGGACATTTTTGAAGAGTGTTGGGGACAACTTCCTGGTGCAAGTGCTGGAGGAACCAACTAGGGGCCGTGCTCCTCTTGACCTGCTGCTCACAAACAGGGAAGAATTGGTAGGGGAAGTAGAAGTGGGTAGCAACCTGGGCAGCAGTGACCATGAGATGGTCAAGTTCAGGATCCTGACAAAAGGAAGAAAGGAGAGCAGCAGAATACAGACCCTGGATTTCAGAAAAGCAGACTTTGACTCCCTCAGGGATCTGATGGGCAGGATCCCCTGGGAGGCCAATATGAGTAGGAAAGGAGTCCAGGAGAGCTGGCTGTATTTTAAAGAAGCCTTATTGAGGGCGCAGGAACAAACCATCCCAATGTGCAGAAAGAATAGCAAATATGGCAGGCGACCAGCTTGGATTAACAGAGAAATCTTTGGTGAGTTTAAGCACAAAAAGGAATCTTACAAGAAGTGGAAACTTGGACAGATGACTAGGGAGGAGTATAAAAATATTGCTCGAGTATGCAGGAGTGTAATTAGAAAGGCAAAGCACAATTGGAGTTGCAGCTAGCAGGAGATGTGAAGGGTAACAAGAAGGGTTTCTACAGGTATGTTAGCAACAAGAAGAAGGTCAGGGAAAGTGTGGGACACTTACTGAATGAGGGAGGCAACATAGTGACAGATGATGTGGAAAAAGCTAATGTACTCAATGCTTTTTTTGCCTCGGTTTTCTCAGACAAGGTCAGCTCCCAGACTGGTGCACTGGGCAGCACAGTATGGGAAGGAGGTGAGCAGCTCTCAGTGGTGAAAGAACAGGATAAGGACTATTTAGAAAAGCTGGATATGCACAAGTCCATGGGTCTGGATCTAATGCATCCAAGGGTGCTGAGGGAGTTGGCTGATGTGATTGCAGAGCCATTGGCCGTTATCTTTGAAAACTCATGGCGACCGGGGGGGTCCCGGATGATTGGAAAAAGGCAAATATAGTGCCCATCTTTAAAAAAGGGAAGAAGGAGAATCTGAGAAGGTCCTCAATTAATCCATTTTGAAGCCCTTGGAGGAGAGGAAGGTGATCAGGAACAGTCAACATGGATTCACCAAGGGCAAGTCATGCCTGACCAACCTGATTGCCTTCTATGATGAGATAACTGGCTCTGTGGATATGGGGAAAGCGATATACATGATATATCTTGACGTTAGCAAAGCTTTTGATACGGTCTCCCACAGTATTCTTGCCAGCAAGTTTAAAAAGTATGGATTGGATAAGGTGGCTAGAAAGCTGGCTTGATCATTGGGCTCAACAGGTAGTGATCAATGGCTCAATGTCTAGTTGGTAGCCGGTATCAAGCAGCGTGTCCCAGGGGTTGGTCCTGGGGCCAGTTTTGTTCATGTTCATTAATGATCTGGATGATGGGATGGATTGCACCCTCAGCAAATTCATGGATGACACTAAGCTGGGGGGAGAGGTAGATACGCTGGAGGGTAGGGATAGGGTCCAGAGTGACATAGACAAATTGGAGGATTGGGCCAAAAGAAATCTGATGAGGGACAAGTGCAGAGTCCTGCACTTAGGATGGAAGAATCCCATGGACTGCTACAGGCTGGGGACCGACTGACTAAGCGGCAGTTCTGCAGAAAAGACCTGGGGATTACAGTGGATGAGAAGCTGGATATGAGTCAACAGTGTGCCCTTGTTGCCAAGAAGGCTAAAGGCATATTGGTCTGCATTAGTAGGAGCATTGCTTATTTAGTCTGCAGAAGAGAAGAGTGAAGGGGGATTTGATAGCAGCCTTCAACTACCTGAACGGGGATTCCAAAGAGGATGGAACTAGGCTGTTCTTGGTGGCATATGACAGAACAAGGAGCAATGGTCTCAAGTTGCAATGGGGGAGGTCTAGGTTGGATATTAGGAAGAACTAGTTCACTGGGAGGGTGGTGAAGCACTGGCATGGGTTACCTAGGGAGGTGGTGGAATTTCCATCCTTAGACGTTTTTAAGGTCCGGCTTGACAAAGCCCTGGCTGGGATGATTTAGTTGGGTTGGTCCTGCTTTGAGCAGGGGTTTGGACTAGATGACCTCCTGAGGTCTCTTCCAACCTTAATCTGCTATGATTCTATGCTATGACTCCTGAGAATTACCGTTTGCACAAATTCCATTGATTCTGATTAAAGTTAATATGCTCAGCATGTGGAGAATTCAGACCTATGGGTGTCTGAGTGCCTGAATAAGATATACAGGCTCAATCTTGCAGCTCAAGATTTTAAATTAATATCTATATGCAATATTTTTAAATGGGGCTTAGTCTTTTTTTGAACTCAGTCCACATCATAGGTGGGAATTCTGACAAAGTTACAGACAACGTTGAAAATAAGATACACTTTTAATCGTGAATCTCATAACAGGAGCTTTATGTGGTCTGTTATGTCTTTACAATACATTGCTAGGCTACATTTATTGGTCTGGAAATCGTTTAAGTTCTATCTTGACTTTCTTCTGTTCTCAATGTGGGTAGGGGCTAGGCAGCAGGTTTTCTCTCTCACCAGAACAGCATAGATAGTATGACAGCTCTCTAGATTAAACACACATAAAGTCAGAATGAAAGAATTTTCTTAGTTCTCATTATTTAAAAAGGACAATGCCTATTTTTAAAAAGAGCTTTGCTACAGAGGGGTTGACACTCACTGGAAATTCCATCTACAAAACCAGATGACCAGAATGGGCAGGAAAAGATAATCTACAATTACACTTTGAAAACCTCTTGATAAACAAATCCAAGTCCTGCTACCCACATGTGAAAATGTTAATCACGTAGAGAGAAATAGTATGTAGCCATAATTAGCTCAGCCATTCTCTGATACCATGGAGCCTATGTTTCCTTGCTCTCTCTTTCTATGTTAACAAAGCCGTGTTCAATCAATCTCCACTTCCAAATGCTCTTTTGTGAAGCCTTTCAAAACGGTTCATTGCTACTTTATTGCACACCATGAACTCATACTGATACCACTGTACTAAATATGTCTGAACTAGGTTGAAAGCTCTTCAAGGCAAGGACCAAACCTACTTTAATGGAGTATATCAGCTCTTTGAAGCTTGTGAGCTTCCTGGTTGTCTCTTCTCTGGGAGCCAGGGAAGCACAGTTGCTGGGACATGTAGTTTCCCCAGCAGCGAGGGTATAGAGATGAGAGAAGATATAAATCCTGTTCTCCTTTCCCCAGATGAGGAGGGACCTGGTCTTGCTGCTATTTTATGAAATCTATGTATGGACACACAGTTTTGGGTTTCTTTAAAACTGTTTTGAGGAGAGAACCTCTATGGAGGTTCTGAATCAATTTCTAAAACCAAAAAAGGATTGTAGATATGAAGAACTGCCTTGTTCAGTGAATTGAAACAAGGACCACAGGGAGGAGAAGGTGTTTTCCTGTTTTAAAAACTCCCCAGCTGTGGTGTCTGTTTTTAATTTGGCCTACCTCAGATATTTAGTTTTGTACAGCACAGAGCACTGTTTGTGTTAAATAAATAATAACTCATCCTTGGCTTACTCTGATGTAAACAGAAAAATAATTAAAATGATGGTTTAAGTTGATGATGGGAGTCTCTGCCACTCCTTTTGGATTTCTATGCCATGGAAAGTAGCACTTTCTTTATACCAGCCATCCCGTCTGAGTCTTTCCCCTTCCTTAGAGCTTTTGGAGTGGACTCTCTCTGCCCTCACAATCATTTGGATAGTTGAGGAGTATCTGGGCTATTATTGTTTTTAATAATTTAATATTAAGGCTAATTATTTATAAAGCATAGCACTGTAAGTTAACATGGTGTCTCACAGACCTCCTCTGCCCTGAGAAGCTTACAATCCAAGATATGCAAGAGATATTGCAAATGCCCTTTATTTGACAGGGTTTGTATGGAAGGTTAAGGGTATATTTCTAGAGGCGGTGAGTGGTAGAAAGAAGCTTCTCTGGCCATTCTTATGTTCTTACGTTGCTTTGATTTGCTGGCTGAGTTAATTTTGTACCGTTTTAATTATTATTTTATGTTATCCGTAAAAACCAGGCATGATCATACATGGGTGGGGAGTGTATTATTTACCTGGTGGTGAAAACTACAGGTGTCTTATTTGCACTAGGATTTTACAGTGAGATAACTATGGCATGTTAGTGATCTTCCTGGAAAAAGCCACCTTGATATCAGTGAAGACCGAGCCTTTGTATTGAGATGGGGCCTCAGAAGTGGGTGAGTGAATTGCAGCTCAGTCAGATAAGACATAGTATTGGTGGGTTGAGGGAAGCAGCTAGAAAAAATGATGATATTGACAAACCCGACTTAAAGAATGTACTCATCACCTGCTATGCAGGTTGGCTGTCTAAATGGGATCTTCTTAGACACACGAGTGCTTATGGATAATCAGGTAGCTGCAGTGGCCAAGGGCATTTTTTTGCCATATGCATTTGGTAAGAAAATTGTGTCCTTTTCTTTTGCTTGCCTGTCTACAGGTATCTTTGCTGTTGTCACTTTTGAAACTAGACTAATGCCATGTGCTCTGCACAGAGCTACCCTTAAGACCATTAGGAAGCTGTAAATAGTGCAGAAGGCAGTTGTCCACTTATTAATTGTAGTTTTGTATTGAGAGCTCATTACAGCAGTGCTCTGTGATCTCATGTGGCTATCCGCTTGTAAGTGAAATTTAAGAGGTTAGGTTAATTTAAGAGCTAGCATATAAAGCACTTACTGGTTTGGGACCTGGTTACTTGAGAGAGCACTTCTTTCCTCATGCAGTATTGCTTAAGTGGAGCTGCTTGACTTGGACCTTCCTCATAATAAATGGAAGGAAGGATGTTCCAGTGATTTGGACACCAGCTTGGGACTCAGGAGACCTGGATTAAATTCCCTGCTCTGCCACAGAGCTCCTGTGTGACCTTGGGGGACTTAGTTTGGTGATAATACCTGCCTCACAGGGGTGTTGTAAAAAGAAATACATTAAAGACTATGTGCTCAGATACTACAATAATAGGGGCCATACAGGGCCGGCTCCAGGGTTTTTGCCGCCCCAAGCAGCGCAAAAATAAATAAATAAATAAAAAGCCGCAATCGCGATCAGCTCTACCGCTGCCATTTCAGTCTTCAGCGGCAATTCGGCGGCTGGTCCTTCCCTCCGAGAGGGAGTGAGGGACCCGCTGCCAAATTGCTTCCAAAGAGCCCGACGTGCCGCCCCAAGCACCTGCTTGCTGGGCTGGTGCCTGGAGCCGGCCCTGGGGCCATATACTTATAATAGATTGCCTGGATCTGTGAACCCTCAGGGTCTATGTCCCTGGTTTACAAGTCCATTATGGCTCATGTACACCACTGTGGCAGCATAAAGGGGCTTTGGGCTTTGGGAAGTACCCTAGTGTAAGGGGGTGCCGTGATTGACCCAGAGGTGGCTCTACTCCTCCCACCCTGCAAGGTAGTTAGAGTACTTTGGAGAGGGATGGTTGAAGTGCTGTCCTGTTGCTCTTGCCTGATACAGTAGAACCTCAGAGTTACGAACACCAGAGTTTCAAACTGACCAGTCAACCACACGCCTCATTTGGAACTGGAAGTACACAACAGGCAGCAGCAGAGATGAAAAAAGAGCATTTTTCTTCTGCATAGTAAAGTTTCAAAGCTATATTAAGTCAATGCTCAGTTATAAACTTTTGAAAGAACAACCATTATGTTCTGTTCAGAGTTTCGAACATTTCAGAGGTGTTCCCGAGGTGTTCATAACTCTGAGTTTCTACTGTATAAGATTCTTTGGGGCTGGTGCAGCAGACTGAACTTCAGAGCTGCTTTAAAATAGCACAGACTTGGTCAGAGTCCACACATTTTTTTAAGCTTTATGTTGAATTCTGCTGTATGCCCAGTTCTTGGGCTTACTTTGCCTGTTTAGCATGCAACAACTTCTCTCTGAAATACAGTAGTGTCATGCTTAACCCAGAATAGATTCCAGAGAATTGTCTGTCTGTTGATGGGGTTTATAGCTATATGAAGTTCTGGGAACAGCCTGAACACCCTAAGCACTTTTGAAGCAGCTTTTTCCACTGTCAAGCAGATTCTGGCTCTGGGTCAGTGGCTGCTTCCTAATTCTCCTCCAACATTACCTTCAACCAGAGAGATGACATGACTTAGGGATCAAATTTTATTAAGTGGTAAAATCAAACATATAAATTAAACTCTTACCATGCACATCTTAACTTCCTGTATAATTCTGAAAACATTAATCCTACATTACATTCCCTTGTTTCTTTGTTCATTGATTAACTAATGTTTGTACAGTGCTTTGAGGATGACAAAGCTGTGTAAATTCTATTGATTAACTGGTATAATACATACTGCTGGAAACATTTCACGGTCAGTCTGTACATATTCTGCTAATAGAAATATACATTTATCACAAGAACAATGAAGCATAGAATGCATTCACTGCAGCTTGGAAAAGTTGAGATTTGACAGTCAGTTGTGAGTGTTAACAGATGAGTTTTGTTCTGGAAGAATTAAGATATTAACTCACCCTGCTCCCCTGGGCTTTCCTCTCCCCTCGCCCCTTCCCTAAAATATCTGTCTCCAGTTCTGGTGAACCATAGAATCATAGAAGATTAGGGTTGGAAGAGACCTCAGGAGGTCATCTAGTCCAATCCCCTGCTCAAAGCAGGACCAACACCAACTAAATCATCCCAGCCAAGGCTTTGTCAAGCCGGGCTTTAAAAACCTCTAAGGATGGAGATTCCACCACCTCCCCAGGTAACCCATTCCAGTGCTTCACCACCCTCCTAGTGAAATAGTGTTTCCTAATATCCAACCTAGACCTCCCCCACTGCAACTTGAGACCATTGCTTCTTGTTCTGTCATCTGCTACCACTGAGAACAGCCTAGCTCCATCCTCTTTGGAACCCCCCTTCAGGTAGTTGAAGGCTGCTATCAAATCCCCCTTCACTCTTCTCTTCTGCAGACTAAATAACCCCAGTTCCTTCAGCCTCTCCTTGTAAGTCATGTGCTCCAGCCCCCTAATCATTTTCGTTGCCCTCCACTGGACTCTCTAGTTGAAAGTACTCAGACCTTGCCTTGCTGTGATTTTTAGATGACAAAAACAAATGGAGAGATTTGGTGCTAGGTGAAATTCGGCTTGTCATTCTGCTTAAAAGTAAAAGGTTGGCATGACAATTTCAGTGTGTGGGTTTTTAGACTAGTGTAGTGAGTAAAAGAAAGGGTTGGATAGCTCTGTAGGCAAGTAACCTCCCTTTCCCTTGTGACCCGTAGTGAGGGCCAACACAGTGGGGTTCTGTGTGCCCAGAGAGTCCAAGGATTCTGCAGGTTTGGTCCACATGGTGGTGTTAGTCTCTGCCAACAGGACATGAAAGAGTTGTGGTCTTTCTTCCACCCCATTCCACACTGACCAGCCCAGGGGAATGAAGGCTGTGTGCTCCAGGGGCTCCCACTGGCATTTTGCTAGATGGAGGTTGATTCCAGATAAAGCAAGCGAGTAGGAAGGGAAGTGGAGAGAGACAATAGTTAAGTTGAAGCCGTTCCTTTGAAACCAGGACTTGATAATTTGAATTTTCTGCATTACACAATTTAACTCAGCCTGAATTCCAAGAAAGCTAATTCCTTTCATGTTTGCAATTTGCGTTATCAATTCCTGACCATAGATATAATGCTTCTTATACCTCTCCGATATTTATTTTGATACAAAGGTCTTCCAGGATTTATTGATTTTGAGTGAGTTATTTAAATAAATTGTAAACTGAATTCAACTCAGCCCAGTGTGTGTCATTTTCAGCTCTTTGAACTTCCTAGAGCATGTCTTGAACTGGAGTGTGTCTTTGTCAAACTTTGAAAACAAACTAAGTTTTATATTTTGCACTTGAAGTCTATAAACCTGCCCCTACTTTTTCTGCTTGGGAGTTGGCAGCTGTCCTTATGAAAATTCAAAGTATCTTCTATGAACAATGTGCTACATGCCACATATATTCTCCTCCATTTTACTTCCTCACGTTTTGCTCTCTCCCTTGAGGCAATGGAAGCCTCCTCCTCCATCTTCAGTGGGCTTTATCTCAGACCCAATGTAGACTAGCAGCAGCAGAATGAATTCAACTAAAAAAATGAGCTTGGAATGCTGGCACCAAACACTTCAGAAATCAGGATTCTAGACGGTTTTTACCATCCCACTAGGCCACTCAGAACATAGTAGAGCAGCAGGGAAGAGGACAGCAGGAAATGAAAGGAAGCGGGGGCATCCTGAGCAAAACAAAATGTCAGACATAGTTGCCAACATTTTAAAAAAGTTTCAGGGACAATTTTGCAAGTAAGCTGTGTTGAGAAGGAGGGGACCAGGTCCCTGGCTGCTGGAGGTTGTGTCTTCAATTGACATTAAAGTAGTGCTTTTTGTTTTGTTAATAAATAAGAATCCCTTAATAAGAGCCTGAAAAACACCGTGACTCAGAGAAGCATCCAGGATGTATAGTTCATCCAATATGATGAAAAGCATTCAAGCTTGGGTGTTCATCACAAAGCCCAACAGTCCTGAACTGCCACACAACCCCCCATTTCCGAAGCACCCATTATTGTGTTTGTTTTATAGAGGGGCCTCTACCTTGCTACCCCTATAGTGTGTTCAATGGACAACTGTAGGCTCCGTTCCTCATTTTGTCTGTAAGAGAAGACATCAGGTCTGCTGTTTGAAATGGGCCACCCTCATTACCAGTACAGAAGTGATTTTTCCTCCCTTGGTATTCTACTGTTAATTGAATTGTCTCGTTAGACTGACCCCTGATTTGGTAAGGCAACTCCCATCTTTTTATGTACTATGTATATATATACTTGCTACTGTATTTTCCACTCCATGCATCTGATGAAGTGGGTTCTAGCCCACGAAAGCTTATACCAAAATAAATTTGTTAGTCTCTAAGGTGCCACAAGGTCTCCTCGTTGTTTTTGTAGTAAGCAGAGTTCTGGATTCTTACTTACCTGCCCTACTGATGGCAGGCCAGTTTTTTTTTTTTTAAAGTAAACTTTGGATGGTGGTCACAATTGGCTGTCTTGTTTTCTGGCTCCTTTGTTATGTACAAATCAAGGACAGACCTGGCCAAATTAGGGCACAGTTGGCAAATATGGTCCTATATGCACCTTGCATACCTTAGGTGTATAACTGTATGAATTGCATGTTGAGGACTTGAGTATGTGTATTAATTACTTTATGGGAGGGCATAGGCTCCGAAAAGATACAAAGTAACATTTTCCGAAAGTCCTGAATGACTTAAAAGCCTAAGGACCAGATTGTTAAAGGTATTTAGGTTTTGGTTTGCTCAGCGTTGCAACACCAAAGTCTCATTTTCAAAAGTGACGTAGCACGTTAGAGCCTGCGGCCCACTGACTTTCAGTGAGGCTTGGACTCTCAAGTGCATAAGTCACTTTTGAAAATGAGACTTAGGTGCTGCAATGCTAAGTGGAGCAATACCTATAGAAATCTGGTCCAAAATCACTTTTTCAAAAGGGGCTTAGGCTCCTACATCATGTTGGCATTTTACAGAGCTTGACTCTGTTTCGTTTGTGCGGCTTATACACCTGTGCTTTGCAAGAACACATTTGATTCTGTACGTTGTCTTCCATTAGTAACTTTTGAGCTTGATGAGTAGGAGTAATTGTAGGCGCAGTTGTTTTTTTAAAAGTTGCACGTTTTCTTGCTCTTTTTTTTTTTTTTTTTACAATGCAGGCATTCCTGCAGATTGACGTTTTTCAATGTACAGGGGGGGAAATCATCATGTGTGCCAGAAATAATGTGTGTGTGGGGGTTGTTTTGTTTTTTCTCAAAATATACAAAAAGATCATGTGTCTACTTGATCAGATAGGGAAAAACAGGACTTGTTTTGAGGCAACTGCAGTTAACTACTTGGCTTTTTCAGGGTGATTACTATTATTTTCAAATTGTCATGGCATTTTTCAGGTAAAAAAGCAAGTACAAAGGGTTAATTTGGACATGAAAGGCAAATATTTCTAACCTTTAGCAAATATGGATGGAAAGTTGGGTGGGCCTGGGTCCCACTGAAGTCAACAGGGGCCTTTCCATTGACCTTGATGGATGCTGGCTCCCTCCACCCCAAGATGGAGACAAGATAGCACTTAAGTAATGCATTCATCGTATTAAATAACATTGGGAGAGTACTTTTAAATATTTGTTACTGACTAACTAATCTTCATAAACTCCCCCATATTGTGGGTACATGTTTTTATCCCCATTTGAGAGTCTGAGGCATAGGGAGGTTAAGATTGCCCAAACCACGGCTGGGATTAGAACTAAAGCGTTCTTGGCTCTCGGTCAGGGCAGGTGCTGCCCATTAGTTGTCCACTCTCTTTAGAGCTCAGTCATAATTTTGCCACAAGCCTAGAGTAAAGGGACAAGTGGTGTTGCACTGCTCAGGGATTGCCTGGGTGGGTGATTTTAACTTTCAGAGTTGCAATCTTCCTCCTGGCTTTCCTGCTGCTCTGGGGAGGGAGTAAATTCTGATGGGTCTGTACCTGGTTTAGCATATGTTGCCCAATGCATCAGAACAGCTGAGCAACTATGCTGCTTGGCATGTTGGGGGTAGAGCTCCTCCTATCCCCTGAACCTCCCCATTCACCTCTGTGGGGGAATGTAGCAGCTCTTCCCTTTCTGCATTGAGCACAGCAGTAATGGTAGCTGATTTAAGGGAGTAACGGGTAAGGGCTATGTCTCCTTACTCCCTTGTGCTAGCAAACAGGGCGGACCACAATCTGCCCTTGTGTGATTAGTGAAGGGCACTTACAACATCAGCATATAAAACTCCCTGTGATTATGTATATCTAAAGGGTAATAAACAGCATTGCCAACCACAAGCCTTTAAAAGTAGTAAATCAGGTCCCAAAAATCACAAGATTGGCTTAAAAAATCAAGAGATTTAAAAACAAAATAACTGGTTTGGGATTCTTTTAATTTGCCTTCTAATTTCTGAGGCTTAAGGGTATGATGGGATCACATTTTCAAGCTTTTCCCCACAATCATGAGTGCTAAGTCTCATTGCCTCCTGGATCTGTGGCTTAAAGAAACTCACCAAATATCACAAGTCTCACAATAAAATCACAAGAGTTGGCAATACTGCAGGAACCTTAATTGGCTTTTTGGAGAATCATTAACCCATTTTGTGACTGTGCCTTTTTCATTAATTTTCAACGTATACGCAGCGCCAGCTCCAGGGTTTTTGCCGCCTCAGGCAGCCAAAAACCAAAAACCAAAAAAACAAAACAAAACCGCGATCGCAATCTGCGGCGGCAATTCGGCGGGAGGTCCTTCGCTCCAAGCGGGAGTGAGGGACCCTCCGCCGAATACCTGGACATGCCGCCCCTCTCCCGAGTGGCCGCCCCAAGCACCTGCTTGTTAAGCTGGTGCCTGGAGCCGGCCCTGCGTATACGTTAAGCTTTAGATCACCACAGTGGGAATCATGGTCTCTTGTGAAAAAGAGTGAGTGAAGCCAGTGGTTTTAAGCCACTGATTTTACTTCCCTCCAGTTTTGATTGTTCCAGAAAACAGGCATTCAGAAATGTATATTATTCTCAAGGGAATGCATGTGATCTGGCCTTGGTTGTTAAAATCATTTGCAAAAACAAAACTGTGAAAACAGTCTCCAAAGATTCAATCCTCATGCTGCATTTATCATAATTGCATTCTAAGCAGTTTGCCTCATAGCAGTGTGTGTCGAATTCTCTCTGTATAAAATTACTCAGTGCAATTCAAATTCATATAAAGGACATTTACTGTGTATATGATACACACCCTTGTTTTAACTGCATCTTATTTGAAGTTATAAGTTACCCTTACAAGATCATTCTATGCAACTTGGCGCACTATATCTTATTTTTTCAAAACAGAGGTAGATTTTTTTCTAGGTGTTAAAATTTATACTGCACTCCATTCTTTTTATATATATTGTAGAAAGTGACATCCCATAATTACATTATTCTCGATATAAGTGTGTGTCAAGAGCCTCATCTTTTTAAGCACTAGCTTCAACAAAAAGACACAGAAGCACTTTAATATTTTTTTAAACATTTTATTGTTTGCTAGTTGTACTTTTTTCTTTCTTTGTTTTTTTTTGGGGGGCTATAGCATTCACTAAGAAGTAGAGTTAATGGAAGCATGCATCATTGACTGCAGTGGAATGATGGATTCTTGAAAGCAAGTGAAAATGCCTAGAATACTTTTGCTTTTTACTGATTTCCTGGTCTCTTTAATCCTGAAAGAAGACGGAAAAGAACTAAATTAAAACCAGCTTCATACATAAACACAGTAGTGGTAGGTTATGTGTGTGCGTGTTTTTTGTTTGTTTTAGTTTTAGGTTTTTTTTTTTAATGCTAGTGATTAGAAATGGTTCTAAGGCATGATAAGAGTGGAACTCTCATATTTGGAATAAAAGAATTAATTCAACTTTAAAATAAGTATAAATTACAAAAACATGCTATGCAGTTAGAATGTCAATCATCTATAGATAGATTTGTAAACAACTCACTTGTGACTGCTCTCTTCTTTTGCCCTTCTGAAGCAGTATACTGTATTGGATGATTTTTTTTCTTTTAAAACATATTAGGACAGCATGTTATTAACTGTATCTGTTACAAAGGTTGTGTTGTCAGTTTGTTTACATTTTCATCCAAGATACAAGGTCCTGGAAAACATATTCTTCCCCTTGTACAGCATTGCACAATTTGCTAGATGTACGATGGGATTTCTTTGTCTTCCTCTGAAATACCAATTAACATCACCAGCCATTGGCAGGATAGATGAATGGCCTTATCTGGTATGGCGTCTCTTATGGCACTATGATCTGGTCTTTCATACAAACTGCCTTCATTTAATTTAAAATTTATTTTGAAACTGACAATGATCTAGCTTTGATATAAGGTAAACGAATGTAAACCAGTTGTAAACTGATATATGTGACCACATAGAGGTTTCTATTGGTTTAAATAACTAATTCAAGTTCTTTAAACCAGTGCAGCTTCTGTTTAGACACAAGGCCCGTGTCTCACATTTGAGTCTATTGTGGTTCACTGCAGGCCATACAGACATTCAGCTCAGACAGTTTTTGAATTCTGCTGGGTCAGTTCTTCTGTCCATTACCAAGGGATTTCCCATCACAATTCCTTTAATAGGCATAACACCCTGACACCCCAATATTTGCCACTGTCATGTAATTGGGATATGTCTTATGCAAATTATGCCTTATGATGTGTCATTCTAAAAGTCTTGATCTGCTAGACAATAATATCTCATTGGATTGTATGTGCTATCATCGTATGTGAAGTTTGGCTATGTATGTGTTGCTGAAACATGTCCTGAGGTTGAAAACACCCACAAGCAGCCTTTCAGGTACACAGTAAAAAGGCCAAACAGTGTTAATGGCTTATTGAGGAAATGCACACAAGCACAAGGATTACCCCAGGAACTGTATATAATGGAAACCTCTCAGAGAGAGCACTACACAATGGGAACTGTTTGACCCAGGTCACAGCAAAAGAGCTTTCCAGCAAGTGGGGAGAAGATATAAAAGGGGGAAAATGACATTATGGGGGGACCTCAAGCTCCCTACAATAACACACTGGAAACACCTGAGGAACGAAGACTGAACTGTGGGAAGTGATGGTCCCAGGCTAGAAGGATCTTTAGCCTGTATATGAAAACCTGGGAAAGCCAAGGCTACTTGTGTCTTAAGAATCTGCCAGCCTATTTATCACTCAGGGTGAGAATTTGCTAATTTATATCCTACCTATCTAGTGTGTTAAACTCAGTTTGTGTTTTTTGTTTGTTTATTATGGTAATCTGCTTTGATCTGTTGGCTATCCCTTATAATCACTTAAAATCTACCTCTTGTATTTAATAAACTTGTTTTTGTTTTAATTTAATTTGTGTAATTCATAACTGGGGGAAGAGGGAAGCTGTACATGCCTCTCTCCACATTGAGGGAGAGGGTGAATTTCAATTAGCTTACGCGGTACAGTTCTCTGTGCAGCGCAAGACAAGACAATTTTGGGTTTACGCTCCAGAGGGGGAGTGCACTTGAGTGCTGGGCAATTCTTTAGCTGAAGTCTTCCCATGCAGAGCTGATCTCAGCATGTGTGTGAATGTAGCTGCAGCTGGGTACGTCTCTACCTGTGTGTGTGCTGAAAGGGGGCTTGAGAACCTGTCACCGCAGCAGAGTAAGGGGAACCCAGGCTGGTGGAACAGGTGGGCTCAGTGGTATCCCAGTTCGAAGTGGTACCCCAGGGGAACCCGTCACAACAAGAATTAAAGGAAAATTTCCATATGCATCAAGGGGAGAAGAAAATACTAAATGTCTTCACAGGATCAGTCAGCATGTAATGACTGACCTTTAGTAGAATATATAATATTTTAGCTAGTAATGTCTGCTATAATTTAGGGTTACATTGCTATTTCCATTATAACCCTCTGTTCTTCTTTGAGTGATTGCTCATGTTGATTCCATTAGGTGTGTGCGCGCCGCGTGCACAGTTATCGGAATGTTTTTACCCTAGCGGTACCCGTTGGGTTGGCTGCGGAGCCCCCTGGAGTTGTGCCTTCATGGCAGTGTATATTGGTCCCTGCTGATCCGCTGCCTCTTCAGTTCCTTCTTACCTCCAGTGACCGTCATTGGAGCAGCTCCTCTCACAGCAAGCGATCCCCTAGTGGACTTTTCTCATTGTTACCTGTAAATAGTTGAAAAACTTAGTGTTAATTAGTTCAAGTAGTTTTAGTCAGTTTTAGATAAGTTTCAGTTGGGGGTTCCCCCCCCCCCCCCCGTCACGTTTCCCCTTTTGGGGACCGGGGCATGCCTTGGTCTCAGGGTTTCAAACCGTGCAGGTCCTGTCTGAAGCCTATGCCAAAGGGAGACCCACATGACTCCTGTTTAAAGTTCTTGGGGGAAGCCCATCAAACGGATAAGTGTAAAATCTGCAGAGGCTTCTGCCCAAGGACCAAGAAGGAGAGGGACTTTAGGTTGAAACTACTCCTCATGGAGTCAGCCCTTCGTCCCCAGCCGGCACAGGCGGCGTCCGACCCCAAGCCCAGCACTTTGGTGCGGAGTGCGCTGGCCTCGGTAAGAGAGCCCCGTGGCACTGAGAAAGGACTCTGGCTCCAGGGACCCTCTGCACTGCCATTCCCTGGCACTGAAGACCTCCTCCGGTGCGAGTGCCTGGCACCACTCCCATTCGCCAGTGCCACACAAAAGAAAGAAGACCGACAGAGGTCACTATCCCACTAAGTTAGTGGAGCGAGGAGGCACCAGCAGGGTATGTCCCGCGCCAGGACACCCGGCTCCGACTCAGCCTCACAGGGAGGTCCTTGGAGACCAGTTCTAGTGGACTCCCCGGTGCGGGAGTGTCGGGAGGAGGACCTAGACCGTACCCGTACACCGGATACCTTTGAGGCGGCTAGGGATCTCATAGCGATGATGGTGCAGTCCCCCGCACCGGCACTGCGAAGATACACCGTGCCCTCTAGGGGCAAGCTGATGATGATGAGGCACCACTTGCCCTCACCTCGGCACTGCTCCCTGGCACCATCTCACTCCACACCACCTTGGTCGCTGAGGTCGGAGTTCTCGTCGGACTCGGAGGCGGAGTTGTATGCCTGTAGGCGAAGCTGGCACCTCTATCAGCACTGCTCTAGAGAAGAGGAAGGGCAGCAGCTACCTATGATGTCCTGGCCTCCGCAGTGGCAGATGCCAGCTCAGTGGCCCTTCTGGACCCTATGGGCCTACCACCAAGCCCAAGGGCAGGGTCCAGATCCTTGTCGATGGCTTCGGAGGCATGGGACCCTCCATCATCCACATTGGTAACTCGGGAACCTCCGCGAAGGCAGGAGATGGGCACACTGGCCAGCACTGAGACCGCTGTGGACCCGGCACCAGTACCGAGATGGGCATGGGCCCGGAAACCAGCACCGCTCCCGACAGCACACAGGGCATTCCGGTGCAAGGGGATCCCTGCGAACAGAGGGTCAGGAAGACCTGGTGGGCCCCCTGCTCCGGGTATCTTCCTCATCCTCCCTGGATGATGCGGTGGCGGGCACCTCCACCACACTGTCTGCCATGGACAACAGAGCAGACCAAGAGTTGCTCAGGAAGGTGGCTCAAAATTTGAGCACGCAGGCAGAGGAAGCGTCGGAGGAGACTGACCCTATGGTTGACATTCTGGTCCCTGAAGGTCCCTCAAGGGTGGCTTTGCCCTTTATTAAGACTATCCATAACACCACTAAGGTGTTTTGGCAAACACCCGCCTCCCTCCTCCTCCACCCAAGGCAAAAGGGTTGGAGAGGAAGTATTTTGAGCCCTCCAAGGGCTATGAATTCCTGTTTATTCATCCTGAGCTGGGCACTCTAGTGGTGGAGGCTGCCAATCAAAAAGAAAGGCAGGGCCAACCAGGGTCAACTCCTAAGTCCAAGGAGGCAAAGAAGCTGGATCTCTTCAGTAGGAAGGTGTATTCTACCAGGGGGCTCCAGCTTCGCATTGCCAACCAGCAGGCAGTATTTAACATATATAGTTTTAATTCTTGGAACATGATGTCCAAGTTTCAGGAACTGCTTTCAGCGGACTCCCACTTGGAGTTTGCTGCTGTCCTTGAGGAAGGCAAGGTCATCATGAGGACCTCCTTGCAGGTCTCCCAGGACTCGGCGGACTCAGCAACCCGTACTATGGCAACAGCTATAGCCATGAGAAGGAGTTCATGGCTTCAAGTGTTGGGACTCCTTCACGAAGTTCAACAGACTATTCAGGACTTGCCTTTTGACTGTTTAGGGCTCTTCTTGGAGCAAACAGAGCATAAGAATAGCCATACTGGATCAGACCAAAGGTCCATCTAGCCCAGTATCCTGTCTTCTGACAGTGGCTACTGCCAGGTGCCCCAGAGGGAATGAACAGAACATCATCATCAAGTCATCCATCCCCTGTTGCCCATTCTCAGCTTCTTGCAAACAGAGGCCAGGGACACCATCCCTGCCCATCCTGGTTAATAGCCACTGATGGACCTATCCTCCATGAATTTATCTATCTAATGGGTCTTGAGTACTGTAGAATTGGGATATTCTCTCCAGTTCTGTTCCCTCCTGCCTTCCCACCCACCTTCCCCCTCCTTCTTCAGGAAACCTTCTCACGAGCAACTTCTAATGCAGCAGGTGCAATCACTCCTACAACTCGGGGCATTAGAGGAGGTTCCTCTGGAGTTCAGGGGCAGGGGGTTCTACTCCCAGTATTTCCTAATCCCAAAGGCCAAGGGTGGGCTCAGGCCTATTTTAGACTTGCGAAACCTAACCAGATTCATGAAGTTGAAGTTCAGCATGGTCTCCCTGGCTTCCATTATTCCATCCTTGGATCCGGGGGACTGGTACGCCACCCTCGACTTGAAGGATGCGTCCTTTCATGTGTCCATAATCTCGTCCCACAGACGGTTCCTCTGCTTTATAGTCAACAACAGCCACTATCAGTTTACGGTCCTCCCCTTCGGCCTCTAGGTGGCCCCTCGGGTAGATGTGCAGGTGAACGAGCCCCTGATGGTGTGACTGATGTGGTTAGGTCCTATGATGGTGTACCTTGAATAGATATGTGGACAGAGTTGGCAACAGGGTTTGTTGCAAGGATAGGTTCTTGGGTTAGTGTTTCTGTTGTGTGGTGTGTAGTTGCTGGTGAGTATTTGCTTCAGGTTGGGGGGCTGTCTGTAAGCGAGGACTGGCCTGTCTCCCAAGGTCTGTGAGAGTGAGGGATCATCCTTCAGGATAGGTTGTAGATCCTTGATGATGCGCTGGATAGGTTTTAGTTGGGGGCTGTAGGTGACGGCTAGTGGCGTTCTGTTACTTTCTTTGTTGGGCCTGTCCTGTAGTAGGTGACTTCTGGTTACCCTTCTGGCTCTGTCAATCTGTTTCTTCACTTCCCCAGGTGGGTATTGTAGTTTTAAAAATGCTTGATAGAGATCCTTTAGGTGTTTGTCTCTGTCTGAGGGATTGGAGCAAATGTGGTTGTATCTTAAAGCTTGGCTGTAAACAGTGGATCGTGTGATGTGGTCTGGATGAAAGCTGGAGGCATGTAGGTAAGTATAGCGGTCAGTAGGTTTCCAGTATAGGGTGGTGTTTATGTGATCATCGCTTATTTGCACTGTAGTGTCCAGGAAGTGGATCTCTTGTGACGCCATCATAGGACCTAACCACATCAGCCACAACATCAGGGGCTCGTTCACCTGCACATCTACCAATGTGATATATGCCATCATGGGCCAGCAATGCCCCTCTGCCATGTACATTGGCCAAACCGGACAGTTTCTATGCAAAAGAATAAGTGGACACAAATCAAGACATTAAGAATTGTAACATTCAAAAACCAGTAGGAGAGCACTTCAGTCTCCCTGGACACTCAATACAGCCTTAAAAGTGGCCATTCTTCAACAAAAAAACTTCAAAAACAGACTTCAACAAGAAACTGCAGAAGTGGAATTAATTTGCAAACTTGACATCATCAAATTAGGCCTGAATAAAGACTGGGAGTGGCTGGGTCACTACAAAAAATAAATTTCCCTCTGTTGATACTCACACCTTCTTGTCAACTGTTGGGAATGGGCCACATCCAACCTGATTAAATTGGCCTCGTTATCCCTGACCCCCCACTTCGTAAGGCAACTCCCATCTTTTCATGTGCTGTATATTTATACCTGCCTACTTTTTTTCACTCCATGCATCTGATGAAGTGGGTTATCAGTGGAGCAACGTGGCCCCAGCCCGCTCCACTCTGCCATCTCCCAGCTGCGGCACTCCACTTCCCGCCGTCAGTGAGTGCGGGGAGGTTGGGGAAAGGACGCCCCCCGTACTCACCTGTGGCGGGAAGCGGAGCGCCGCGGCTGGGAGCTGGTGGAGTAGAACGGGCTGGGACCGGGCTGCTCCGCTTCCCGCTGCCGGTGAGTGCGGGGAGGATCCCTTCGCCCAAACCCCCTCCCCCGAGCGACACGGCTGGGGCCGGGGTGAGGGAAACAGAGCGGGCTGCTCCCAGCCCCCCGCTAATCCCCCGGGCCACTCTGGGACTGCGGGCCCCCCAAAATTGCCCCCCTACAGCTCCTGCCTCCCAGACCCTGCGGGGGGGAGCCCCTGACCGCCCCCGAGACCCTCTGCCCCTTATCCAACCCCTTGGGCCCGGCCCGGCACCCTTAACACGCTGCTCAGAGTAGCGTGTCAATGCTTTACCGCGTTGTATGCGAACCCGTGTTATATCGGGTCGCGTTATATCGGGGTAGAGGTGTAGTTAAAGGCATAAGGGCTGAATGTCATTGAAAAGTAACGTAACAGAACTTGCCAACACACTTTTAAAAGATTCTCAGACAAGAGTGCTGGTGTAGTCAAGCCTTAAAAAAATCAAAAAACACCCCCCCACACACCCCACACACCCAAAAAAGCAAAGCAGGTTTTAGCAAATGGAGAATGTGCAAAAAGGTTTGAAGTCTAAAGTTTGCTGTGCTGAATTTTTGCTCCTGTGTTGTTCCAAAACCCTCAAGAGATTTGTGAGAAAAATTGATAGAATTATTTCTCTTGAAGAGCTGTTCTGGGGACTGCTCCCTAACTAGAATAGCTGAATCTCTTCTGCTGTTGCTAGTTGTTTTATTTTGTTTTCTCATTTATTTTTATCCTAGAATAGAGAATTTTTGGCCAAATCATTGCTTTAGAATTTGTTGCTGTGCATTTATTCTAAAAACAATTTCTCCTGTTAGTACTACATGTTGTGCCATCTCCACCGCAAACCATTCAGAATTCCATGAGCTGAAAGTATTTCCTTGTGCAGAATTAAGATGCTAAAAAGTTTTTTTTTCCAGGATAGAAGTTTTCAGTGTTAGAACATGTTTTATATGTTATTTATGCATTAAGAATAGGGATTTGAATTAAATTATTTCTTCCCCAGTTAAGATATTTCACACCAATGAAAGTCAGTTCTGAATGAAATACATTAAAGCATGAATTTGGCCACATTTAAAAAGAATGGCAAGATGCATCTACTTTCTCAGACTACATTCACTGTGAGCTCCACTGTGAAATCTTGGACAGTTAGCCAAATGGTTAGGTCTTTCTTCATTCTTGCCTTTACAGTTAACAGCTGGAGAGGAGCAGTGTTTCACTCTTCTTATTTGAAATAATTAAATAACCCAATTTAGGCTATGTAAAGGCTTATACCACAGCGATGGGCAAATAAAAAAAATGCGCAAGAGAATAATTATTATAATTCGAGTATCAGAGGGGTAGCCGTGTTAGTCTGGATCTGCCAAATTAAACTGTACAATCTTAGGTTAAAAATTTATTTTGAAATATAAGGATAATAATCTTCAATTGTGAAGTATTTTAGATATGTACCACAGGCCTTCTTACTAATCAAAGATATTGATCTGTGTTTTCTAAGAACATAAGAATGGCCATACTGGGTCAGACCAAAGGTCCATCCAGCCCAGTATCCTGTCTGCCGATAGTGGCCAATGCCAGGTGCCCCAGAGGGAGTGAACCTAACAGGTAATGATCAAATGATCTCTCTCCTGCCATCCGTCTCCACCCTCTGACAAACAGAGGCTAGGGACACCATTTCTTACCCATCCTGGCTAATAGCCATTAATGGACTTAACCTCCATGAATTTATCTAGTTCACTTTTAAACCCTGTTGTAGTCCTAGCCTTCACAACCTCCTCAGGCAAGGAGTTCCACAGGTTGACTGTGCGCTGTGTGAAGAAGAACTTCCTTTTATTTGTTTTAAACCTGCTGCCCGTTAATTTCATTTGGCTTTGTGGCTTTCATCATGATTTTATATACCTCTATCATATCCCCCCTTAGTCCTCTCTTTTCCAAGCTGAAAAGGCCTAGCCTCTTTAATCTCTCCTCATACGGGACCTGTTCCAAACCCCTAATCATTTTAGTTGGCCTTCTCTGAACCTTTTCTAATGCCAGTATATCTTTTTTGAGATGAGGAGACCACATCTGTGTGCATTATTCAAGATCTGGGCGTACCATGGATTTATATAAGGGCAATAAGATATTCTCCGTCTTATTCTCTATCCCTTTTTTAATTATTCCTAACATCCTGTTTGCTTTTTTGACTGCCACTGCACACTGCATGGACGCCTTCAGAGAACTATCCACGATGGCTCCAAGATCTCTTTCCTGATTAGTTGTAGCTAAATTAGCCCCCATCATATTGTATCTATAGTTGTGGTTATTTTTTCCAATGTGCATTACTTTACATTTATCCACATTAAATTTCATTTGCCATTTTGTTTCCCAATCACTTAGTTTTGTGAGATATTTTTGAAGTTTTTCACAGTCTGCTTTGGTCTTAACTATCTTGAGCAGTTTAGTATCGTCTGCAAACTTTGCCNCTTTGTGGCTTTCATCATGATTTTATATACCTCTATCATATCCCCCCTTAGTCCTCTCTTTTCCAAGCTGAAAAGGCCTAGCCTCTTTAATCTCTCCTCATACGGGACCTGTTCCAAACCCCTAATCATTTTAGTTGGCCTTCTCTGAACCTTTTCTAATGCCAGTATATCTTTTTTGAGATGAGGAGACCACATCTGTGTGCATTATTCAAGATCTGGGCGTACCATGGATTTATATAAGGGCAATAAGATATTCTCCGTCTTATTCTCTATCCCTTTTTTAATTATTCCTAACATCCTGTTTGCTTTTTTGACTGCCACTGCACACTGCATGGACGCCTTCAGAGAACTATCCACGATGGCTCCAAGATCTCTTTCCTGATTAGTTGTAGCTAAATTAGCCCCCATCATATTGTATCTATAGTTGTGGTTATTTTTTCCAATGTGCATTACTTTACATTTATCCACATTAAATTTCATTTGCCATTTTGTTTCCCAATCACTTAGTTTTGTGAGATATTTTTGAAGTTTTTCACAGTCTGCTTTGGTCTTAACTATCTTGAGCAGTTTAGTATCGTCTGCAAACTTTGCCACCTCACTGTTTACCCCTTTCTCCAGATCATTAATGAATAAGTTGAATAAGTCCTAGGACTNCTTTATTCTTTACTGTTGTTTCAACTAATTTGCCCAGTACTGACGTTACACTTACCGATCTGTAATTGCCGGTACTTCTAATTACTTCTAAAAGGTAAATTTGTCAGACACCAGAATCCAGGTTTGGTATTGTTCCCAAAATGTCACTGAACTAACACACTAATATTTTTCCTTTTGTTATTATTGCTCTGTTTTAACAGTATGACCACAGAGGAAATACAGAACAAGAGATAGCATACTTAAATTGGTCTATAAGAAGGTTTAAGTTTTAAATTTGCTATAAAATAACATTATATGAATGGATCACACTTACCTTTAGAATACTCTGAATAAGTTCTGTGTACAGTACAGGTTCTGCTGATCTTGATACTTTAGAACTCTTCATAGAATCATAGAATCATAGAATATCAGGGTTGGAAGGGACCTCAGGAGGTCATCTAGTCCAACCCCCTGCTCAAAGCAGGACCTAATCCCAACTAAATCATCCCAGCCAGGGCTTTGTCAAGCCTGACCTTAAAAACCTCTAAGGAAGGAGATTCCACCACCTTCCTAGGTAACCCATTCCAGTGCTTCACCACCCTCCTAGTGAAAAAGTTTTTCCTAATATCCAATCTTCCTACTTCTGCACAATTTAAACCATTTTCACATCTAAAGCAGACAATCAGCACTCAGAAAAAAAATCTGGATTGGATCTCTGTTGAACAAATAAATTGACTAAAAGTGTTCCAGTTTAAGATTGTTATTTTGCCAACTATAATCACAGTGAGTCGCCATTGGTTTATGGAACGGTCCTAGTTGTCAGTCAGCCATTCTACCCACTCTGCTTGTAAATGGCACAAGAGGATATGCTGAGCTGTACGTATGCTACGCAAGTGGAAATTGTTCCAAGGAATCTGTTCAGAAGGGTCAGCGCAGATGACCCAACATACCAGTCCATGGCCAAACAGCTTTCCATTTTCAAGCATCTGACCCAGTTGAACTCTGTGCTTGGCACCATTATAAGGCACCCACAGAACCAGTGCCAAATTTTACTGGAGGGGGAAAATATGGAAACCAGAAGAAAAATGTATCTGTTTGATACAGTATTGTTCACCATATGAAAGGGCAATATGAGCAGTTTCATTCACAGAGACCACATAAAGATTCCTGAAGCCTAGATGTTGATGCATGTTACCATTGGAAAATGCAATAGTAATGTAAATGAAGCCAGAGGTTTTGTGTAGCTTGTAATTTCAAAGTTTTGAAAGCATTCACTAATTAGATGTTGAGGATAGTTTTCTCCAGTAAGCAAGTGAGACTAGATGTAAATGGATGGTCATTTGGTTAGATGGTAATTAGCTATGGTAAAAGCATGGAGTGAAAAATGCCCATCTGCATTAACTGACAACAAAATCACCCGCAATAATTGCCAACGTTCCTAAACAGTACAGAAAATCCTTACATGTCACAAGCTGCCTGTTCTGCATCACTTTGACAGAACTTTCAGATTTTATCATTTTGACAGGTTGATCCTTTTTTGCCCCCTATCCGGTGGTAGAGGGGTCTCTAGCAGCAGCTTCTATTCCTCAAGAGATATTCACTGGGCAGATATCAGCAGAAGGCTGGCCTGATGAACCGTCCAAGCTAGAGAACTAATTGGGGGTGGGGAGGGAAGGGCCCAGCTGAAGGCCAAGATATGGCTTAAACCGCAACCCCAGCTCCACGGAGGAGAGCTGGGGACACCTAACCACCAGATCCACAACCACAACCCTAGCTCCGTGAGTGCCAGAGAGGCTGAGGAGCTACTGGAAGCAGGGTCTCAAACAGACCAGTGAGAAGCGGCCCAGGAAACCAAACCCTCTGGAGGAGAGGACCACAGAGTGAACCTGAGGAATGCCCTGCAAGAGGACCATAATAGGAAACAGGCTGGGGCTTGAGAGATTGGCACCAACCACTGGGACCCAGCAAGTGGGTGGGCTTGGGCCTACCAAACCCAACAGGAGAGTCCATTAAGGCCTTGAGCAAGTGAACTAAACTCAAAGATGCCAGTGACTGTACACCCTGAGCCAGGGGATGGACTTTTTAGTACCTTGAAAGGGGAAAGGATGTCCAACAGCTAGCCAAAGGACAAACAGGTGGGCTGGATTGTGAGTGATCCTTCAGAGAAGGAGGGAAACTGATGCAGGCTTCAGGGGTTTCGCTTCAGGGCAGTGCCGCAGACCAAAGGCAACTGTTAACACATGGTACTAGAAGTGGGATCTAAAATGTCCTCTGCCATCATGGAGGGATGACAGTTCAGAGCGATGCCTACCAGATCCTCCATCATGATATGTCTGACTTTCTAAGCTGGTCCCTGGAGTTGCACCCAATGACTCAGGAGTTTTGGTATGAGGCTTGGCAGCCACAGCAACAATGGGACAGGCCTGGGCATCAAAACAGGTGGAGATCTATGATCCAGTTGATTGGATGCAGGATTTATGAGTGTGAGGGGCACATAAGATGGGTCTATCCTTATGGGAACAAAGGTGGACAGGCCAGCCGACATTTACAGGATGTTGAAAGAGTGCAGAGGTCCCAGATTTTTAGAGACACTTAGCCAGGGCATAGCAGGGAATAGGCCCAGAGAAGAAACACTCTTGGGTGCTAATTGGCCTGACCACACAGTATGCGCAAACAAAGCATATGTGGGAGAGTAATTGTTCCAAGTTGGCCAGTGAACTGCTTGTGTATCAGTCTGACTTC
The DNA here is from genome assembly GCA_003942145.1 of Platysternon megacephalum. Classification (NCBI taxonomy): domain Eukaryota; kingdom Metazoa; phylum Chordata; order Testudines; family Platysternidae; genus Platysternon; species Platysternon megacephalum. Next base: position 1,250,347 of record QXTE01000043.1, on the reverse strand, counting down.
CCTGAACTGGTCCCCCACAACTATTTGAGAGAGAGAGAAACCCTTTTAATCCAAACAGAGTTTCTTTGTTCTTGTCAGTTCCTGGGCTTTGGTCCTGCTTGTCAAAACCAGTGGTAGGATCAGCAGAAGCCAGACCAGAGTCTTTGGAGCCAATGGGTCTTCCATTGTCCCATAACAACCCTTGAGTGTTTACTAAGGGGAGGACTATTTTGAGCTGTTCTTCCTGTCCTGCTTATTTTTCCTTACAGACCACTATTAAACTAAACCAATATAATCATACAGTAAACAGCTCAATACCACATCAGTGTATAATATTGATAAATAATTACAGAGCAGCTCCACTTCCATCACACACATTAATAATATAAACAATAATACACATAAGGTTTGTATTTAAGAAGGAATACAAAAATAGAAAATGATACAGACTATCACGGTGGCCAAGTTAATTTTGCAGAAACAACCTTATTTTTTGGACTATTTGATATTTCAAACTTTACATTATACTAACACAGGGTTGCCAGCTTGGTATTTGGTGGTTTTTCCCTTAAATCCCCAGTTCCTGTAGAGAGGTCATTAAGTGAGAATCCTAACTTCCATTAAAAAAAACAAACTTTAGTTCTCATGGTTGTGGAGAAAAGCCTGAAAGCATGTACAGGTCTGTCGCATCTTAGGCGCATTTAACATGTGCGATTTCAGCTTTACGCGGTCGGCAAAAACAAAAACCCAAAAAAGAGAAAAATAACAATTTAAATACTGTTTCTGTAGTGCGGGCGATTCTGCCCGCCATTACACTCAATGTAATTTTGACTATACGCGGTTTTCACTTTACGCGCTGACCACGGAACGTAACCCCAGCGTAAGATCAGACAGACCTATATCCAAAAGTCTCAGGAACCAGAAGGCTAATAAACAGAACCCATTTATTTTTGTTTTTAAATATCTTGTGAGTTTTGGGGCTGACTCATGATTTTTGGATGCTTGAGGCTGGCAATACTGCTAATGCTAGTGTTGTGTAGTATTTTATTGGGGAAACAAAATCCCAAGAATTACGAAATAGAATTCCAAAGCTCAGACCCAATGGTGATCTGTGGAGGGCGGGAGTGTATCTGATGTTTTACAAGCTTAAAAATCTGTAGTATTTGTCAACGGGGCATGGAAATTCTTTGAACTGGGCCTAACCTAAAATAAATGTTCTTGGCCAGGTAGGTGTCTACCTGGTGGAGTTTATACCAATTCTGGCAGCTCTGAGATGTTCTGCAGTATCTCAGAAGACAATGGACTAAATTCTGACCTCAGTCGCACAGGCACAAATCCAGAATAGCTCCATTTATTAAAATAGAATTACTCCTGATTCAAACCAGTATAACTGAGATCAAATCTGGGGTAAGAACTATGGAAAATGAAAGCCCTGTATTTTTTATAGTAAATTTGAGACATATGTCTAAAATATGGAATGAAATGCTCAAATGAAACGCTCAATACTGTCTTCATTAATAACGTGATCTCTAACTGTAATGTAGCAGCTGACCTTTCAAGCATTTTGTGTTTAAAACTCTTTGCTGTTCAGTCAATATTTACTTCAAGAATAACAGTGCATTTCATACCAAGTTAATGTAAACAGAAGCAGCTGTAGGTATGCTGTAAGTGATTAACATGCGATCAAGGCTATCTGTGCATCTTTTGTTTGTAATGAAAAAGAAAGATGTATTTCTGGTTTGGGGGGGGGTTGAACATTAATACTTCTGTTTTATCCACTAGAATATGCTCGAACACCTTACAAAGAGAGGAGAGCATGATTTAGGATTGCAGGGTCAAAAAAGAACATGCACTGTTTCTAGGGACACTGTCATCTTAAAAATCATAATGTTCTCTGAAATCCTTTCCTAACTATTGTTACAAGAAACATCTCAAATAACTATGCGACATTTGAAGAAAAAAATCTTTTTTTCTATTTTTTCCCTTTTGTTTTTTTCTGTGTGTTTGGCAGGTCTTTGAGAATAATCAGTTTTACTATTTGCTGTGGATGCTCAGTCAGTTTCCCTTTCTGTTTGTGTTGGGTTTTGCACACATCAACAGGAATAAAGAAAAATATTTTAAAACAATAGGAAAATGTTAAAATCTCAAAAATTGAGGACTCTGGGCAGGTTGGTACCTGAAAGTTGATGAAATTTCAAGTTGACAATATCTTTTCAGTACATTCCCCTTATTTTATTTCTGAGTTCCTAGGATAAAAGATTGAGGAGAAAATGGAGAACACATGGAGTATATTCAAAAGCAAACAAAAATAACCCTCTTCTCCCAGAAGTTATGTACACCCGCTTATGTTTATTTCAGCAGAATTATTGCAGGCCTCTAGTGAATATAAAATGTAACTAGCAAATGGGGAATGAGTAAGTTAACTATTTTGGTCAGAAAGATAGGGGGAAATTATCTAAACACACTCTGAGTTCTTGGGAAGGCTAACTTAAACTCAAGCAGTTGAAGTGAGGTCATACAATCACAGTATGCTAAGAGCAAGCGCATGAAGCAATGTTTTACAGCTCATCTCTCCTACGAGAGTTTTTTAAGTAGAGAGCACTCTACATATGGCTGTGAATCTCCATGGGTTGCAGAAAGAGTTTGGCTGATAATTTCATGAGCCAGGATATGGTACAAGGGAAACTGCTGTTCCTTTAAGAAAAAGGCGTTCCCCTGAACTAAACACTCTCGCCTGAAATACAATACAATTTTTCAACTCTTCACTTCAGCCAGAGTTGCCTGTATCTATGGAATGGCACTTTCTTAAAGGTACACTAACGGCATGTTAGAATTTTGTTTTACAGGATGGTGAAATCACTGCTAAATTAAATAACGTTTCTCTTAAATTAGTTCAGATTGTTGTAGCAAATGAGCAGAAAACAATGCAATTTGTGTATTAAATATTAGACCTGCTAATCTGTAACCAACTCAATTTTCTTTTTTTCCTGGTAGGGTAAATTAGCTGGTTCAGTTCCTTTTACGTGGCTTTTGTGTTTTATTTTTTTCCCTAAAACTTTATTTATATATATATATTTATTGTGCAAGAATGTTTTTTGAACAGGCCAAAGTTTTTTTTAAAAAGCGTTTATTTTGCAGACTGAATTGTTTCTTACTCTCACACTTATGGTAGAATGACAAAAATATGCACATTTCCAGAGAGATCCTGGAGGGAAGGTATGCATGGAACATGATGTACAGTGCTTAGGCGTACTTGTGTAGTTGCTGGAAGAGTTTAACAGAATCAGGAATTTGGGGCACACGTTCATACTTAGAACACGCAAGTTTACACATAGCTGATACCTTTGTCTCTTATCTACTTCATAGCTCTGGTTCTGTGGAGCAGAAATTTTCCCCCTACAGGCCTCCACCCCTTTATTTACAGTCAATCTATGTACAGGACAATACAAATAATACATCATAAAAATATGATACTGAACTCATCCATTCTATTTTTCCAGTATGTGCTTGTTGATTCTAATTTTCATGAGAGTCAAAAACCAAACACTTCCTCATTTGATTGAGACTTTCGTGCAAGCTTGGAATATTGTATAATGGAGTTATTTATACACTTTGTCCTGAAACATATACATTTCAAACCCCGGAATGAATGTTTTAATAAATATTTTAAAAGAGTGCACCCTGCTGTTAAAAGCAAACAGTTCTTTTCTGCACATTTACAGAAGACCCTATTTGGGAGGGAAAGAGTAAAACTGATTTGCAAAGAGAGAATGTTTCTGATACTGGGCACTTTTCCACTAAACTTTACTTCTCTGTGGAAATCTGGAAAAAGTGTTATTTCAGTCCTGTACAAGAAAATAAGGCTATAACTGAGTTTCTCTTTCTCATCGCCAATAAAATGAGAAAATTCTGTAGAACCTGTTTTCTAGTAGAAAAAAAAATGGAATTTATTATGGTAAGTAAGACCCGAGAAGCATAATTTCTTTTAAATCCATTAATTTTGCTCCTGAAAGTATGAAATAACGGATGCTATTCTTATTATTGTTTTCGGTTCTGTTTGGGGATGGGGCAATATTGACCATATTTTTTGCATTCTGTAGAGGGTATCTGTTTCTATTTTGTATAGTATGCTGCCTATCACCATAGTATCAAAGCCCCTTCCACAAAATATAGATTGGCAATAGCATACTCCCTAGAGGACTTAAAGCAACCTCTGGCTCTTCTCCCATTTGGGGTTACAGAAGCTCTGCTTCAGGAATAATTTTTGGGTGGGAGGACAGTGGAAGGCAGCAAAGGACAAGAGACTAGTTTAAGATAATAATATTTGTTTAACAACACAGTGCTTCACAATAATAGATTAACACATGTTCCCTGCCTAAAGCTTATTAATGTTTGTTAAAGTATTTTTTGCTGCATCTATTACTTCAGAGCCTCTTGTTGTTGATCCTACTCCCATTGAAGTAAATGACAAATATACCACTCCAGTAGGAGCGACTGCATGCCTCTAGTACCAGAGATCATCAGGAAGCAGTTTTAAGGTTAAATTGCAATGGTGCTGTGAACTACTTTCACAGAGGTTGGCACCAAAATAGACCAAGGTTGAGAAGAAGTATTAGCATAATTAAAAATTGAGATAAACACACACAGCCTAGCATATTTCATTATCATTTTAAGAGGCTTATCCAGCCCAAATGAGCCTGTAAAATTGCTTACTTTTGGAAATTATGAGCCTGTTAGGATGTGAAGCTGTAGAGTCTGCACCCAGTGGTTACAAGAGAATAATCCTGCAGTAGTTGAAGAATGCAATCTGTAATTTCCTTCTTCCCAGGGATAGAGTCCATGACTCCACCCAGCCTGACTGCTATAGATGACAATTAGATTTAAGGGAATTGCATCAGGTGATGCACAAAGCAAGGATAGATTCTTCTCCAGCTGACATTTTCAGTAACAGAAATAAAATTAAGTAAACTCTTGTGGGAGGAAAAGTTCAAGGCTATTTCTCTATCTCCTGGATGGACTCTGAATGAGACAGAGTTGTGCATTAAATGCACTGGTTGGATCTCTGCCTCATTTGCTTCACAAATTGAAAAGTGTGAATGAGGCACGAAGGTGTGTGTCTGTTTAAAACAACCAAACAACAATAACAAAAAAGAATGAGGATGTTGTTTAAAGAACTGGTTTGGAATCCAGGAGAAATGGGTTATGTTTCTGGCTCTGCCACAGAGTTCCTGTGTAATGTCGGGCAATTAATTTAAACTGAAATGTTTGGAGGTGGCCACTAATTGTGTTTTTCTCATGTTGTTGGTGCCCAGCTTGAGAAACCTCAGAAGTTCAGAGCTCCATAGGGAACTGTAGGTGCTCAGCTGCTCTACAAAATCAGACCCTCCGTGTCTCAATTTGGTCAGCCAGTAATTGAGAAGCTCAGAATTACTGGACACTTGCAAATCTTTACCTTACTTACTCCCTGCCATGGTTCTGTTAAATGGAAGAAATAAAACTTTCTAGCCTCATGGGGATTTTATGAGGAAAATTCATTAACTTTTTTGAAAAACTCATATATTATAGTGAGAAGAGACACAGAAAAGACACCATTTAAAAAAACCACATTCTTTATTCAGTGCAGGATTTGAACAATGTGACTAAATAAAGCTTAGGGCCACAGGCACCGACTTTCTGATTTCCCGGGGGTGCTCCACCCTTCTCCATCTCAGGCCCTACCCTGACTCCACCCCTCCCCCAAGACCCCACCCCGCCTCTTCCTGCTCCTACTCCGTCTCTTCCTGTCCCATTCTGCCCCCTCCCCCAAGCGCGCCCTGCCATAGATGACTGGTGCCTCTCCATACTGGGGTGGGGGCACGATCTAAAGGGGATGTCATGTGACTGGTCACATGTCCCCCACCACCAATCCATCCCCCCCGGCCCAGCCCGGGCCACCACACTCTCCCCACAAGGAGGAGCTAATGGACCTATGGAGCTATGCCAATTAAAGCTAATGGAGCTAAGCCAATTTATACCAACAGAGAATTTGGCTCAACAATATGTTTTTGCAGAAACTACATCTCTGGGCAGGAATTAAATGATTTTTTTTGCATATATTAGCGTACTAATCATACTGAGGAAGGTGAGTATACTTTACATAGACAAAAGGCCAAATGATGCAAGCCTTCCAATGCATGGAACTCCCACAGAAATCCATGGTGGTCCTGTGTATGCAGAATAGCTGCAAGATGGGGCCTACGCCAGCATAACCATTCCTGGTGCACTATAGGCATGTAGCAATGGTGACTTTACATAACTATAGACAGCATTATGATTTTACCACTTTAAAATGCAGGCTTTAAATGCTTTACTACCTTGGTTTATCTTAAATAAAATATATTACATCAACTAAGTACACCTCTACCCTGATATAACGTGATCCGATATAACGCGAATTCGGATATAACGCGGTAAAGCAGCGCTCCGGGGGAGGAGGGGGCGGGGCTGCGCACTCCGGCGGATCAAAGCAAGTTCGATATAACGCAGTTTTACCTATAACGCGGTAAGATTTTTTGGCTCCCGGGGACAGCATTATATCGGGATAGAGGTGTATATAAATTAATCTCCTTAGTAAAGGACATAATGCTGATGAGAAATATATAGCTATTATAATCTCCAAAATGATAGAGCGTTTTGTAGTCTTGTATTTTAATAGAAGTATTGGGCTGTACTGAATTGTTATATTTTTTGATGCAATTATGCTTTGACAGAAGTTTTCACACTTTGCTGTGTTGTTGTGCCGGGGGTTCAGTTCTACTGTCCTCACAGCAGGACATGGAGACAAATTGTATTCTTCTTCCAGATAATTAATTGTTACAAGGCTATTGCAACAAACCTCTTCAGCTTCCTGTCTTTGCATGCCTATTTTGAGCCACTGTCAATCTCTTAAAATCTAGGATGTTGATTTTTTTTCTTTTTACTAAGCTCTTTCCTTAATAAAGCCATAATGGAAAGTAAGACTTAAAGAGGTTTGAATGGGTCTTTCAGCTGATGAATGCATGTTTTAATTAGGGTATTAATAAGATTGGTAAGAGGAGCTAAGCAGCTGCTGCGTCTGCCTCACACAGACAGATTAAAATAATTGGATTAAAGAAAGCTGTTAGTTCGCTATTAGAGAGTTTAAATAGAAGCAGAGGGCACTTAGCGGGCGCACCAGCAACAGCAAATTGTAGAAGGGAGAGAAGAGAACATCAGAAAGCTTTCATGTTGTTTTATGCAAAAACAGATTTTTCAGTCTGCCCCCTATGTTGGTGTCGTTGCTGTGAGCATATTATAGACCAGGGGTAGGCAACCTATGGCACGCGTGCCAAAGGCGGCACACAAGCTGATTTTCAGTGGCACTCACACTGCCCGGGTCCTGGCCACTGTCTGGGGGCTCTGCGTTTTAATTTAATTTTAAATGAAGCTTCTTAAATATTTTAAAAACCTTATTACTTTACATACAACAATAGTGTTTAGTTATATATTATAGACTTATAGAAAGAGACCTTCTAAAAATATTAAAATGTATTACTGGCACGCGAAACCTTAAATTAGAGTGAATCAATGAAGACTTGGCACACCACTTCTGAAAGGTTGCTGACCCCTGTTATAGACTATCATTTTTCTGCTTCAAATGCTTTGTGAATACGGCCATCCTATTTGCTTACCCTTTCATTCAGCAGTGTTGACTTTAAGGGCCCAGTTTTCAGAAAGAGAGTTTGGAGGATGCACTAAAGATTTATATAATAGAATCATAGAAGATTAGGGTTGGAAGAGACGCTTTGTTTACCTAAGCGTCCACAGGTACGGCTGCTCGAGGCTCCCAGTGGCTACGGTTCGCCGTTCCTGGCCAATGGGAGCTGCAGGAAGTGGCACAGGCTGGGCTTACCCTGAACAAGCTGCGAACCAAGTTTGGGATCCCTGAGCCAGGCTGTTCACAGTGCTGGCAGATGACAGAACAAGGAGCAATGGTCTCAAGTTGCAGTGGGGGAGGTCTAGGTTGGATATTAGGAAAAACTATTTCACTTGGAGGGTGGTGAAGCACTGGAATGGGTTACCTAGGGAGGTGGTGGAATCTCCATCCTTAGAGGTTTTTAAAGCCCGGCTTGACAAAGCCCTGGCTGGGATGATTTAATTGGATTAGTCCTGCTTTGAGCAGGGGGTTGGACTAGATGACCTCCTGAGGTCTCTTCCAACCCTAATCTTCTATGATTCTGTTATATAAATCTTTAATGCATCCATCACATAAATATCTTGCGATGCCGGCTACAATAGTGCCATGCGAACGCCTGTTCTCACTTCCAGGTGACATTGTAATTAAGAAGTGAGCAGCATTATCTCCCGGAAATGTAAACAAACTTGTTTCTCTTAGCGATTGGCTGAACAAGAAGTGGGACTGAGTGGACATGTAGGCTCTAAAGCCATTTAAAGTCCGGTCGTCAGCACAGAGGGGCTAAGGCAGGCTTCCTGTGTGCCCTGGCTCTGCACAGCTCCCCGGAAGCAGCCAGCATGTCCGGCCCCTAGGCACAGGGGTGGGCAGGGAAGTTCTGCGCGCTGCCTCTGTCCCAAGCGCTGGGTCCGCAGCTCCCATTGGCCATGGTTCCCCTTGGCCATGCCTACACCTAGGGGCTGGACATGCCAGCCGCTTCCAGGAGCAGCGCGGAGCCAGGGCAGGCAGGGAGCCTGCCTTAGCCCCGCTGCACCACCAACCGGGAGCCGCCTGAGTTAAGCACTGCCCGGCCAGAGCCCACACCCCAAACCCCCTGTCCCAGGTCGGAACCCCCTCCCGCACCCAAACTCCCTCCCAGAGTCCTCACCCCACACCCCCTCCCACACCCCAGCCCCCTACCCCATCCCTTAGCACCTTCTCAGAGCCCGCACCTCCTCCCGCATCCCTACCCAGCCCTGAACCCCCTCCTGCACCCAAACACCCTCCCGGAGCCCACACCACCTCCCGCACCCCAATCCTCTGCCCCAGCCCTGAGCCCCCACCTGCACTCCAAACCCCTTGGCCCCATCCCAGAGCCCCCTCCTGAACCCCAAACCCCTCATCCCCAGCCCACATCCCCAGCCGGAGCCTGCACCCCCTCCCACATCCCAAACCCCTGCCCCAGCCTGGAGTCCCCTCCTGCACCCTGAACCCCTCATTTCTGACCTACCCAGAGCCCACACCCCAGCTGGACTCATCACCCCCTCCTGCACCCCAACCCTCTGCCCTAGCCCAGTGAAAGTGAGTGAGGGTTGGGAGAGCAAGCGATGGAGGGAGGGGGGCTGGAGTGATTGGGGAGCGGAGCCTCAGAGAAGGGGAGGGGACTTGGGGGAGGGGGCGTGGCAAGGGTGTTTGGTTTTGTGCAATTAGAAAGGTGACATCCCTAAGTGTAGCAGAGGTTTACTTAAGAGATGAAGACTTCTCTCAAATTCACTTATTAATTTAAAATATTTTACCAAAGATTATCAACTGAATCATAGTATTTCCTACTGAGAGGTGTCCTGGGACACATGAAAAATACATTGATGCATATCCACATTGTGAAAAAGGGTGTACAATAAGTTAGGGCACAATGGCATCTGTTAAAAATAATGGTGCTTCTTGCAGACAGTGAAGGCAAATTCCATGCTAAAGCATCTTAGTAAGTAAATGACTAACCACTGACTTTGAGCTTAGGCCTAGAATCTGAAAACAATTTTCAGTATTTAATTTAGGGTAGTAGGTATTTTCCAGTAATTGCTGATTTTGAAACAAACAAATGAGTGCTTTATTATGCAATGTATGCAGTTATATGACTCAGTAAATTATTCTTTTATCTTGTAGAGTAAGCCAGCCTACCTCATGCGTATTCACTGATGCCAAGATGACATTGCAGCACTTGTTTAAATCAAATGTTGTCCACATTATTCATCTTTTTTGTATCAATTGACTGAGGTGTATTGAGGTACACTCAAAGAAAAGCTCTCTTTTTTACAAAGATATGTAAATATACTACTTAACAGTTTTCATAAATTTGTCAGTATATATTACGTGGATTTGAAATTGCTTCTGCTGTATGCACAGGCTGCTTTCACTCTTTTATTTTCACCCACGAAGGTTAATATTGCATAGGGCTCATAAATAATGCTGCTTCTTTTTTTTTGAATGAGTGACTGAATGTAATAATTGTGAGCTCAGCAGAACTAAATGTGTATAACTTAGTGTGATCATGGTTTTCCTGTGCACCCTTAGGCTAGATCCTCAGCTGCACCACTGCTCACTTAGCACTAAGGTGGCTCTAAAATAGAGCTGGTCAGAAAATGGTGGCTCTTTTAATCAAAAATTGAAAAAAAAAATTCAAAATGGTGCTGTCTAGCCTCATGGGAGTTGTAGTTTGGGTTCATTATGCTCCCAGTCTTTCCTATGGGCCAGGCTTTCTGGCCAGGCTGCATCTTCAATGATGCACCACTCTTTCCCCTGTTGGTGAAGGGTGGGGATACCTCCTAGGAATCCCTGGCCGTGGTTCATCATGGGAATAATAGTCTGGTCATTCGGGAAGTATGCTAGCATAAGGTGTTTGAACTTCAAGTCCCATGAGGCATGGCAGAGCCATTTTGAATCAAAATACATTTGGTTTTCAGCCAAAAACTGGCTGTTTCTTCAACAAAATACCAAATTTTTTCATGGAAAGCAGGCACTTTTCACTCACTTTTTTTTTAGTTGCAAACCCAGTTTCCCATTGTAAAACAACTTTGATGGAAATTTTTAGACCAGCACTACTCTAAAGCTGTTTTTTTATTCCCCTGGGGCCACTGGAGTGTGGGTTGACCCTTTGCATAACCTCCTTCACTTCTCTGGAGTGGGGGTTAGGTTGCCAACTCTGACTGAAGCTATTTCCGGAGATTTTTTTCCCCCTAACAGGATGTAATGTCATTTTCTTAAAATACCCTATTAAAATCTCCCGGATTTCTTTCAATACTCACCAGGAGATCAATGCTGATTCTGGGAGACTCCAGGCCAATCCTGGAGGGTTGTCAACCCTAGTGTGGCTCTGGACTGGTTCTTGGAATTTTGCACAATTCAAAATTAGTGAAAAGTTATATAGTGCACATTCACAAAAATGAAGTTTTCAACTTTTAGAACTTTGATGAGACTAGTTTAATAATTTTAAAGTGATATTATTTACTTACTGAGGTATAGCCACATATTCAGTTTCAAGTCTTAAGGATAAATAATTTTGAGTCTGAGTGCGAAAGAACCAAATCTAAATAATGGGGAAAGTGTATTTTCTTTCTTGTTCACAGAACTCGTAAAATGGCTGGTTGGACTTTGCTCAAAGATTAGGGCTAGACTGTGCTGGTAAAATTTCACCCCAAATGGAAAACGTTTCAGAAAGCTAGGAGCCACTTGTTAAAAAAAGCAGTTTGGAGTGTAAGAACCCTTCTCAAATATGATGATGTCTAAAACAAGGAATGTAATGATAAACTCATCTAGATATAGTGACATTCTCCAAAAAATACCTCGACATGTAGACTGCTAGCTATTGAATGTGATGGGATCTTTATTTAAGTCAAAAGGTATTAATACATTGGAACCTATGAGTGATTAGGAAGGAGTTTTTTTCTTTTTCTTTTGCTGTTAAGATGTATTTCTAGCTTCCAGTAACTGGATTACAAATTCAAGGTGAAGATGATAGCTTTCATAGTTAATCACTTCAGTAAGGGTTGCTAAATTGAATGATTCACTGCAAGTCTGATTTATCTTTCTGCAGTCAACATAGAAAAGTTGATAGCATAAAAGTCTTGTGTGATTATTGGGCTCTGTATGCAAAGGCACCACAATACGCACCAGAGAGATGATAGTTCCACTATATATGACCTTAGTTGGAATATTGTACCCAGTTCTGGATATTTGAATAACGGAATTATAGAAATTGGAGAAAATTCAAAGACTAACAAGAAAAAATGAATTAGATGGAGAAGGCTTTTTAGGAAAGATTTAAAACACTAAATACGTATAGCTTAGCTAAATGATAACAAGCAGGGGATGTGATCATTGACTACAATAATCTGAAGGAGTGAGATAAATTGTTTAGTTGAAACTTCCATGATTTTGGCTGAGTTTGAGGTTTAAACAGTCTTTTAGGGCATATTTCAAACAGGATGGTGTTCAACCTTAATTGCAGCGGAATTAAGTTGTTGCTTGGCTAGTTTGTGTATGCATATACTACTCTCCTTTACTGAATGGTCTTAGAACTTCTCAGCTGTGTTTCAAAGGCTTTTATTTAGCTATAGATATAACAGTCTCCTTTAAACCAAGTTGTAGGACCATATGCTTTTGGGGCTTGCCTGAAAGCCATTGAAGTCAATGAACTTCAATGGGCTTTGGATCATGCTCTTGGATGGAAGGATCTGTTTCTCTCATTAATGTTTCTGCGCATGAATTAGTGACCATAGTGTGCAGCATAGTGAAAAACCATGCAGTCCTAACGGGCTCTATAGGCTGTTACAATAGAATACTTAGTGAAGTTGAAAGGTAATTTACTGGAAAGCAGTTTATAGTGTAAAGTACATGGCAGATTTGAAAATGTTGACCTAGGTTGGGTCTTCTGAAGGAGGACAGGTCTTTATTGATAAGTTTGGGGAAAATGTTCCACACATACAGAGGAACGTGGAAGGATGCATGAAGATGCTTGGGGCAGAAGTGGAGAACGAGGTGATTGAGGCTGGCATTAATAGTATAGCAGAGAGGTCAGGCATCCTTCTAAGGTAGTCAGTTCCTTAATTATTTTTCAAGTAGCCTCCTCTCCTACCCGAAGCCAAACTTTATGTTGATATCCTTTAAACAAAAGCAATACGTAAGATACACAACCAGTTAAGAGCTAAGGTGTAAAGGACACTAGCATTACAGTTAGGTATTTTCAGAGCATTTCAATTTCAATAAATTGATATTTTCTGACAGAAAAACATTCTGTTGGAAGATTTTGAGCCAGCTCTAATGTAATGTTTTATACTCTCAGTCTGAGGTTTTATATGAATTATGACTGCATGCTGGCTCTTTGTCTAATGACGGCTTACCATTGGTTGCATAATACCCAAAGGGCTCAAGCGGGATGTTGGTGCCTTGGCCTCATGAAACAGGGCTGAAGTGAAACTTGAGTGGTGCATAGGCCTGGTGCTGCACAGGGATGAATTTTACCCTATGCAAACAGTGAGGCATTATTGCCTCTGTTGCGCTGCTTTTTCAATGTCTGAATTGTCATATTGCCTTCCTGAGAGGGCAGGGTTCTTTTACAACAAAAAGAAGGATGTTTTTTTACAGGGTCACTGATGATATGAAGCTATATATTCTGTACGGATAAGGTGATTTCAAATTTTCTAGTGTTCTCAAGACAGTGTTGGAGGATAGTGTTAACAACATTTGGGTATATGTCCATCTTTTCCAATGTTGTTGATTTTTAAAATATTTTACTTTAGCTTTAAAGTATCCTGGGTTTCCAATTTTAAAATGTCATTTTATCCTTCAATGTTATTTTAATCTCTTTTCCCTCAAATTGCTGATGTGCATTAACAGTCTTAACGGTGCGGCTTTGCCTGGGGTGGGCGCTGAATTTGATTAGGAGCCATACAAACAACCTTTTATTTCAATACCAATGAACTTGACGATGATATACAATCAGTCAATCCCTGTGAACTGGAATCTTTGTCTTCCTTTTGTTGGGAGAGCAGTTCTATGAGGTAAAGTCATATCAGCTGAGAAACAAAGATGTCATTTATAGTGGTGATTTGGTAAGTTGCCACATGGAATAGAACTGCAATCAACATAACTGGTGATTCAGAGTTTGTTTTTAATTAGACTTCCTCCTCCTCCCACCTCCATTTTATAAATGGCAGTATAGTACTCATAGACTGTGAATACAACAGACTTTATTTAGGAAGCAAAATCTTTATCAAGGAATTTTTCCCCCAGCAAACCTTAAAATATTTAGCTTCTGTGTTGCTTTTGTTTAAAAGATGTTTGGGGTATAGGTTTTGCTTGTTAGGGCAGAGGAGGTTTAGAAAACAATTAAAAAAACAAAACTATCTATCTTGGAAGGACAGAGAAAACATCAAATGCTTCTTAACATGCTCAAAGTGATTTTACCAGATGCTTCCAACATTCTTTGGTCTATTCCTAATAAGGAAAGCTTGCACAGTTACAGTCCAGTTATGAGTTTGTACAGCCATGTGGAAGAAGGATTTTTTTTTTTAATGGGGGAGGGAGAGGAGGGAGACATGCCCCTTCTTAACCACTCCTTGTACTTCTTCAAAACAATCCCATTGAAATAAGAAGCAGGGAATCCAGTTGCAATTTGTCTGCTTCTCTCCCTCTGTCACTCGCTCTCACACACACGCTCACTTCATGACATAACTCACTGAACTTGCTGAGCTTACTTTGAAGCAGTCAATGAAAAGATTATTTTATTTTATTTTGTTTTTGGTTTCCTAAGATTAATAATAGTAGAAGTCTCTGGGAACAAAAGGTATGGTGGGAGTCATAGTTGCTCCAGCTGGACTATTTCTCAGACACTTGATACATAGTTTCAGGAAAACTGCATTATTTTTTACAAAAATTCTAAATCGAGTTCTTGTTCCAAGTGTGGTTTGATCAAATTAGAAAAGACACCGGAGACGCAGCAGAATTTAGTTAATGGGTAAGCAAACAAAATGTGTATATATGTAGTGTGCTAGAGATAACTGTAATGGAGTGTTTGTGATGACTTTAACTTACTGCATTTTAATTTTTATTTGCTGTAGCTAAATTTTAAGAAAACAAACACTTCTTGCTTAGTAAGAAAAAAATTGGCACTTAGTTTGTGCCTACCACCTACCAAGCTCTGAAATCTATTCCATCAACAAACTAAAGGCTCTCAAAGACCTTTTATTTTTAGACTAGTTTCATGATCTTGCATGTTTTCATAGCTAGCCTGAGAGGAGCAAAATCCATGTAATGATCGGTGGCATTGTATATTTCAGTTGATTTTGTTTAAATGGCTTAATCAGATGCTGAGCTGCTTTGAAATCTGTGTAAGTTTATTGTTTTTCTAAGTGTGCGTGAAGGTTCTGTAACCCCAAAATATACAATTATAACTGCATAGATTCCTTTATGCAAAACACCATATCCTGTAAACCTTGTGTTTTATAGACTAGCTAAACTGCCTTCATGTCTCTCTAAATTCCAGTTAGTTGCAATGATTTGTAGTGTAGAATAAGAGCTGTTCATCTGTTGGCTCAGTCCTGGAGGAGCTTGTAACTCTAGCAATTGTTTCTGTTTTTCATAACATTGGGAACTTATGGGCTAATTTTCCCTCTCCCCGTCCAAAACAAATGAGCTGCTTAAAGCAAAGAATGAAATTGCAGCCGAGTTAGCAGGCACACAGTCTGAATTTGGGGTACCTGAGATTAGAGGGTAATTTATAAAAGATTCCTCTCTTGATACTTCCTGCTGATGTATAATGTTTTTATTTGTATTTATTTGTAATTGTCCATGTTGGTTTTATGGAACTATAACCTATTTACTGCAAAGAAAATCAAGGAACACTATATCGACTTTAGTGTCAGAGCAAATATTTGTACAGTGAGCCATCAATCTAGTTTAGCGTCATGTGTCCATAACTGCAAATAAGCAGATACAATTTTGTAAACATGTTTTCACCAAGTAGCACGGAAGTGGTGAACTTTCATATGTGCTGCATGGTCCCCAAATGCAGGAGAAATGAGCCCAAAGGGAGCCAGCACTAATCCAATGCGTAAACAAGGGCAAACTGATAAAATGGGAGCACTTGTGAGTGCCCATCAGCCTTCACTCTATATTCCATAAATTTGCGCTAATGGCCACTGTTATGATTTTCAGTTTAAATTCTGCTCTGAGAGGGTTTTTTTGAGCAGTGTAATCATTAAAGCATCTGCTTGTTGTGGTTGGGAATTGAAATACAGAAGATATGGCAGTGCCAAATATTGGAATACATTGAGTCCTTGTCAAAAGGTTGCAACTGACTACTCAGAGTGTTACAATTCTGAGTTGTTATCCAAGAGCCTCCTACTTTATAAATCAATGAGCAGGACAGGGCAGGTTGGGGGGATGTGAGAAGGAGAGAGAACTCATGAGCAGTATAGGTGTGAGAACAGTCTGTGAAACAAAGATGAATGGGTGGAGCAGTTATGTAGCACATGAGTTGAAAAATTCTTCATCCGTAAGAGGTATTTATTTATTTTTCAATGTATGAAGTATGCCTGTTACCAGTTCTAGGTGTCTATACTGTATATCTGTTGTAAAATAATTGCAACATGAGTGAATAACAACAGAAACTCAAATGGACTCAAAGAAAACTCCCCTTACCATAAAAACCTCCCTCAAAATTCAGCCCCCCACTCCCGCAACTCAGAGGAAAGCCTGATGCAATAGATAGACCTTGCAACAGGCCTGAAGGGCAGCAAAACTTAAAATCTTTCGGAGAGGAATTGCAGAGTTCAGTTGAAGCTGGAAACAAACTGGAAGCTAGTCAACTGTGGAGCAACTGATATAATATGCTCCTTATGAGAAGTAGTGTAAGTGAGTAGCCATGTACTGTTCAAGCTGAAGTTTCCAGTTATCTTCAAAATTGGCCACATTTACAGGGCATTGCAGAACTCCAGTCTGGATGGAATACATAACCTGTAATGTTGGGGCACAGTAGATCTAGTTAAAAAATTGATGAAACTTTTTCCCATCAAAAAATGCTCTTTTGTTGAAACCAATGTGTGAAACAAAAATGTTGTCAGGAAGGTTTCTCAGGTCGCAGATGAGAATGCAAGAGACACCAGAATAGCCTGGTTGCTAGGGCACTCACTCGAGAGGTGGGAGGTTCAAGTCTCTATTCTTCCTGAATCATAGCAGGTACCTGGGTTCCCCACATCCCAGGCAAGCTCTTGGGGTGGATCTCTTGCACTTGTGCTTTTCTGCAAAAGAATTTCAGAAGGTCTCATTTTTGTTCTGCCATAGAAGAAAAACAAATTTTGGAATCAGTTTTTTTCTACCCCGCCACGAAACAGAATTGTTTTCCAGCCAGCCCTAGCATATAGATTAGCACTATAGCTTTTTCATTTGACCAACAAATTAATTTTTATTTTAAGTCCAAAGGTCTTTTCTTTAAGCGATGGCCGATTTTACATAAAGTATTGTTTTGAATCTGGGGAACAGTCGCTGATACAGTACAAAGAGTGGTTTATATTGAATTACAGGCTTCAAAGGCTGCTAAAAAGTTGAGTGATCCAACATTTTATTGTAATGGATCAGGTAAGAGAAAAAGTGGACATGAATAGTGTAGATATATCATTTTTAATGCAACTGAGTTATAGCAGGGACTAAATTGGCAAATGTGGATTGTTTTCATTTATAAATTTATTCTGCTAAATAGAGATGTGTGAACAGTGCACAGATATCCCTGTATATAAGTACACACAGCAGTACACACACATTGCTAACTCATCCAATCTTATTGTGAGTCTTGTGATATTTGATGTTTTTCTTAAAGGCCCAACTCTTGGAGTCATGAGATTACATGAGAATCTCAGCTTTCATTTAAAAAAAAAAATTAAATTTCTAATCCAGGTAATTGCAGATAAAAACTTGAAAACATGAACCCTTAGGCTCAAAAGCCTGAAAGTAAATAAAGAACTCCAAATGTACTTGTGACAGTGTACCCCATAAAGCTTTATGGGGGGGGGGGGGGCTCATAAATGTATGTATGATATAACTGGAATAGGGTTTTGCTACATAGGCCATGTAACACATCTATGTAAAGGTTATGCTACTGGTTATGTTCATCCTAATTGTATGCAGGCACTATTTGTGTGTTCAAAGTTATGAACATTGGCTATATAATTGCTTGATTTCTAAGTGGCCTTAGTTAGAACATTTGATCACTTCTTGGGAAAGAAATGTGCAAATTAAGTGTTCTATCAGGGAGCACTTAACAGACAAAAGAGCTTGGAAGACTCCAATCCACATAAGAAGTCTACCTGAGGACGTTCAAAGCAGCATGTGGGTAATGGCTGCTACCTGCAAGTCCTGAGTCATGCATGGGCATGTGACCTGCCCATGTGATTCCGAATCTCCATTTTGTGACTGGATTCTACAGAGGGTGAGGAGGGGGTCTCCACCCACAAGAGACAGTCTATTTAAACCCGTGGGAGACCCCTCCATTTTGTCTTCAGCTGGCTAAAGAAGGAGCCTCTCCACCCCCCCAGGATACTTGAAGGAAACTGGAACAAAGGACAGTAACTACAGGGGGTGTGAGTAACTGCTGGACCCAGGCTAAAAGAAGATTAGCCTGTAAAAGGGAACATTTTGGAACTGGTGAGGATCTTATCTGTATTTAGTGCAATTAGACATAGATTTGCGCATTTTATTTTATTTTGCTGGGTAACTTACTTTGTTCTGTCTGTTACTACTTGGAATCACTTAAATCCTACTTTCTGTATTTAATAAAATCACTTTCTACTTATTAATTAACTCAGAGTATGTATTAATACCTGGGGGAGCAAACAGCTGTGCATATCTCTCTATCAGTGTTATAGAGGGCGAACAATTTATGAGTTTACCCTGTATAAGCTTTATACAGGGTAAAACGGATTTATTNCTATATAATTGCTTGATTTCTAAGTGGCCTTAGTTAGAACATTTGATCACTTCTTGGGAAAGAAATGTGCAAATTAAGTGTTCTATCAGGGAGCACTTAACAGACAAAAGAGCTTGGAAGACTCCAATCCACATAAGAAGTCTACCTGAGGACGTTCAAAGCAGCATGTGGGTAATGGCTGCTACCTGCAAGTCCTGAGTCATGCATGGGCATGTGACCTGCCCATGTGATTCCGAATCTCCATTTTGTGACTGGATTCTACAGAGGGTGAGGAGGGGGTCTCCACCCACAAGAGACAGTCTATTTAAACCCGTGGGAGACCCCTCCATTTTGTCTTCAGCTGGCTAAAGAAAGAGCCTCTCCACCCCCCCAGGATACTTGAAGGAAACTGGAACAAAGGACAGCAACTACAGGGGGTGTGAGTAACTGCTGGACCCAGGCTAAAAGAAGATTAGCCTGTAAAAGGGAACATTTTGGAACTGGTGAGGATCTTATCTGTATTTAGTGCAATTAGACATAGATTTGCGCNTTGTGCCCAGGCCTGGAAGGTGTCCAGTCTGAGAAAAAACTTACTGAAGCATCTCTGAGGGTGAGATTATCTGTATTCAGTTTGATTAGACATAGATTTGCGCATTTTATTTTATTTTGCTGGGTAACTTACTTTGTTCTGTCTGTTACTACTTGGAATCACTTAAATCCTACTTTCTGTATTTAAATAAAATCACTTTTTACTTATTAATTAACTCAGAGTATGTATTAATACCTGGGGGAGCAAACAGCTGTGCATATCTCTCTATCAGTGTTATAGAGGGCGAACAATTTATGAGTTTACCCTGTATAAGCTTTATACAGGGTAAAACGGATTTATTTGGGTTTAGACCCCATTGGGAGTTGGGCATCTGAGTGCTAAAGACAAGCACACTTCTGTGAGCTGTTTTCAGGTAAACCTGCAGCTTTGGGGCAGGTAATTCAGACCCTGGGGCTGTGTTGGAGCAGACGGGTGTGTCTGGCTTCAGCAAGACAGGGTGCTGGAGCCACTGAGCTGGCAGGGAGAACAAGAACAGAGGTAGCCTTTGCACATCAGTTGGCAGCTCCCAAGGGGGTTTCTGTGATCCAACCCGTCACAGTACTAATTTTAAAATCTCATGACTTTCAGAACTTGATTTTGGCAGTATTGTGCACACACATGATAAAAGCAGGTTAGCTAGCCTGTTTGTATAGGTTGCCAATTCTTCCCCACTGAATATAGTAGTATTGGAGATCATACTTCTTGCTCCAAGAAAGATCTTGGAGTCATTGTGGATAGTTCTCTGAAAACATCCACTCAATGTGCAGCGGCAGTCAAAAAAGCAAACAGAATGCTGGGAATAATTAAGAAAGGGATAGATAATAGGACAGAAAATATGTTGCCTCTATATAAATCCATGGTATGACCACATCTTGAATACTGTTTGCATATGTGTTTGCCCCATCTTGAAAAAGATCTATTGGAATTGGAAAAGGTTCAGAAAAGGGCACAAAAAAAATGATTAGGGGTATGGAACGGCTTCCCTATGAGGAGAGATTAATAAGACTGGGACTTTTCAGCTTGGAAAAGAGACAGCTAAGGGGAGATATGATTGAGGTCTATAAAATCATGACTGGTGTAGAGAAGGTAGACAAGGAAGTGTTGTTTACTACTTCTCATAACACAAGAACGAGGGGTCACCAAATGAAATTAATAGGCACGTTTAAAACAAATAAAAGGAAGTATTTCTTCACACAACGCACAGTCAACCTGTGAAACTCCTTGGCAGAGGATGTTGTGAAGGCCAAGACCATAATAGGGTTAAAAAAAGAACTAGATACATTCATGGAGGATAGGTCCATCAATGGCTATTAGCCAGGATGGGCAGGAATGGTGTCCCTAGCCTCTGTTTGCAAGAAACTGGGAATGAGCGACAGGGGATGGATCACTTGATGATTACCTGTTCTGTTCATTCCCTCTGTGGCACCTGGCAGACCCAGTAGTGCCGTTCTTATGTTCTTATGCAGGCTTTGATGCAACCATCCTGTAACTTCTTATTGTATGCAAAGTTGCAGTAATAATATCTCACCGTATGCATTATCCACATTTATTTTAAAATATCTGCCAATAACTAACAAGGATACCTTCTTCCTTCCTGATCCAGAGGCATCACATTTTCTACCAGTTTTACTACTTCTCCAGGACAAGTAAAGCTGTAAACACAACATGATCTACATATGATTGTATTTATTTAGGAGAATTTATTAAAGTAGCACTGCCCAGATTATTTAGGCCTCACATTTTATATACCTAAAATTAACCTGATTAGACTAAGGGAGGAGAAACAAACCCCTCTGTATTCTAAATTTAGTGGGGGGGGGAATTGGTTTTTTTAAAATCTTACCCCATCACTGAAAAAGTTTAAAAACCAAAAAAGTGGGCACCAGTCTTGCTATGTCCCCTAAGCCACAAAATGTGTATGTCTTCTGCTGGCTGTGCAAGCAGCAATAACCAACCAATACTGTCTCCAGAGTTGAGACCATGTTATCAGTGGTGTCAGGGCACAAAGGTATTCAAGCAAATTTCTGAACAAGCAGAATTTATTATGTCAGTGTTTCTCATATGGTTTCTCATTTCTTCACACAACGCACAGTCAACCTGTGGAACTCCTTGCCAGAGGATGTTGTGAAGGCCAAGACAATAACAGGGTTAAAAAAAGAACTAGATAAATTCATGGAGGATAGGTCCATCGGTGGCTATTAACCAGGATCGGCAGGAATGGTGTCCCTAGCCTCTGTTTGCCAGAAGCTGGGAATGAGCGACAGGAGATGGATCACTTGATGATTACCTTTTCTGTTCATTCATTCTGGGGCACCTGGCACTGGCCACTGTTGGAAGACAGGATACTGGGCTATATGGACCTTTGGTCTAACCCAGTAGGGCCGTTCTTATGTTCTTATGGTGAGCCAGGACCCACAGAGGTTGAAGAGTTCACATTACTAACATTTTAAAATGGAAACGTCACCACTTACATTTAATAAAGAACTATTACCCAATTATATATAGACAGAAGAGTGCCATTAAAAATTCAACATTTGCCAACACCTTCTAAACAGAGTGGATCTAAGGCCATGTCTAAACTAGCAAGTGTACAGTGCGCAGCTGTACTGCTGTAAGATTGCTTTATGTAGCTGCTCTAAGCCAATGGGAGAGAGCTCAACCACCTCCATGAGCAGCAGTAGCTATGTCAGCGGGAGAAACTCTCCCACCGATATAGCGCTGTCTACACTGGCGCTTCTGTCGATGTAACTTATGTCACTCAGGGGTGTGTTTTTTCATACCCCTGAGCAACGTGGTAATGTAGACTAAGACACTGTGTTTTTTTTCCTGTTTTAAAGATAAAGACATAACAGTGGTATCTCAGATACCCGTGTTTGGAGATGATTGATAAATACTGACTTTCATAATAGTGACCACTCACTCTTGTTGTGAAAGTAAAGTATGTGCTTTAGATGTATAGGACCAGATTCAAGCTTAAGAAAATTGACATCAGATACTGTATCAGCTTTGATGTATTGAAAAACATCAATTCCGTTGTTACAAGAGTGACTCAGATAATAATAATGAATAACCATTCAAAGCAGGGGGCTGCCCTATGGAGAGATGAATTCTCCCATCTACTGCAATGAGCTTTCCTGGCTGAGCCAGCTTTGTTGAATTTGATCATTGTTTTGAAATTTATTATTATAAACAAATATTAGATCCTACAAGAGGGTCACAAATATTTGTACAATTCAGATGGAGTCTTCAGAAGCCTTGAATTATCTTTATGCTAAGACTCAACAGTAGTAGAAACAGGCTGTATCTATTTTACATCATAAGCAGTTTTGTCTGGAAATGGAAGGACCATATCAGAAAACTTCTCAATTATGCATTTAGCCCATAATTGCCCTCTGTGACGAAAATGTTTTTACTTATAAACTTGAAGAAACAATTCGGGGCAGTCTGATGACTTCGGGAAATCATTGACAAAGACAGTGGGAAATCACTTTTCCCTTGTCTTGGCTACTAATACTAACCTCTGGGAGTATGCTCCCAAATCACCTTTTTATCTTTATACTAATGTTAGTGGGACACTTTTTGCGTGATGACTGAAAGCCAACAACTATGATATTTATCTACCCTGGGGCTGGGTCGTATCATCTTGCTTAGTGATGTATTTCTGGTGTGAGTGTGAATTCATTCTCCTCTGTGGGTGATGTCAGCATTCCAGTATTCTACACATGTTGTCTTGCTATGCAGAACTTAGCAACGTGTATCCTGTGTTCATCTGATTCCAGTTGACAGTTCAGAGCATTTAGCGAGAGAGGAAGATAACTGTGTGTGTGTGTATTTTAAAATTGTCACATTCAAACTAATTACTGTTTGAAAACTATTGACAACTAAAACAATAGTTTGTAACGTGTGATCTTTTGCCAAATCAAATAGATTTCCCTAGCAGAATGTACAGAATATTAGTCTGTGTATTGTGTTTAGGTAAAGTATTTATGTAGCTCCATAGGGTGAGAGAAATCAATATCAGCACAGAACTTCAAAATGTAATAAAGTCATAAGAAAGGTATTGATTGCAAAAACTCTGATCATAATGGGAGACTCTGTACTAGGATGTTTATAACATGATGTTAAATTTTGTGGGTGAAACACTGGCTCCATTGAAGTCTATGGGATTTTTGCTATTGACTTCCAACAGGGTCAGGATTTCACCCTGTCTGTTGAAATCATTAGTAAAGTCAGACTTTCATATTGAATAATAATTAAGAGTCCCAGTGCTTACTGTATTGGTTTTCAGACTTTTTACCAGGTCTGTTTCTGGGCTAAGTAGTATCCCTTAGTTTCCCACATTTTATTATTATAATGCAGTCTCAGCATTCAGAAGGGTTTCCATCATTCCTTGATCTCCCGCTATGCTGGGGACAGTTTGGCACCCTGCGCAATCGAGAGCAGCCCCACCCAGTGCTCTAAGTTGCACCAGCTTGTAACAGCTCCCAGGGGATACCCAGAGTTCTGAACATTCCTCATTGACCCCTATGCAGGGGGGACCTAAGAGAGAGTGATATCAAAAAAGACACCACCTTTACACCACTCAGTCACTCCTGCACACTTGGAGAATCCCAAAAGGAAAAACTTACGATAGCTTTAAGTACCTAGTGGGACAGAGGATTTGGTCCTTAATGTTCATTTAGTGCTATAATGGACATTTAGTGATATTTACTCCTCCCTTTTCTTAATTCTTCATTCACTTCCTATTTTACGTCTAGTATACTGATTTTACATGGTAGGACTAAAGTTGTACTGGAATTAATCGCTTTCTTTTATGTATTTTTATTGGTCCATACAAATGGTAACAACTGGAAAGTGAGGAAAAGAGGGATTACATGTACAGACGGGAAAGCTGAGTCGGGGGGCTATAAACTGTCAAAATCTAAAGTTGCTATGGTTGAGAGGCCTGGAAACAATTTTAGAAGGATTTGAAATAAATTACCAATGTAAGCAAAAGGTTTACAAAGTGGCAGTTGTATACTTAGTTTCCCAAGCTTATAGAAGTAATTCAGGAAAGAAAGTTAAAACTATGTAACACTATATCTAGCATGTGCCATGTTTTCCACAATATAATTTTTATAATGTGCAAAAATATTTAATTCTTTTACAGTGAATACACTTCTAAACACTACTACGGTCGGCAAAGCATTGCTAGTTCAGGAGAAAAACCAAACCGGCATAATTGCTTTTGATCTTAAGTATCTCAAGTGGACTTGAACAAATGACTAATTAAAAATACAGCTAATAGTAACAGTCTTTGTTGTATACCCTGTAACATAAACATGGCAGGGAGTAAAGCCATTCCCTATCACAATAATGCTGTAGTATAAAATCATCATTCCAATCTTATATCAAAATAATTATTTACAGTTTCTAATATAACTAGGGGCCATATCCAGCACTCTGTGCACACCTCAGATTCCTGGTGGTTGCACCTGCTACATGTTTTAAACCTACAATCTGTCGCTGTAGGTAATTAATAACTTAAATCCTGATCCTGGATCCTTGAAGAATTTGTCAGTGAGAGTGAACAGGATCACTAGAGCCCTGCAAATCTGCAGATATCCCCTTCATATCTGCAGATATCCGCATCTGCAGATGCAGCTATCAGCAGACCAGGTTTGCGGATCGCGGATGTATGCGGATCTAAATTTTATATCTAGAGCCCTGCACATCTGCAGATATCTACTTTACATCCACGGACCATGTTTGCAGATCGGATGCAGATACAATTTTTTCATCCACACAGGGCTCTAAGGATCAGGACTTAGGTTAATTATTGCCTACATTGACTTGGGGGGACAGGGCACGGATGTGGAGGTGAGGTTAAAAGATGTAGGATAAAATTTTCAGTAGTAATGTAGGCACTCAGTCTCTTAAGTCCCATTGATTTTTCAGTTAAGTACTTTCAGAAATTTTACCCATAATAGAAATTTGTTCAAAACTTCTTTGCAAAATGGAAACTGGTTTCCTATTAAAAGGCTATTCTCGAGGTTGGGATAATATTTACAATGAACTTGGGGAAGGATGGCAGATTTTCAAAAGCAAAAAGTGGAGTTAGGCACATGTCTTCCTTATGCTAAGTAAGTCATCTACTCTGTTTTTTTATTGATTTTTCTGACAAACGGCTCATTTATGAGGAGAAAATGGGTTGAATGTTGGTTGAAGGGCCATAAGGAAAATATAATTGAAGCTGGGGACTGGTAGGAGATGTGAGTTATGGAGGGAGATGAGGTGATTAATGGGTGGAGGATATAGAGATGGGGTTTCAGTGTGCTTAAGGTTTAAAAAAATCAACAGAAAACTTTACAACTAACAAGATATGTCCTATCACCACCCTGATCACTTTCCTTCTATGTTGTATCCTTTGCCTTTTTAGCTTGTCCTCTCCTGTATTTAGAAAATGTCTAGCACACTTTGAGCAATACTACAATTGGGTTTGTCTATGCAGGGGAAAAGTCCTCAGTACTTAGTGTACACTAGCTACTCCACATAACTCCTAAGGGCATGTCTATACTAGCCATTTAAAGTGGAGAAAGTCCCTTTTTTGTGCAAAAACCATGGAAGCGTCTACACTTTCCAATGACTTTTTGCGGTGAAATCAGAAGTTTCACCGCAAAAAGAAAACCACCTCCACGAGAGGCATACAGCTCTTACCGGTTGATGCTTTTGTGGTGCTTTTGTGGTGCTTTTGAAGACATTTTCTTCCTCTTTACACAGCTTTTAGCCTCGGGAGGATATCCCACAGTGCCTAGGTGACCACTCTGGCCAGCAGCTCTGCTGCACTGATGCCAGGTAAACAGACATCCGCCCCTCCCCCTGTAATGCCCTGGGAACTTTGGAGCAATGCTGAGCTACTGGAGCTGATCAGTGTTTGCGGAGAGGAGGCTGTGCAGGGACCCAGGATGCCCTGCAATCACCCCCGCCCCCTTCCCACAAGACCCATTGTCAAAATGGAGAGAGCTGCACTGTGGGATAGGTGCTCAAGGGCGCTGCTCTCATCTGCAATGGAAGTGCTGCTAATGTAAACACTCTCTGACGCCTGAGGAATTAAGCGAGTACACAAACCAGCGCTTTACTTTCACCGGTTCCCTATCACCAGTGAAACTTTCAGCGCAAAAACTCTGCAAGTGTAGACATACCCTAAGAGTGCCTTTTGCGTGCATTAGCTTAATGCACCTTGGAAATGTGCTAAGCTAAACCACCTAAGGGCACTTTCATTGTGCAGAAGAGTGTTCACTGGAGGCATTAGTATGGAGTAGCTAGTGTGCTTTAAATTCACACCATAGCTTACTGTGCACTAACATCTCCATGTAGACAAACACTTTATAACAAATTAAGTAAAGTGTGCATGCATATGTATGTGTAAGGTATACATATTCAACAGCGAGTAACTGAGCTAAGTCCTTGGAAGATGCTCGGGGTAGGGGGAGAGGAATCGTCCACAGTAACTGGCTGTGGTGCCTCTCCAAGGAGGCACATCACCCAATGGCTGGATCACTTCAAGTGTGCCTCCCCATATGGATGGGAGTAAAATAGGTTGATATGTGCAGTTTTCCTGGCCTGTCCATTGCCTCTCCCCTACATGGCCCTGGTCTGCAGCCCAGGAGGCACTCCCAGAGCTGTGCTTTGCACAGTGTGAATCCCAAGAATCTTATTCCCCTCCTTGCACAGCAGACCTGTTCTTGTTCTACTGGCAAGGTCTGTCTCTGCAGAGGCAGAAGTTGGTCCTAGTAGACAGTTACATTTGATAGTCTTGTAGGAAGTCTGAGAAGATAGTGGTCAATACTTCTCATTATTATTAGTAGAGTCCTGCGTGGATACAAAATGTATATCTGTGGATGCGGATATCCACAGATATAAAGCGGATATCTGTGGAGCTGCAGGGCTCTACCAGGAACCGCAGCGGGCAGCTCCTCTGTACCGTCTGTACCACCCCCAGCCCTGCCAACTGGGGTGGGCATCATGCTCACCGGCAGCTGTCCCTGGTCGCACTAGTGTGTTCAAGATTTAGAGATTATAAAGCCAGAAATTACCATTGTGATGTAGTTATATTTATTTTAACACATTGATTAGGACTGTTTAGACAAATGTTTAGAAACTTGTCATTCAATCAGCATAAACCTAGGCATGACATACCATGAGGAGGAGAGGGGATATGTAGGGAAGAGGTGGGGTTTTGTTGGTACAACCTCAGTATGAAACTGAGTATACAAAAAGTGCTGTCAAATGCACAAAGAAACGAAACTTGGGAAAATCAGTTACTACTCCTCCCCCACCTCCCCCCGGCCCCCCCGTTCTTTAGGAATCCTAATGTTTTTGCAACAATAATAGGTAAATGTTTTCAGGTAGAAATTATGTGGTGGGTTTTTGTTTTATTTTGGGTTTCTTGTAGGGCTGTCGATTAATCGCAGTTAACTCACGCAATTAACTCAAAAAATTAATTGTGATTAAAAAACATTAATTGCGATTAATTGCAGTTTTAATCACACTGTTAAAAAGTAGAATACCAATTGAAATTTATTAAATATTTTGGATGATTTTCTACATTTTCATATATATTGTATTGTTGTAATTTAAATCAAAGTACATATTTTTATTACAAATATTTGCACTGTAAAAATGATAAAAGAAATAGTATTTTTCAATTCACCTCATACAAATACTGTAATGCAGTCTCTTTGTTGTGAAAGTGCAACTTTCAAATGTAGATTCTTTTTTGGTTGCATAACTGCACTAAAAAACAAACATGTAAAACTTCAGAGCCTACAAGTCCATCCAGTCCTACTTCTTGTTCAGCCAATAGCTAAGACAAACAAGTTTGTTTCCATTTACAGGAGATAATGCTGCCCTCTTCTTATTTATAATGTCACCAGAAAGTGAGAACCAGGCATTTGCGTGGCACTTTTGTAGCCGGCATTGCAAGGTATTTACGTGCCAAATATGCTAAACATTCGTATGCCCCTTCATGTTTCGGCCACCATTCCAGAGGACATGCTTCCATGCTGATGACGTTCGTTTAAAAAAAAAAGAGAGTTAATTAAATTTGTGACTGAACTCCTTGGGGGAGAATTGTATGTCCCCTGCTCTGTTTTACCCGCGTTCTGCCATATATTTCTTTTTATAGCAGTCTCGGATGATGACCCATGTTGTTCATTTTAAGAATACTTTCACTGCAGATTTGACAAAAGGCAAATAAGAGATTTCTAATGAGATTTGTGAGATTTCTAAAGATAGCTACAGCACTTGACCCAAGGTTTAAGAATCTGAAGTGCCTTCGAAAATCTGAGAGGGACGAGGTGTGGAGTATGCTTTCAGAAGTCTTAAAA
The DNA here is from genome assembly GCA_003942145.1 of Platysternon megacephalum. Lineage (NCBI taxonomy): Eukaryota > Metazoa > Chordata > Testudines > Platysternidae > Platysternon > Platysternon megacephalum. Next base: position 1,221,785 of record QXTE01000043.1, on the reverse strand, counting down.
GAGCAACACTCCAATGCGGAAACTACAGAACCCGAACCTCCAAAAAAGAAAATTAACCAGTCAGTCCGCACTGGCTTTGGATTGTTGTCAAGCAGAACCCGTCATCAGCATGGATGCATGTCCCCTGGAAGGTGGTTGAAGCATGAAGGGACATATGAATCTTTAGTCCATCTGGCATGTAAATCTCTTGCCACGCCACTACAACACTGCCACGAGAACGCCTGTTCTCACTTTCTGGTGACATTGTAAACAAGAAGTGGACAGGATTATTTCCTGTAAATGTAAATAAACTCGTTTGAGCGATTGGCTGAACAAGAAGTAGGACTGAGTGGACTTGCATGCTCTAAATTTTACATGGTTTTATTTTTTAATGCAGTTTTTTTGCATTTGTAAGTTAAACTTTCATGATAAAGAGATTGCACTACAGTACTTGTATTAGGTGAATTGAAAAATACTATTTCTTTTGTTTTTTTACAGTGCAAATACTGTAAAGTGAGCAGTGTACACTCTGTATTCTGTATTGTAATTGAAATCATTATATTTGAAAATGTAGAAAACATCCAAAAATATTTAAATAAATGGTGTTCTATTGTTGTTGTTATTGCGATTAATCACGATTAATTTTTTTTAATTGCTTGACAGCTCTAGTTTTTTGCATAGCTTAATTGATTCTGGGAAAACAAAGATGACATTTCAAAGGTCAGGACTGTCCAATAAGTGAATTTTTAAGGAAAGGGACCTGTGTTGTTTTTCTTACCAATAAAAGAGAAGGGTATGTTTGTTTAAACTGCGCATATGATGCTTCATGTTTTTCCACTTGATTTCCTGTAGGGTGACTTCACGTGGAACAGCATGTCAGGACGCAGTGTTCGGCTGAAGTCAGTTCCCGTTCAAAGCCTTTCGGAGTTGGAGCGTGCCCGACTACAGGAAGTGGCTTTTTATCAGTTGCAGCAGGACTGTGACCTAGGTTGTCAGATTACTATTCCCAAAGGTAAGGCTCCATCAATTATTTCTATTTAGAATGGTGAAAGTTTAAACATCTGTTTGGTAAACCACAAACTACATGGGAAGAAAAATATAGTATGTTGGTCACTGCTTGGCATGATCATATATTACATTTTTCCTTGATCATAACAACCTTGTTGTAAATTGTCAAGATTTGCAAAGTAACTTGTGATTTTGAGTGCCTCAGTTTATGGGTATCCAACTGAGAGACCTTAAAAGGTCCTAGTTTTCAGAATCGTAGAATCATCAGACTGGAAGGGACCTTGAGAGGTCATCCAGTCCAGTCATGGAAGGACTAAGTATCATCTAGACCAGGGGTCTCAAACTCAAATGACCACGAGGGCCACATGAGGACTAGTGTATTGACCCGAGGGCTGCATCACTGACACCCCCCTCGCTGCCTCTGGCCCTGCCCCCAACCCTTTCATTAAGCCCCGCCCCTGCCCCACCTCTTCCCACCCCTTCCCCACCCCATTCCAACCCCTTCTCCGAAGCCACCCCAACGCTGCCCCCAGGGGGTGCAGGAGGTGTGCAGGGTGCGACGGGGGCTCAGGGCAGGAAGTTGGTATGTGGGGTGCAAGAGGGTGAGCGGTGCGGCAGGGGGTTGGGTTGCAGGGTGCAGCAGGGGGCTCAGGGCAGGGAGTGCAGGAGGCGTGCGGGATGTGGCAGGGGGCTCAGGGCAGGGGGTTGGGGTGCAGGAGGGGTGCGGGATGTGGCAGGGGGCTCAGGGCAGGGAGTTGGGGTGCAGGGTGCGGTGGGGGCTCAGGACAGGGAGTTGGTGTGTGGGGTGCAAGAGGGTGAGGGGTGCGGCAGGGGGTCAGGGTGCAGGGTACAGCAGGTGGCTCAGGGCAGGGGGTGCAGGAGGGGTGTGGGATGCAGCAGGGGGCTCAGGGCAGGGAGTTGGGTGCAGGAGGGGTTCAGGGAGCGAGCTCCAGCCCGGCGCCGCTTACCTAGAGCGGCTCCGGGGTGGCAGCGGCGCTCACCGGGGTCAGGGCAGGCTCCTTGCCTGCCCTGTCCCCCCGCGCTGCTCTGTTCCAGGAAGCAGCTGGAACCCTGTCCCTGCAGCCCCTGGTGGAGGGGGCGGGGCTCAGGGTTGCGTGTGTGCGTGTGCTGCTCTTGCCGCTCCTCCAGGTACCTCCCACGAAGCTCCCATTGGCCGCGGTTCCCTGTTCCCGGCCAATGGGAGCTGCGGGGGGCGGTGCCTGGAAGGAGGCAATGCAGGAGCCCTCTGCCTCCTTCCCCCTCCTCCCGGCCCGAAGGGGCTGTGCTGCCGGCTACTTCAGAGAGCAGCGTGGGGCTCGCAGCGCCACAGGGGGCAATCCCCAGGGTAGGCAGAGGGGGGGGGGGAGCGCGCGGGGAGCTTGGCGGGCCGGCCCGCGGGCCGCCTGTTTGAGACCCCTGATCTAGACCATCACTGACAGGTGTTTGTGTAACCTGATTCAGATACTGAAGTTTTTCCTAATGTCCAACCTAAACCTCTCTTGCTGTATTTTAAGCCCATTGCTTCTTGTCCTATCCTCAGAGGTTAAGAAGAACAATTTTTCTCCCGCCTCCTTGTAACAACCTTTTATGTACTTGAAAACTGTTCTGTCCCCTCTCACTCTTCTCTTTTCCAGACTAAAGAAACCCAATTTTTTCAATCTTCCCTCATAGGTCATGTTTTCTAGACCTTTAATCATTTTTATTGCTCTTCTCTAGACGTTTTCCAATTTCTCCACATCTTTCCTGAAATGTGGCACCCAGAACTGGACACAATACTCCAGTTGAGGCCTAATCAGCGTGGAGTAGAGCGGAAGAATTACTTCTCGTGTCTTGCTTACAACACTCCTGCAAATACATCCCAGAATTATGTTTGCTTTTTTTGCAACAGTGTTACACTGTTGACTCATATTTAGCTTGTGATCCACCATGATCCCCAGATCCCTTTCTGCAGTACTCCTTCCTAGGCAGTCATTCCCCATTTTGTATATGTGCAGCTGATTGTTCCTTTCTAAGTGGAGTACTGTGTATTTGTCTTTATTGAATTTCATCCTATTTACTTCAGACCTTTTCTCCAGTTTGTCCAGATCATTTTGAATTATAAACCTCTCCTCCAAAGCACTTGCAATCCCTCCGAGCTTGGTATCATCTGCAAACTTTATAAGTGTACTTTCTATGCCATTATATAAATCACTGATGAAGATATTGAACAGAACCAGACCCAGAACCGATCCCTCCGGAACCCCACTCGTTATGCCCTTCCAGCATGACTGTGAACCACTGATAACTACTCTGTGGGAACAGTGTTCCAACCAGTTTTACACCCACCTTATAGTAGCTCCATCTAGGTTGTATTTCCCTAGTTTGTTTATGAGAAGGTCATGCAAGACAGTATCAAAAACTTTACTAAAGTCAAGATATACTATGTCTACTGCTTTCCCCCTATCCACAAGGCTTGTTACCCTGTCAAAGAAAGCTATCAGGTTGGTTTGACACGATTTGTTCTTGACAAATCCATCTGACTGTTATTTATCACCTAATTATCTTCTAGATGTTTGCAAATTGATTGTTTAATTATTTGATCCATTATCTTTCCGAGTACAGAAGTTAATCTGACTGGTCTGTAATTCCCCGGTTTGTCCTTATTTCCCTGAAAGTGCGTTCTTAGTGCTAACTGAAAATCAGGCCCATTTGAGGAGTCTAAAATTGGGCACCCAAACAGTGACATATCCAAAATCACTAGTCGTTTTTGAAAAATTGACCTGTTAGCTCAACTTTTCCTTGGGCGCTGTGGGGTGGGGGACTTCAGAATTGAGATGCTGTGTACTTTTGTAAAGCATTGTCTTTGTTACTGTGGACCAGATCTAAAATCAATTGAAGCCAATGGAAAGACTACCATTCCCTTCAGTGGACTCTGAATCAGGCCCTATACATCTACAAACCTGTTTTTATCTGTTGTTTCTTCATGTTTTTCTGCACTTGTTTAAGGGATAAAAAGAAGCATCTAAATTCACACCTTTAGCTTTATTTAACTCAGGATGTTGTTCATAGATATGGCAGCAACACATGCGTAGGGATGCCACAGGACCAATTTTTTGATATATCAAAGCTGGTTGAAGTTAAACAAAACACAAAATGCCACTAATCAATAAAAATAATAAACTGTATATGAACAAGATGAAAGACATCTGCCTGGCTTTTCTTAAAATCTTATAGAATTTGCCTCAAATCCCTGCCCAAGTTGATAAATCCAGAATTACCAGCAACACCAGAGCAGTTTTGCATGAGTGTGTAGTCAGATAGATACAGTCAGCTTCTCTGGGTACCACCACACCTCCCCTGCCCCCTCAGAAAAAGATTTAGTGGATATGAATATAGTTTTACAGATCATTCAAATGATAACACCGACACTGCAATATTATCTGTCTGCAGTTCCAGTGGTAAAAGAATATAAACCAAGACAGGAAATGTCATCCTGGACTTTGGCGTATATATTAATATTCAAATACCCTGAGATGTTTTAGTTTGGAAAATTAGCATCTGCATAGTACTCCTGTTCCTTGCTCACTGTTACCAGCAAGGAATGCTGTGAAAGTGCAGGCAGCCTTGTGAGCAGCTGAAGTGATACCTTGTGGAGTAGCTAGAGCTTCTGCACGCCCACCCTACCCCAATTTTCTGTGCTCCTGTGTAAGGTCTACAGATGGTGAGGAGACCCAACCAACTTGGTAATACCAGGCATTGGAGAACGTGAACTCTGGGCACTGCAGGTTCAGAATCCACAAGGGAACAGCTTTTATCTGTCTCTATGCTGATGTATACACAGAAACACACACCCATTAGTACATACTTACATATAAGTATATGTGTATATATAAGCGTGTGTGTGTATGAGAATTTATGACAAGTCTTTATTGATTTAAAAATGATTGCAAAGATAGAAAATGGTACACTGCTCTTCGGTAGTAGATCTCAAACTTCTTTACAAAGGGAGGTAAGTATCAGTATTCCCATTTTACAGAGTGGAAAACTGAGGAACAGAGAGATGAAGTGAATGGTTGCCCAGCAGGGTATTGGCAGAACCAGGACTAGAACCCAGGTCTCCCAAGTCCCAGTTCAGTGCTTGCTCTTCTAGGTCACATTGCCTCCCCATAAGAGCAACATTCCACCATCAGGATGAAAAATTACCATGGCAGGAGAATCTGTGACTCTAACAGTAGCCCTCTGGGATAGTTTTTTTTCCTCCAATGTCCATGTATATATGACATTTACCTCTACTAGTTACACTGAGGTTAAAAACTACCTGTGCCTTGTATCCATTAGGATATCTCAAGTTAGTCACCGCAGTGTAAAAATGCACCTATTTTTTGCAGTGAAAACAGAGCCTGAGAGTGAAATCTGTGAGTCTGTTGGGTTATTTGTCCCTGCCTCTCCACCCCAGTATATTTAAAAAAAAAAAAAAGGAAAGAATTTTTTTTAGACCAGATTTGCCTTTCCTGCCTCTATTTCCTGGTTGGAGTGAGGAGCTGCTGTCATTGCTCAGATGATGTCACTTTCAGAGAGACAAGGTCTCACCTGACTTCTCCCTAGGCGCCGATTCAGTAGACCAGAGGGTAGTCAATAGGTGGACCATGGGCCAAATCCAGATTACCAGACACTTTTGAGTAGACCGCAAAGGTCAAATGGGCTGATGCCAAGCCCTGGTTGGAGCCATGCTGCGCCATGCCCTCTCCCAAGCGCAGGTCTCCTTCACCAGGGGGCTGATGGGTGGGCCGGGCTGCGGGGCGCAGTGTCTTCGGGCAACTGCTTGTGCAGGTGCATTCCCTACTCCTGGAGGAATTTTGCACCACTGCACATATGCAGAATTTATGTCCCCTACAGATTACTTTGCTTCCCCGCAGAAAAATGACTTTCAAACGGGGAAGTAAAGGGAAGCCACAAGAGCAGTCATGCGACCCTCCCCAGCAGTATGTTTTGGGTACTGGTCCTGGCTGGGCTGGGGAGGATGGTGTGACAGTGTACCCCATAAAGGGGCTCATAAATGTATGTATAATATAACTGGAATAGGGTTTTGCTACATAGGCCATGTAACACATCTATGTAAAGGTTGTGATCTACTGGTTATGTTCACCCTAGTTGTATGCAGGCACCATTTGTGTGTTCAAAGTTATGAACATTGGCTGTATGATTGCTTGATTTCTAAGGGGCCTCAGTTAGAACATTTGATGACTTCTTGGGAAAGGAATGTGCAAATTAGGTGTTCAGTCAGGGGGCACTTAACAGACAAAAGAGCTTGGAAGACTCCAATCCACATTAGAAGTCTACCTGAGGACGTTCAAGGCAGCATGTGGGTAATGGCTGCTACCTGCAGTCCTGAGTCATGCATGGGCATGTGACCTGCCCATGTGATTCCGAATCTCCATTCTGTGACTGGATTCTACAGAGGGTGAGGAGGGGGTCTCCACCCACAAGAGACAGTCTATTTAAACCCGTGGGAGACCCCTCCATTTTGTCTTCAGCTGGCTAAAGAAGAAGCCTCTCCACCCCCCCAGGACACTTGAAGGAAACTGAAAACTACAGGGGGTGTGAGTGATTGCTGGACCCAGGCTAAAAGAAGATTAGCCTGTAAAAGGGAACATTTTGGAACTGGTGAGGATCTTATCTGTATTTAGTGCAATTAGACATAGATTTGCGTATTTTATTTTATTTTGCTTGGTAACTTCTTTTGTTCTGTCTGTTACTACTTGAAATCACTTAAATCCTACTATCTGTATTTAATAAAATCACTTTCTACTTATTAATTAACTCAGAGTATGTATTAATACCTGGGGGAGCAAACAGCTGTGCATATCTCTCTATCAGTGTTATAGAGGGCGAACAATTTATGAGTTTACTCTGTATAAAGCTTATACAGGGTAAAACGGATTTATTTGGGTTTAGACCCCATTGGGAATTGGGCACCTGAGTGCTAAGGGCAAACAGGCTTCTGTGAGCTGTTCTCAGGTAAACCCTGCAGCTTTGGGATAGGTGGTTCAGACTCTGGTCTGTGTCTGGAGCAGATAGGTGTGTCTGGCTTCAGCAAGGCCATTGTGCTGGAACTACCTGTAGCTGGCAGGGGAGAATAGAAACAGAGGGGGCCTTTGCACATCAGCTGGCAGCTCCCAAGGGGGTTTCTGTGAACCAACCCGTCACAGT
>QXTE01000043.1:965881-1211544 GCA_003942145.1 Platysternon megacephalum | reverse complement strand
CCCCCCCCCCCCCGAACTGTACTCTCCCCTTCAGCTCTTCCCCTCCTCCTCCCCAACTCCCCCCCGGCCGACAGTGTCCTTTATTGGGGAACTTGAAACATAGTAACCCTAATCTGGGTGGGGGGTAATATGCCTACAATAATTTTATTTGACAAAATCAAAATTAATACTCTTTGTAAACTCAAAACAAATTCAAAGCTTAAACAGTTGTCTGAAAGTGTTTTAATACTAATATTTCCATCTATTTGACATTTTATCTATGTACTTTCTCAAAGTCTCGGATGTAATTTATTATATCTTTCTTGGAGGTTATTTTTAGGTTATGCAGTGGTTTGATTTTATTTTTCATTTAATGCACTAAAAATATAAGCAATAGGCCCTGGGTACATTACACAGCATTGTATGTGTTTGTTGAACAGGGTGAAAAATGTTTCTCTGGAGTCTGGACCTTGACTGTACCTTGACCAAGAAATTTGGACTTTTTGACAAAAAATAATTGACTATGCCTGCAGTAGACCATCTCTAGTCAGCAATGCACTTAATATGTGGTAAAAGTTAAACCTGTTCATAAGTGCTTTGGTGAATAGGGATGGGCTTGAACATGTGCTTAACTGTTTTCCTTAACTGGGGCCTTACAGATACCTGAGATGTGGGGGGCAGTGAAGGACCTCCATGGTCTGATTGCCACAGTGGGGAGCAATGACCCTCCATGTCCTGTATGATGAGGGAGAAGGGATGCAAAGGGGGGTGGGGGGGAGAGAAAGCCAAGCATAAAATCACTTTAAAGTGCATGAGTGTGAAAGATATCTTGAACAGTCTTAAAGTAACCATCATTGGTGCACAGTAATCTACAATTCCTGTGAAAAGGAAAATGCAAAAACCAAGAAGCAGCCAATGTGGTTTCATGTGAGATTGGCCAAATGTGAAGTTAAAAAAACCAAACAAACCTGTCATGCAAATAGAGAAGAGAGAGGGAGCTAACCAAGAATATACAAAGACAGTTAAGGCTCACAGAGTAAAGAGTACATCAGGACAGCAACATGACTAAATGATAGCCAAGTGGATTAAGGAGAATAAGAAGGACTTTTACAATTATCAATGGGAATGGAAACACTGGAGTATGTTATGGTAGATGGTAAATTCCTTGGGGGCAGTGACTGTGTAGTCCTGACACAAAGGGGCTCGAAACTTAAAGGGGAATCTGGGAGCTAAAGCAATAGAGATAACACGTAATAATTAATGGAGAGAAAGCAAGCCTATTAATACATTAAGAAGATGAAATTGATGCTAATTCTAAAAACTATCTACGTATTTATAAAGCACCCATCAATGTGTAATCTGAGCACAAATGGCTAAGCTATTGAAATACTTTTTGTAATTAGTCTTTAACAAGATAAGTAAGGAGGAAATATATGGACAATTAGGAACTAATGAAGCTTGCATAAATACAGCTGCTGAAAAAACCTCAGCTGAGAGAACCCTGGAAAAATGGAATACTGTACTGTGTACATACTAGCAAATCTGAATGATGTGCATTTGTTTCACTGTTTGTTTAATGTACTGAAACACTCTGAATTTTTTTGTGAAAAGTCATGGAGAATTGGGGAGATTCCTACCAAAAATTACATGTAGTCACAATGTTCAAAACTGAAGAGAATGTGATTTAGATAAATTTTAGTAAAACAATTGAAAGTCACATGAAAATCACATAAAGAATTCCATTTCGCTTGGATGTGTGCATTGTCACATGGATTGAATGCCAGCTGAAGGCCTTAAATGAAGAAGGCTAATGATATATGGCAATATATTGAGTTGGGGGAAGGGCCAAATTGGAGACTATTAGGTTCAGGCCTTAGGGTTTTTTATTTTTATTTTTGTGTTCCCCCCCCCCCCTTTCTTTCTTTGATCTATCAAACTAGTTAGCCTGGACTTTTAATTCTAGTGATCTTCCACTTCTACTTTAAACGCACACGTTTTGGAATGGAAGAAACAACGCAGGGACTTTAATTCTGAAAAACTGCTTGGGCTCTATTTTGCCTCAAAGGCACAACTTCATCTTAGAGAGTCCTAGTGGGAGCTCCAGGATACGTTGTACCTGAAGCAGAAACAGCCCCTCCCCAAGCTCTGTGAAAGAGCAGTCACTGTGCCCTTATATAAGAGGGTATGGTGTCAGCTGCCTTCTGGGACCAGCCATCTTTACTGCTGCAGTTTGCTAGGGTAAAAGCATGGCTCTTCACTTCCACTTTGCCCTTTCCTTTGCCTCACTGTACTTTGCCCCTCCCAGGGGCATAAAGAAGGAGAGGTCCCGTATGCCCTCTCCACATGCACTTATGCACCACTCAGGGCCAGGCATAAACTTGGCATCTTTGGGTCTGATCCAGTGCCCATTGCAGTCAGTGAAAGTCTTTCCATTGACTTCAGTGGCATTGGATCCGGCTTTTTTTGGAGAAATTGCCATGTGCAAATGGCCCAGTATGAAAAATATTTTGTCTTATACTTTTTCCTCTATGCCATTGATTCTCCCCTAAAGTAAATCTATGACATCACAAATAGGAAGTGTTTTGTTTGTAGAGTCTACAAACAATACTGTGGTATGAAAAATAGTTGATGTTTTCACAGAATTGTGTGCAGAGTCAGATGAATAAGTCCCTTGGCTGCCCCCAAATTGCTCAATTATATTTCTTACTGGTAATGTGGCTGCATGCCATAATCACATAGGCAACATAACAGCACAGTAAACATCTCAGTGCAATTAGGCAAATTGTGTTATTACCATGATAACAATCCAGCTGATTGTAGTCAGTTTTGAAATTTCATGTTACAAAATGAAAGAGGCATCCTGGGAGACAAAAAACACCCTCTCTGTGTGTGTATGTGCCGCAAAATAAAAACCATGTATCATACTTTCCATCACATACAGTGTTCCCTCCAATATTCTGGAGATGAACTAATGCAACTATTGGCTTGTGGTCTGAAAAGTCAACAGTGGCATAGAAATAGGGCCTTGAATTCCACGATTCTGCCAACAGGGCATCTGCCCCCAGGCAGAGCACAGAGCAAGGGGCTTCACAGTAGAAGCAAAGCACTAGAGCCAGTTCAAGCAGTTCTGGACAGTCCTGTTAGACCATTCAATTGGTGCCACTGGCTTAAATGCCCTAAATTGAGCATGTTACCATCTTCCTTTACCTTCATTTAAAGGAATATGGACAGGACACATTTCTTTTGCTCCTCTAGTCTCTTTCAACACCACTTTTCCAGTTGCACAAAGGAAGTACCATCTACGGTACCTACTGCTACAGCACCACCAAAAGTCCTGAGACTGCTTTTGTAAGGTGTTTGACTTTCTGATTTAAAATATTAGCACTATACAATATCTATAGAGCTCATGGTAAATTAATTAAGAACTTGCTAACTGACAGATCTCAAAAAGTTGTTGTCAGGGGGGAATCATAGTTGATTCTAGTAGGTGTTTCTAGCGGGGTTCCACAGGGATCAATAGTCAGTATTTTTATCAAGTAAATCAGTATCTATCTGGAAGTAAATATAAAATCATTGTTGCTTTGTGAATGACAAAGATGGAAAGAGATATAGAGTGATCTGGATCTCTTGATAAGCTGGATCTATTCAAATAAAATACGTTTTAATGTAGCCAGGTGCAAAGTTATTCATCTCGGAACAAGGAACACAGGCCATACCTACAGAATGGGGGGCCGTATCCTGGAAAGCTGCGACTCTGAAAAGGCTTAGGAGTCAGAGCAGACAAGCAATTCAACATGAGCTCCCAGTGCGATGCTGTAGCAAAAAAAGCTAATGCGATCCTTGGATGTAGAAACTGGGGAGTAGTGAATAGGAGTTGGGAGGTTATTTTACCTCTGTATACAGCATTGGTGACCCCAATACTGCATACTGTTCTGGTGTCCTTTAAAAACAATATTGAAAAAATGAAGGTGTAAGAGAGAACCACAACAATTATTCAAGGGCTGGAGAAAATGCCTTCCTGTGAAAGACTTAGAGAGCTCAGTCTGTTTAGCTTATATCAGGGGTCTCAAACACGCGGCCCGCGGGCCGCATGCGGCCCGCGGGGCTCTTGCGTGCGGCCCGCCGAGCTCCCCTCCCCTCCCCTCCCGCACCCCTCCCCTCCCCTCCCTCTGCCTACCCGCGGGATTCCCCTCTGTGGTGCTGCGACGCTGCTTTCAGAGAGCAGCAGAAAGCAGCCGGCAGCACAGACCCTTCGGGCGGGGGGGAGGGGGAAGAAGGCAGAGGACTCCTCCTTCCAGGCACCGCCCCCCGCAGCTCCCATTGGCCGGGAACAGGGAACCGCGGCCAATGGGAGCTTTGTGGGAGGTACCTGGAGGAGTGGCAAGAGCAGCACATGGCTGCAACCCGGAGCCCCTCCCCCTCCCCCAGGGGCTGCAGGAACAGGGTTCCAGCTGCTTCCTGGAAGGGAGCAGCGCGGGGGGACAGGGCAGGCAAGGAGCCTGCCCTGGCCCCGGTGCGCGCTGCTGCCACCCCGGAGCCGCTCTAGGTAAGCGGTGCCGGGCTGGAGCTCGCTCCCTGAACCCCTCCTGCACCCCAACTCCTTGCCTGAGCCCCCTGCCGCACCCCGCACCCGTCCCGCACCCCAACCCCTTTCCTGAGCCCCCTGCTGCACCCCACACCCCTCCCGCACCCCAACCCCCTGCCCCGAGCCCCCTGCCACATCCCGCACCCCAACCCCCTGCCCCGAGCCCCCTGCTGCACCCTGCACCCCGACCCCCTGCCGCACCCCTCACCCTCTTGCACCCCACACACCAACTCCCTGTCCTGAGCCCCCGTTGCACCCTGCACACCTCCTGCACCCCCTGGGGGCAGCGTTGGGTGGGGACTTTGGGAAGGGGTTTGAATGGGGCGGGGAAGGGGTGGGAAGAGGTGGGGCAGGGGCGGGGCCTAATGGAAGGGGTGGGGTGGGGGCGGGGCCAGAGGCAGCGAGGGGCGTGTCAGTGATGCGGCCCTCGGGTCAATGCACTGGTCCTCATGTGGCCCTCGTGGTCATTTGAGTTTGAGACCCCTGGCTTATATAAAGGAAGATTGAGAGGTGACTTGGTTACAGTCACCACTGAGGAGAGATAATACCACGTACTATCAAGCACTCTTTAAATCTAGCAGGAAAAGCAAGAGCCAATGGCAGGAAGCAGAAGCCAGATAAATTCAAAATTAGAAATAAGGCATACATTTTTAACAGTAACAGTATGGTGATTAATCATTGGAACAAACTATCAAGGGAATTGGTAGATTCTGCATCTTTTGATGTCAACTGGATGCCTTCCTGGAAGATATTCTTTAGTCAAAAACAACTTATTGATCTCAGTACAGGGGTGTCTCGGTGAAATGTAATGTCCTGTGTTAACCAGGTGGTCAGACTAGACAATTGAATGGTCTTGTCTTATTTAAACTCTGTGAATCTAGAGTCTTGATGGCAGCCAGGACTGACTTCTCCCAATCATCATCTTCAAATTACTATGCAAACTAGATGAATCTGGAGGTTCTTTCCCATGAGGGGTTGGGTGGAGTGCCAGAGGGAGGAAATAGAGGTTGTGTCCACAATTGTGTGCAGAGGAAGTTAGGGTAATAGCAGAGGGAAGCTTCCTTTTGAAGAGCAGAGAGGAATTTGCAGCATGTTCAAGGGAGTGCTGCAAAAAGGGATGACACATCCCGATCTCCCAGGGGACAGCTTAAGTGACTATCATCATAGATCTCTTCAGCAGCATGAAACGGCTTGCACTCCTCCACACCACAGAGCACTGGGACATGATCAGTAAGCATCACACTAGTATTTCAACCCATCCCTGGTAGGGTGGACCATTGGCTGTGTGACAGTAACAGCAGAAAGGCTGAGAATTGAATGAGCATGAAGGGCACGTGGCTTTGTTACTTGTAAAGGTGGCCCTTCTGTGTGGGTACTTAGCTGTATGAGCAGGCTAGTGTGGAGACATTTATTCTGCTTTTGTCCATGCTTTACAGTTCTATTTGGCACATTTCACAAGCTGAAAACTCACTTGAGAATAAAACAATGATGCACACAAAGACTAATGGCTTTTTGTATATTGGTTTCATTTATTATTAGTTTTGACAGTTTGAGGCAGCGTATGATTATTGCATTGAGACTGAAAAATAAGTTCTCTTTTTATATATGCCTAGAGAGTGGATGTTGCTTTAAATCTGCAGCTGAACATGCGGGTAACACCATGTGCTTTCATAGCAGCACAGCTGAAATGACCTTGCTGAAGGTCTAGGACAATGCCTTTGTCCTAGAAATCTGTAGGTTGATAGTAAAATATAAGCAGATAGCTCATTCTTCTTCTGTGCTCTAAATGAATTTAAAGCTTTATATTGTTATAGGCAATTTTTTCTTCTGATTATTATTATTTGTATTGCAGTAGCACATTGGAGACCCAATAATGGATGAAGGCCCCATTTTGCTGTGCACTGTACAAATAAATTACAAAAGAGATGGTCCCAACGCCAAACACTTTACAACCTAAATATAAGAGACAAAAGATAGATACAGCCACACAGATGGGAGAGTACAAGAAAACAATACCAACTAGCACAATAGCCAGTGGCCTAACTTTTGTCAAGGTTTTTGTAAACGTCACAGAAAGGGAACGGTTTAAGGTGGGTGGTGGTTTTATTGATGTTTATGGGAGTCCCATTCAGTATGGAAATACAACCCCTTACGTTTTAAAAAAAACAAACATTTTACTTATCAGGCTTATTTGAAAAGCACATAGAATTAGTTTTGTAATAACTTGTTTGAAATAGATCTGTTATAGAGGAAACTCGTATTCCAGTGAGGCTAGGATTGGGAATGGGAATGTTATTCAGAGATCCTGATATTTCAGGTGATATTTGAACTCCAGATATTACACTGTTACCTCCTTAGACCCTTCTTCCTTGATCACCAGTGGGCCATCTTACCTGTGGGCCAGAGAATCCATTCCTTACCTGTGATGTCTGGCTTTGTCTTTGCTTTTTTATTGTTGAGGTGGGAGGTGCAGTTCTCAAGTGGTAGCCCCCAACCCCTGCCCTCCTTATTGGTTCAACATAGTCTGGGGCTGAGTGACCCAGGCCTTTTCTCCCTGATCGTCAGGGTGATCAGCCCCGAAAGCACCTTTGTCTTTGATGACAGAGGACAGCTTGATGTGGCCACTACCCCTCCCATTTGCAGACAGGTTCTGCAGTCCAAGAAACACTAGTAATTTTTCAACTGCTTTACTGGTTCTAGAGCTGAAATGTCCCCTGGACCCTTGTGCACAGTTGTCAGTGAAAAGACTTGTTCACTAAGTGGCTCAGTCTGTAGCTAGGTAAACCCTCAGGTTTCCATAGCAACTTAACACAAGGGCTCATGGTCCTGGCATCACCAGAGCCACTGAGGTAACATCAGCCTGCTAGATGCGTATAGGCCTCCTGTTGCCCAAAAGTCATGGGCGGCCGGAGACCCAGGCGCTGGGGGAGGTTAAACCCCAGCCCCTCTCCTCCTGCCCGAAGCCTCTCCCCTCCCCGCCCCTTCTTCCCGCTCCCCGGCAGGAGCCCAGAGCCCCCCCTCAACAGCCCCCAGCAGCGGGTGGCCGGGCGGTGCAGCAGCAGCGCCCCCAGCCCTGAAGCGCCAGGGCACAGTCCGAGGGCTGGGTAGTCTGCGTGGCCCAGGCGTCAGCCTCCCCGAGTCCCCGCGGCAGGCCGGCCGGCCCCAGCCCCAGCCAGCCTGGGCCAGGACAGAGCACTGGGAACTGCAGGAGGGAGCCTGGGGACGGAGCATGAGTGGGGCCATGCCAGGCTGTTTGGGGAGGCACAGCCTCCCTCAGCCTATGATATCCGCCGCCCATGACAAAAGTCATCCATACCCAACTGTCACCCAGCTGGTGAACCTTGGAGGTCAGAGAAGAGAAGGCCCCAAAACATATGGAACTAGAGTGACCAGATGTCCCATTTTTCAAGTGACAGTCCCGTATTTAAGCCCTCCTGCAGGTGACCCGACTTTTTCTTAAAAACAGGCAAATTGTCCCGTATATTCTGCCTCACCCACATCAGTACCGGCGGGTCCTGCTGCTGGCCTGATCCCTGTTCGCCAGCTGCCTGCCCACCAGTGGGGAGTGGGAGGGTCCTGTGGCCGACAATAGGGTGGGTGTGCAAGGCTGGTCAGCAGGGCCCCGCCCCCCGTTGCGTTTCTGGCCGGCGCTGGCTGCAAGCTGGTTACGTGTCGCTCCTCCATATCCCCCCCAGTGGGGGCCGTCCCACTCCCACAGCTGTGCGGAGAACCAGCCCCTGGTCGGAGCAATCAGCTCACCAGCAGCCTGGCTGGAAGGCTCCTTCCTTCCCTCACTGCCTCTGGCTGGGCTGGCACCCCAGGAAAGCCCAAGACCCTCCGGCCCGGGGCACTTGCCAGGAGGAGCTGAGCCCTGCATGTGCCAAAGCCCCGCACAGCGCTGACACGGGGAAGCCTCTCCGCCCCTCAGCTAAACTCTGGAATGGCGGGAGCAAAGCGATTTCCAGCCTGTTCACGCCCAGAACCTGCAGGCTCCACAGTAGCCC
Organism: Platysternon megacephalum; assembly: GCA_003942145.1. Lineage (NCBI taxonomy): Eukaryota > Metazoa > Chordata > Testudines > Platysternidae > Platysternon > Platysternon megacephalum. Next base: position 1,202,976 of record QXTE01000043.1, on the reverse strand, counting down.
CCGGGGCAGGGGCAGGGGCTTAGCACCCTCTTCACCTGCCCCCCCTCCTGCCCTGGATCCTGTCCCCAGGGAGCATGGGGCTGCTCCGGTCCCTAGGCACCCTCCCCTGCTGAGCCGCCTCTCTGGCCCGGCTCTGAGGCTACTGAAGCCCCTGCAGTCAGGTGCCCTGGTGCACAATGCATCGTTAGGGCTTAACCCCTTCCTGCCCACGCTGCAGCCGGGGAACAGAAGGCGACTGGCTTATGTCAGGGACCAGCAGCAGTCTGGAGTTGTTAGCTGCCTTTCGACACTGTGTGGGCAGGAAGGGACAAGCTGCTTCCAGCCACGAGGGGGTGGGGAAGGGAGTAGAGGAGAAGAAGAGATGAGCTCTGCAAAGACACAGGCCAGGTCATCCCTCCCCTTCTCTCTCTCTCTCTCCAAACCCCACCCCCACCCCCAGCTGGAAGCAGCTCCCGTCCCTTCCCTCCCGCACAGTGCCAAAAAGCTGCTGCTGGCCACAGTCTGGTGTGAACCCTGACAGAAATCTGGGAGGAGGGGCATGTGACCCTGCGTGCGCCCCCCACGTGTTGCCTTGGGAAGATGTGGTGCCAGGTACTAGGAGAGGCAGGTCTGTCCCAGGGGCCCAGCCAGGCATGGAGGGCGGAGAGCATCAGGCAGGGAAAGTTGGCTCGGTCAGTCACCCCCGCTTGTGAGAGAGGTATACGGCACTGTATGTGTGTCACCTCTCCCTGTGTGTGTGTGTGTGTGGATAGGGGTGTGTGTGTCACCCCTCCCTGTGTGAACCCTAAAGCCTTAAAGATAAGAAGGTAAATAAAAAGAATCCAACTACACAGTATTTCTTTTTAACGGGGGCTCAATCAACTTGATGTTAATTTGAACGTTTGTACTGCCTAGTTCTGATTGATTGAATACGAGTAATTTTACCTGTATTCAGTATAGGGAAATATGGTCACCCTACATGGAACCAATTTGCAGGCCACTAAGCAAAACCCCTAGAAGATTTTAAGGTAATGAAGGTTTCCAGAGCTAGTGGGTAAGGAGGATCCTCGAGTCTGGGACAGGGGAAAGAGTCCCCGATAGGAGTTTGAGAGAAGTGAATGGATAAACCAGCTAATGACCCCTGATTTTTTCTGATTGTTTGGGAACATACATTTATCTTGAACAGTCCAAAATTTGGGTCAGCTAGAGAAATGTGGTTTTTGGGTGGCACATGCTCAGTTAATCTTGTGTCAGTGTTTTCATTAAACACCTTCTTTTAAATGCAGAGGCATTTATAAAATGCATTCTGGCCCAAAACACCTGGAACACAGGATATCTACCTGAGAACAATTTGGTTTTTGTGCACTATAATATTTCAAGGACTAGATTCACCCAATTTAGAGGTTATAAAAATAAAAAAGACCTTCAGAAGGTTATTATTTCAAATGCCTTAATATTTATCATTATTAACAACCCAATATCATTCTAAGATTGTGAGCCAATGAAAATTATTATTATTATATAATTATGTGGAGATTTCCTTTTTACAAGGGAAGCATTACAGCAAATGTTTTGGGCCTGGTCTTCAAACAAATCAAGTATTTAGGTGTTTAATTCCACCTTTTTGCACCAATCTGATCACTAAAATATCACTCAAATATCATAGAATCGTAGAATATCAGGGTTGGAAGGGACCTCAGGAGGTCATCTAGTCCAACCCCCTGCTCAAAGCAGGACCAATTCCCAACTAAAATATGAGATTGATATACCCAATTTTTAATTTTGAGCCCTAGATGGTAGCCCAATATTTAGATTTCTTCTATACCTGGGTGCAACAGGTTGGGTTAAGACCAGAATGTCAGTCTCAGCAATGAATATTCTTGCTTCTGTTGGCTTGTGTCAGAACCTTCATGTTATTTATGTAGTGTTTGTGTTTTAACATGCACTGCTTTCCAAAGTAAATTTACATTATACTTATAGTACCATATGCTTACTTTGTACTTGTGGTTTCATTTCAGTGTATCTTAAATGTTCTGGGGAAAAATGCAAGAATAGTACCAATGTGAGCTGTAGAATTGAACTGTCTCAACCAATATATTTTTGCAGTATCACCACTGCATAGAATAACATGTTTATCAACATAATTAATTATGTACTCGATCAAAAATTAGTGCAGCGTATAATAGTTTCAGTAATTACAGCAAATAATATCAGGTTTTTGAGCATATTTCTTGTTATACTGTAGTAGTATACCATGGGCGTGGGGATTGGGAAGCAAGCCTGATTGCTAATGAAAATTCACCATGTTCGATGTTTTGAGTAATGCCTACAAAAATATAGTCTGCAGATCACCGAATTAATCATCATTAAAATTAATCTTGACTTAATGAAAGCATCTAAAGTTGCCTTGGAGATCTAAGGAAAAAAACCTCTGCATTTCTGAGAAGGAGACTGTAGCGTTCCCTGCTCTTGTATGTGCAGCTGCACGTGGCTGAGTAGCTTGTAAATTAAACAACCCTGATTTTGCATGCATGTTTGGTAACTGATTTCACAAGCTATGAGGTGCTGCATCTCTGCTCACAGAAAATCAGTACTATGGAGTCCTATAGAACTTTTTAATTAGGGTGGAATTAGGCAGCTATGAAGTGACTGAGTATTTTAAGTTGCTTTGAATCAAAGGCACTATAAGAATAAAACATAAATTTTGAAACAAGACCCTGTCATTAAAATGGAGCAAAGGTAGATTGTTTAGCTTTCAGAACTTCATTTTGTGTCCAGCATGTTTCTGTTCAGCTATGAATAAAAATGGGAATCCAGAATTATGTGTTCTCTGCTTTTTGTTTATTTTGGCAGGGAGTAGATTTTTGAACCAGTTTTTTGTTTACATTGCTGTTCATTGTATTTCATTACACATTTTCCTTAACATGAGAGTGACCATGATTTTTATCTCTGCTTGCATTTTTGTAAGTGCTCCAACTTGGTCATTGTGTTCTAATCATTGATTGCGGTATTGTGTATTTTTAAAATATTAAAACAGTGGAAGCATCTAAGTAAACTGTACTCTGAAATGTGTAGTTACAGAGATTGACAACAGCTTTAAAGACATTAATGCCTGTGTGCTAGCATAACCAATCCACTGTAAATGCAGATGCTTATGACCGCCTTTTCATCTATGCTATCATCTGCCCCTGTTTGTATCCTATAAAAATATCTGCACTATGGTCCTGTAAGTCCTTGTGCAGAGCGTAAGCAAGTGTTAACGGAAGCTATGCATGGAGACAAAAGGCTAAGAACTAGGCATAATCCTCCACATTTAGCTCACATGTGCTCCTCACCTGTCAGACTTGTGAACAGAGCTCGTACGGAATTTTCCGTCAGAATTATTTTTAATAGAAAATTTAATTCTCCAGGGGAAAATTTAAATTCTGATGAAAAATTTTGATTATTTTTTCTGTCAGGAAAACCTAAAGGACTGCTGCCCACCTGGAAATCTCTGGTCAGCTTTCCTTTTTGCCTTTAGGGAGGGAGAAAAATTGACAGGTGGGCAGTTGGGAAGTAGCAGCCGAGCTTCTGCTAACAGTGAAATTAACAAGAGCCCTTCAGACAGGCCGGCATGCTAAAAATTCAGTTTTGGTTCTGCTAAGTTGGAATTTTCCTGGAAATTCCTTCCCTTGAAAACTTAGATTTCCATTTTCCAGCCAGCCGTACTTGCTAATGTGCAGTGTTTTAAAAGCAGGATGGGGAGCATGGGCTTGTCTGAGGAGATATGGGCATCATTATCTTCATCAGGCTAATGAGGTGTTTAGCTACATGCTAAAGTCTTACTCCCACTACTAGGCAGGTCTAGCTTGAAGGCTGGACAGCAGCACTGTCTGCCGTGCTCATCAGATTGACTTCCCCAGCTCTCCCTGTCCCACTAATCACTTTTAACCTTGTGTTTATGCAAGCAACACTTTTCCCAGCACTGTACAGGGTCAAGCCCTCAGACCTTAGAGACAGACTCAGCATTTTAGATCCAAAGCTCTTTCTGTTTATCTATTCACAATGAGAAATGTCTTCTGCCTCAGTACCTGAAGGGGAACCTTTGTCTTTCTAATTATTATCTATTATTTGTGTTGTGGTATTGCCTAGGAGCACCAGTCATCGACCAGGACCACATTTCAGTAGGCACCATACAAATACAGAATGGATAGAGGTGTCAGAGGGCCTTTTTGACAGGGTCATGAGAACATTCATGTAGATAATAAAATACAGGATATGCTGTGAGAGTGGGACTGCCAGCTTTCAAAAATGACTTTTATGAACTATTTCTACCTCACAGTGGGCATGCTACTGCAGGAAGAGATCTTTCTGATGCTCGAAACATACATGTAGATAGATGATCCAAGTTTCCATACAAAAGGTTTATTTGCCATCTTGTGAAACCTAATTGCATGAGATTATATCATGACCATGAGGCAAGGGGAATTCTGGATCTGCCTATTGTTCATTTAGAGGTTGGATTTTGTGGGGTAGTGCTCATGTACATCCTAATCCTGCAAAGTGATCCCAGCACACCAACCTTTTATAACTGCATGGAGCCCACTGACTTTAGAAATTGTCTCTTGTGATAAACACGGGAAATCCTCTCCAGCATCATTCCTAAATAATGCACTTAAGGTAGATTTTCTACATCTACATTTTATACAAGGTAACGAAAATAAATTTAGTATTTCGTTATTAGAATTTTACACGAGAATTTCAACTTTCATTTAAAAAAAATATTTCTGTGGTTGTGGAGAAAAGCTTGAAAACATGAATTGAATGCATCCGAAAGGCAGAAGGCAAATTACAAAGATTCCAAAATATGGTTTGGGGATTTTTATTTCTTTTTTAAGTCATGATTTGTGATTTTTTTAAAGCTTTGGTGTTGGCCATACAGCAGATGAGAGAGCTATGTTTTTCATTCCCTGTCTTCCAAGACTTAGGCAGTCAGAGGAAATGTCTTTTGTTTTTGATGTAGGCCTGATCCTGCAAAAATTTGCACACATGCTTATATTTACATGCTGTCTGTCAGTAGTCAATGATACTACTTGTGCATAAAGTTAACAATCTGAGAAAGGACTGAGATCATAGACATGTTAATCTCTGTGGACTCAGTCCTTGCAAAGTGATCCATATAGGTGTGTGGTGATTTTTGTAGTGACCTTCTTATTCAATTACTATTGTTTGTTATAGTTCTCTTCTTTATCTTCAAAGCCAAAGAATAAAACAAAAATAAATATACTACACATGGGAGACCTGTGAAGTTGTATTAATAACACTGGCATCTCCATCTATAGAAGCGTTTTGACTACTCTTCTACATATTCTACTTTACTGATTGCCAAGGTCTCCCGCTTTGAAGTGCATATTATGCCATGTAATTTAGCTGAAATACCAATTTTATTTCTATCACTTTTATATGTGACTTCTAAACATCTGTCTTAAGTACATAAATTAAATATTCCTGGAGAGGATTTCTCTTGCATCCCTTGTATATGAGTAATTTCTGAAGTTTCTTCATTGGACAGTTTTAGCGGAGGAGCTTTAGTTGGTGCCATAAGTCTGAATTCAGTCTGTAAATGCTGATTAGTGAAGATAAGATGACTGCAGATGAATTTATTTGTTGAAAAGATCTGGTAGAAGAGAGACCTTTTTTTCCTTTATATTTTTGAATTATGTATGTCAGTGACATTTTCTGTGAAGTAACCTTTTCAGTATTATCAAACTAATCAGAAATTAGCATTACCTCTGTGCCATCATTTTTGCAACAATCATTTTAGTACTATAAAGTGAAAGTACAGTTGAAAGCCTCAGGATAAAAATGGCCCACAGCAATTCCAATAGCAAATGCACCAGGATTTGGAAGCTCTCATGAGGTGTGTGTGATCCATATACAGATTTCTGTATATCAAAAAAAGCCCCATAAGAGATAATTATAAGAGATAATAAGAGTATTGTAAGCAAGACACGAGAAGTAAGTCTCCCGCTCTACTCTGTGTTGATTAGGCCTCAACTGTCCAGTTCTGGGCGCCACATTTCAGGAAAGATGTGGACAAATTGGAGAAAGTCCAGAGAAGAGCAACAAAAATGATGAATGGTCTAGAAAACATGACCTATGAGGGAAGATTGAAAAAATTGGGTTTGTTTAGTCCGGAGAAGAGAATACTGAGAGGGGCCATGGTAACAGTTTTCAAGTATATAAAAGGTTGTTACAAGGAGGAGGGAGAAAAATTGTTGTTCTTAACCTCTGAGGATAGGACAAGAAGCAATTGGCTTAAATTGCAGCAGGGGCGGTTTAGGTTGGACATTAGGAAAAACACTGGAATAAATTGCCTAGGGAGGTTGTGGAATCTCCATCATTGGGGATTTTTAAGAGCAGGTTGGACAAACACCTGTCAGGGATGGTCTAGGTAATACTTGAGTGCAGGGGACTGGGCTAGATGACCTCTCGGGGTCCCTTCCAGTTCTATGATTCTATAATGCTGGTGCATTATTTAATATGATGGATGCTATGGATGACTGAAATGAAATGCTGATAAAAAGAATAAATGCCAACAAGCGTCCATAAGAATAATATCTAAATTGCCAGGGTTTTTAATGTGTCCCCAGACCTGTGTACAGAAGGGGTCTTCTGTACATGACTCCCCCTTGCCTGCAGCAAACGCTACCATATCATTGGGCCCCATGCCCAAGGGAGCTCTGAAGGAATCTGTACCTAGGGAAGGAATAGGGTGGGTTTTGTGGGATGTACATCAGACCAGCGGGGAACGAGCCTGACGCTGCATTATCTTTCCTGTAGAGCTCTTTATTTAAGGGGAGATTCCAAAAGCAACAGCAGATGAGGAGTCTCTGCCTATGAAACTCTGCAGCCACAGGCAGGGGGAAAAGGGAGGCTTGGAACTGCTCTTGGAGGCAGACAATCTCTAACCTCTGGCAGATCCCCCAAGATCCAGAGAGTTTGGAGACTCTCTGACAGCAAACCCTGTTCATGAAGAGAAGAATTTGAGGAAAATCTGCAAGGGACACCTCATGGAGTTTTCCTCTCCACCTGAACCCCTGCTGTGGGATTTTCCAAGGGAGAGGGCAAACTGTATTCAGATCAGCCTCATTCTAGAAGTCAAAAAACTGAAAGAAACTTGGAGACATAATAAGTGTTTTCATCAGTTCAGTATATTTTAAGTACCTTCTTATGATCAAACTGAGAGTCACTTTAAACACTGCTTTCATTTATATTTTAATATAATATAATTTCTAGTCATGATAGGATTTGTAAAACGTTTTTTATTATTCTTCAGTCAGTGCCAGCCAGCAGACAATTACAAGTTTTAGTTTTTGTTTATAATGAGCCGAGAGCTGTTTGAGTTGTAATTTGTATTCCTCTTAAATCCATCTGGAGTATCAAGGCTCCTCCTTATTGTGAACACAACTGAAATATTTTCTTGTACTGCAATTTGTCTTGATGCAGTACTGTACACAGCTTTGACATTTCATATTACCGGTCACGAGAGAACTGCAAGCACAAGATGGTGTTCTATCTGTCCTTGGGTTTTATACTGTCACTGATCACCGTAGTATTTGAACGCCTTCCACTTAAAATCAATGGCAATAGGGAAGTCCCTAATGTGTTATGGACTCTTCGGGACAGGAACTTTGTCCACCTTTGAGTTTGGAAAATTCCTAGCACCCTTTGGACACTCTTCCAATCTAAAAATAATAATTCTGTGACTATAGTCTTACTCTTGTTTCGTCAACTACTTTACCCTGTGACCCTGTCAATTCACAACATTAGTCCCACTATTGCCCTCAGTTACAAAAGGTCGCCCCTGTTAAGGCTGATTCCCCACTCTGGCACTTCGAGTGCAGAACGTGGGGGCCCGCAAGGATTCTAAAAATTAATACTGACCACTCCAGGCTTGTATTAAACTTCCAAGGTTACAGTTTTTCTCTGACCTTGGATGGGTAGATGCTGCCACCACCCAAATGCAAAACCCCTTTGAGGACCCGGGAAGGCGCACTTGGGAATTCCTTCCTGTGGGGTACCCTCAAGCCCTTTCACCCCCACTCTGGGGAAGAGCTGAGAAGAAAAACAAAGGAAATCAGCAGTTGCCACCAGTTAATTAAACAACATGTGCACAAACCTCTTAGGACACAAAAATCCAATCCTGTTCTTAAAAAAGGTAAATTTTATTAAAAACTAAAAGAAAGAAAATACATCTGGAAACTCAGGCTATTGCTAGATTTAAAAAAAACAACTTTCAAGAATTAAGCATCAAGAATAACATTCTTGAGGTCCAGCTTAAAGGTTACAAGCAAAACAAAAGCATTTGGGCTTAGTACAGAGGAGTCCACAAGCCATAAAGAAATAAAAAGAGATAAACCTAATTGCGTCTTCCTAGACATTTCCTGATCTACTTACGTATCTGGGATTTCACTTGAGTAGTTTCTAGGTATGATACCGATAATTTTTCATACCTGGCCCCAAGTTTCTTACAGCATAACTGCAGCCCTGTCTGCCTCTCTCCGAGAACAACCACAGACAGACAAAAGGGGAGTCTTGTTTCAGTTTTAAAAGGTTTTAGCCTTCCCATTGGCTCTTTTGGCCAGATGCCCACTCACTTCTTTTAACCCTTTACAGGTAAAGCAAGTAGAGAACAGCTACTCAGAGGGATTTTGTAGCTAACTGGATGTCTGGGTCCATAAAAGGGAGCTATTTGGAAGATTGTTTTATTTCCTCCAGGGAAATCCTCCCTGGGAGGGCATACACGATTCGCCGGGATTTAAACTCTGCCCCACATATAGACAGGCGATCCTGGTCAGTGACGGACACACTAAGTGCATTTGCTGCTTAGGGGAGTTGCATATCCCACAGAAGTGAGTTTAGCCCTCAGATCCAGGGCATAGAAGAGCTGGAGAATCAAGCTGCAACTGTTAATGATGAAGCGCTCCCTTGGGGCCATTTTGGAGCCAGGTCAGGCGAACTCCCCTGTACTCCAGTCTGAGGCTCTGTAGCAACACCTCAGTGCAACACTCTCCTAGATGTTAGGGAAACTCAAGCTTTTCCTCCCCAGCAACAGGAGGAAATATTTGAGCATCTGGAGGCAAGGGCAGATAAAAGCTACCCCTCAGACTACCATATCATCCTCATCACTGCATGAGGCCTCCTCTTCCGTCTATGGCCGATGGATTTTCGGCAGTTTGAAAATCTGTCAGCCATAGATGGAAGAGGAGGCCTCATGCAGTGATGAGGATGATATGGTAGAGGATGTCAAAGAATCTCAGCAAACTGTTGGACCGTCTTTACTTTGTGACACCATCCAAAGTAACCCTTCCTATCAATAAGGCTCTGATGAAACCTGCGAAAACCATTTGGCAAGCCTGGGCCACAGTAACTTCTAAATGTAAGAGAGCCAATCAAAAGTATTATGGTCCCACCAAGGTCTCTGACTTACTATTTTCTCACCCTCCACCCAATTTTCTGGTAGTTGATGCAGTGAACAAACAGGGAAAACAACAATGATATAAGTCTACTCCAAATGACACACACCAGAATTGCCTAGATCTTCTATAGAGAAAATCTTACTCATCGGCAACCCTACAATTCCACATCGTGAATTACCAGGCACTGATGGCCAAATATAACTTTACAAATTATGCAAAATTTGGTTCTTCTATGAAACACCTTCCTCTAGACCAAAGGGAGCAATTTCAAGCTAGCATTGCTGAGGGGCAGTTTTCAACAGAACATGTTAAAGATCATAGCAAAAGGCATTAAATACAGTTATCTGCTTAACAGCTATTCTACAGTGTAAAAGGAAAGTTTGAAAGTGTGCCAGGTTAATAGGCACAGAGGAGGGGGACTAGACTCAACACAAAATAAACATAGAACAATGTAGGCAAAAGGGTGTGCAGAATGTAAGTTGTCCACTCAACGAGTTCGGGTTCTGAAGCTGTGTTGGTGGAGGGAAGAAGGAGGAGCAGCCTGGGGACATCTGTGGCTCAGAGTTTCGATTTTTTTTTAATGGCTTTGTGCCCCACATCCCAAAAACTTTAGCCCATGGCCTTCTAGATGAAAATATTCACCTTCCATCTGTGTTACAGCTGGCAGAGCTTTGAAAGCTACTACATGGGGACTTTGCATTTCAACAGTATTAATCTAAATAAACATTGCAAGGAGGATTTATTAAAGTGCAGTTAAGGTCAGAAAAATGACTACGTAAAAATTGCACCATTTTACTCATCAGATTAGATCCATGTGTGTAGCCAGAAGCAAATCTGCTTTTTTTTTTAGTTACCAATAGAAAAGTTTCTCGCTCCAAACACAGTACAGCTATGGAAAAGTGTGGCAGTCTCTATTCTCTTTCATGCATTGTCAACAGAATTGTTAATTAACTTTTGATTTCAGAATCTTTAATCTAGGTGATGATCCACAAATCACAAGACTTTTGGTCCCTGGCTGGGTATTCAGGGCTGGCATATGGAGACAGAATCATTTTTAATGAGCAAATTTGGTATGGAAATCCATAAGACAACAAACTTGCTTCATGAAACCATTTGTAGTCATTTTTCAGAGTAGGACTGCACTTCAAGTAAATCCACCCTATTTTTTTTTTACGAATAAATTTACTTGTTTAGTAATATTCCATTAAATGAAAATTACCATGCTTACAGCTCCTATAGAGAAATATTAAATTGTTTCCATATTTTTAAAATCACAGATCCTTCAATTACAGATTTATTATCTTCTTCTGTTTTGAATAAGCCGTGGGTATGATATTTATCTCCCAGATAAGTCCCCTCCGCACTGGATGAAAGTAACCCTTTGTTGTAGAACAGATCCTGTTTTCTTCCATAAATGGACAAGAAACACACGTCTTATAGAAAAAGAAAGATGCCAAATAAATGAGTTTATTTCTTCACTCAGTAACCCCATGAGGGACAGAGAATATTTCCTTTGCTGAAAACAGCTTGTCGCAGCCCTATGCCCTGTCATGGTGTCTGTATGGCCAATTGTCGGTCAGAAGGTCACATCGGTGTCGTGTGCAGAGTCCCAGCGTGTCGTGTGCAACACATTAGTGCCGTGTGACCATTCTTGAACCTTCCACCTGGTCAACTTCAGGCCATATTGGTGCCGTGTGCAGATCATATTGGTGCCGTGTGCTACAGTACCGGCGTGCCGTGTGCATAACCCCAGTGTGCCGTGTGCAGTATCTGTTACGTAGGGGGCACCAGCTCGGAACCTGGTTGGTGCAGGAGCGGGGAACCAATTGAATGCTGGCTTCGAATAAAACTATGTCCCTCGCCTGAATCAGCAGGAGTGTCCGCGTGTTAGCTGGAAGGCCTGATCACCCTTTCAGCCAGGATCTCCTCCGGATTCAGCCAGGCTCGTGTCGTGTTACCTTGAGTTACAACATCTCATCATGTCTCTGGTGTGTGTGCTGCTGGTCAGCTGCGCCTGGAGTGTGGTATGTGTAGTGTAAATTTTGTAAATATTCAGGTTATTTGGCTCTCTGTTCCTTTTGCTTGGTACCAAATACAGTTTACTTGTTATTGTATGTTTGTTTGGCCTCTGGTGTAAATTGTTCAGCTCTTNCCCTGTCATGGTGTCTGTATGGCCAATTGTCGGTCAGAAGGTCACATCGGTGTCGTGTGCAGAGTCCCAGCGTGTCGTGTGCAACACATTAGTGCCGTGTGACCATTCTTGAACCTTCCACCTGGTCAACTTCAGGCCATATTGGTGCCGTGTGCAGACCATATTGGTGCCGTGTGCTACAGTACCGGCGTGCCGTGTGCATAACCCCAGTGTGCCGTGTGCAGTATCTGTTACGTAGGGGGCACCAGCTCGGAACCTGGTTGGTGCAGGAGCGGGGAACCAATTGAATGCTGGCTTCGAATAAAACTATGTCCCTCGCCTGAATCAGCAGGAGTGTCCGCGTGTTAGCTGGAAGGCCTGATCACCCTTCCAGCCAGGATCTCCTCCGGATTCAGCCAGGCTCGTGTCGTGTTACCTTGAGTTACAACATCTCATCATGTCTCTGGTGTGTGTGCTGCTGGTCAGCTGCGCCTGGAGTGTGGTATGTGTAGTGTAAATTTTGTAAATATTCAGGTTGTTTAGCTCTCTGTTCATTTTGCTTGGTACCAAATACAGTTTACTTGTTGTTGTATGTTTGTTTGGCCTCTGGTGTAAATTGTTCAGCTCTTGTATGTTTGTTTGACCTCTGATGTAAATTGTTCAGCTCTTTGTGGTTTTATATTACTGTTCTGAAGATTTTGACGAATCATTGGTTTCTGTTTTCAATTAGAGTTGTACTGTTAATTGGTAGAAGTGCTCCTCCCCAGCCCAAGTTGTGATTTGTTCCCCATTAATAAATAGCCACCTGTTTTTGACCTATAATCTGCCTCTGTTTCTGTTTCCCTCCTCCACTCAATCCTTTCGAACCTGTATTGGTCTCGGACACAGCTAAGAATTAAAATAAGTGAAAGGCTCTGTAAGACTCTGTGCGCATAAAAGAAAAATGCACCTCGTCCTTTTCTGCAAGTTTCTTTGCATGTGACCCTCTGAGAAAGACTTGTCATATGGCTTATTCATACAGACCTTGCATAAGAATAATAGGAGTGGTAGGATCATATTCTTGTTTTAGAATTGCTTGAAACTTATTATGATGGGAATAATTCCATCATATCATACAATAGTAGTGAGTTTGTTTTCTCAGTAACATGACATGGCAGGCACTAATGCTGTTATCATTTGACTGTATATTATTTTAATTAAAAATTAATTTCATATAATGGAGGGCTGTGCTAAGGCTGAATAGTCAAATGACCTAAACTCCAGATAGCCAAGCACTCCTGGACTTTAACCCCAGGTATACTACTGACTTGCTGGATGATCTTGGGCAAGTCCCTTCAGGCTTGGTTGTGATATCCTTCCTCACACTGAGTAATATCTGTAGTAGGAAGAAAGCCTAAGACATAAGCCCTTGTATTAGAGGCCTGGTATGAGGCAGGACCTGGTGGATGGTGAGGATCTAGATTGTTGAGTCGGGCTGCAGCGCATTGTTTTCTCCTTTCCCATTTCTCCATTTCCTGTTCTCTTTGTTGGGTCTCAAAATGTTGGGATCCTTTCCTCAAGATCCTTCTCCATTTTTGTCGGATGAAGGCTTGGGTTTCCTATGAGTTTGTCGATGTGCACTTCTTCATGTTGGCTTTGAGGGTTCTTTGAAGTGCTTTTTTTGCCTTCTCCTCATCCACTGGCCTTGACTTAGTTGTGAGAACAAGACCTGCTTCAAGAGCCAATTGTTTGGCATTCAAAGAACATGACCAGCCCAACATAGCTTTAATGCAGGAGGTTTTGGCTTGGGACAAAATGCTGAGGTTGGTGCATTGGTCATCCCTCTTAATTCGGAAGATATAGTGGAGTCACCATTGATGGTGGTTTGGAGCTTGTTGGTGGAGCACTTTAGTTTTGTTAAGTATCAGAGGGGTAGCCGTATTAGTCTGTATCCACAAAAACGACGAGGAGTCCAGTGGCACCTTAAAGACTAACAGATTTATTTGAGCATAAGCTTTTGTGGGTAAAAAACCCATCTGAAGAAGTGGGATTATGCCCGAATAAATCTGTTAATCTTTAAGGTGCCACCGGACTCCTCATTGTTTTAGTTTTGTTGGTGTTGAGTGTGAGGCCTCGCTGGTTATAGACCTCAGAGATAATGTTGACTGTTTTTTTGAAGATATTGCGAGTGGACGCACAGAGCACAGTCATCTGCATATTGGAGTTCAGTGACTGATTTAGTGAAAATCTTTGTCTATGATTGAAGGCAATTGAGGTTGAATAGCTTGCCATCCATTCTATACTGGATGTCAAGTCTGCAGGGGAGCTTGTCAGTGATGAGAAGGAGGGTGACAGCAAGAAAGATGGAGAAGAGGGTTGGAGTGATGACACAGACTTGCTTGACTCCTGTCTTGACTAAGAAGGGGTCCATTTTGGATCCATTGCTGATGACCATCGCAAATACGTTGTCATGGAAGAGTTGGGGGATGGAAACAAATTTTGGCGGGCATCCAAATTTGAGGACCATTCTCCAGAGAACCTCATGATTGATGAGTCAAATGCTTTCATGAGATTGATGAAGGCCCTGAATTGCGGTCAGTGTTGTTCACAGCACTTTTCCTGAAGTAGGCGGGCAGTGAAGATCATGTTGCTGGTACTCCAAGATGGTCTGAATCAACATTGTGATTCTGGAAGGATTTCCTCAGCAACGGGGAACTGTCAGTTGAGGAGAATTTTGGCAAAGATCTTTCCGGAGGTGGACAACGGGGTGATTCCTCTATAGTTTCCACAGTCTGATTTGTCTCCTTTCTTGAAGATGGTCACAATCATGGCACCCCTAAAGTTGGCTGGGATTGCTTCTAAATTCCAGATCTTGAGATTAGGGCGTGAAGCTGACGAGCCAGTTCTTCTCCGTTGAAGATTTTGGCAGGGATTCTGTCAGCTCCAGATGCCTTTCCTCTGTTTGATGGCTTTCTTTATCTTGTTCAGTGCTGATGGGGTTCTAAGGTTCTCCTTGATGGGATGCTGAGGGATTAAATCGAAGATGTTTTCATCAACATTGGAGTTACGATTCAGGAGGTCTTCAAAGTGTTCCTTCCATCGTGAATTGATTGATTTTGTTGTCCTTGAAAATGTTGGCTCTATCCCTGGATCGAAGGAGAGTTAGCCCTTGGGTGCGGGGTCTGTAGAGGGCTTTGGTAGCATTGAAGAATCCACGCACATCATGGGTGTGGGCAAGTTGTTGGATCTCCTTCACTTTGTTCTCCCACCACTTGTTCTTCATTTCACTGGTTTTCCTTTATGTCCACCATCAACTCAAAGCTGAGGTTCAAAGGAAAGGAATGGACTGATGACCAACCCTACCAGATGAGTATCTTTCCCCTGGTATTCTAAGGCTTCTTTCTGTTCTCCAAGGATGCACTATGCTAAGGACTCTGCTCTGGATTCTCTTCCTCTCTCTCCCTCCCTCCCTCCCCCCTTACTGGTCCTTTTTTCTGCTGCAAACCCCTTCTCTGGTCCTGACAACTTGTGCACTATGTCCCAGCTTGCAAAGGCACATGCACAAAGATGTAGAAGCTAAGGCTCACTCATGTGTAAATTGGGGCTTTGAATGCATACATACATTTGCATGTGTTCAATCCTGATTTTTTGTGTGCAGCAGGTGTTACTTGTGCATTTTTTAAAATCTTGCCCATATTTCTTATGCCAATGCTTGACACTGCTTTCAGTTGAGTGTATTGGGAGTAAAACAGCATTGCTCTAAACATGGTCCTTTTCGTAATGTTATTTGGGCAGAGAGTGTGTCTTTTGGTTGTCTGCAACGCTATTATAGAATGGAAGTTTTAATGTCTAAAATGTAGAGATGCCAAAATCTGTAGACATTTATAAAAAAAAAAAAAGAAATGCACATGGGGGATATCTCCAAATGTGGGCCAAATTCTGAACCTGAGTTGAATTATTTCTGATTTACACTAGTGTAATTGAGAGCAGAATTTGACATTTTATTCTAAAATATGTTATACTTTTTTGTTCTTAACAGGGACAGTGTTCAGACTTATATTTGAAAGTGTATAAATATAGCTATGTCTACCTAATAGTAGAAAGTATGAATAATACTGTTATATGGTAATATGTCTGCTGAATAACCCTAATCATAAAGCCTGTTTGTGAAATTGCTTTGTATAAGAAAACATGCTGAGGCGATATTTGTTGCTCTTGCTACCATACAAATGAAACAAATATAGTATACATTTTCTTTTGTGTATTACAAAAACAGCATGTTAAAAGTAAACATGCATTAATCACTAGCTAGAGTAGTGCATACATTCAATATAGGTCTATTACATTTCTTTGATATTAGAACACAAAAAGTGACAAGTTAAAGCAGGCACATAACTTAACCTAGAGTATTGAGTTTATACCTGTTATAATGTCATTTTTGTTGACTTTTCATTATATTCTTAAGAAAATAATGGTAGCCAGCCTTTTGAAATAGTTGAGTCAAGAAGAAACCTGCCTACCCTGCAACATGAACTCTTCAGTGCCTAATACCTCATCGAATTTTTTTTTAAATGTACTATATTGAAACAATTGTTCTTCTAAAATTCTTATCTATCTGAACTGATCTGGACATACACAGATTGAAAGCTCGTTGTCTGAGGAATCTGGTTTTTGAAGTTGGTCAAATAGCAACCATCTGACATCAGAATTCTTCCTTGAGTCTTGTTTTTCTCCCCACCTGTCCCCAAGATATTAGCTGTGCATCAGTGTAACTGAAATATAGCCCCACGACTACAGGTGAGGCATAAGTAGTAGGATTGTGGAATCTGGTTTCCACTTGTCTAACAGTAACACCTAATACTTAGGCAACTCTCTGCTAGGCAACTCTCTGACACCACATTCTACAGGCCATTACCCTCTGATCCCACTGAGGGGTACCAAAAGAAACTGCATCATATGCTCAAGAAACTCCCTGAAGAAGCACAGGAACAAATCTACACTGACACACCCCTAGAGCCCCAACCAGGGGTATTCTATCTGCTACCCAAGATCCACAAACCTGGGAATCCTGGACGCCCCATTATTTCAGGCATTGGCACCCTGACAGCAGGATTATCTGGCTATGTGGACTCTCTCCTCAGGCCCTACACTACTAGCACTATCAGCTATCTTCGAGACCACTGACTTCCTAAGGAAACTACAGGCCATTGGTGATCTTCCAGAAAACACCATCCTAGCCACTATGGATGTAGAACCATCTCTACACCAACATTCTACACAAAGATGGACTACAAGCCATCAGGAACAGTATCTCCCAATAATGTCACGGCAAACCTGGTGGCTGAGCTTTGTGACTTTGTCCTCACCCACAACTATTTCAGATTTGGGGACGATTTATACCCTCAAGTCAGCAGCACTGCTATGGATACCTGCATGGCCCCACAGTATGCCAACATTTTTATGGCTGATTTAGAACAATGCTTCCTCAGCTTGTGCCCCTACTATACTTGCACTACATTGATGACATCTTCATCATCTGGACCCATGGGAAGGAGGCCCTTGAGGAATTCCACCTGAATTTCAACAATTTCCACCCCACCATCAACCTCAGCCTGGACCAGTCCACACAAGAGATCCACTTCCTGGACACTACAGTACAAATAAGCGATGGTCGCATAAACACCACCCTATACTGGAAACCTACTGACCACTATACTTACCTACATGCCTCCAGCTTTCATCCAGACCACATCATACAATCCATTGTGTACAGCCAAGCCGTAAGATACAACCACATTTGCTCCAATCCCTCAGACAGAGACAAACACCTAAAGCAGGGGTAGGCAACCTATGGCACGCGTGCCGAAGGCGGCACATGAGCTGATTTTCAGTGGCACTCACACTGCCTAGGTCCTGGCCACCGGTCCAGGGGGCTCTGCATTTTAATTTAATTTTAAATGAAGCTTCTTAAACATTTAAAAAACCTTATTTACTTTACATACAACAATAGTTTAGTTATATATTATAGAGAGACCTTCTAAAAATGATAAAATGTATGACGGCACACGAAACCTTAAATTAGAGTGAATAAATGAAGACTCGGCACACCACTTCTGAAAGGTTGCCGACCCCTGACCTAAAGGATCTCTATCAAGCATTTTTAAAACTACAATACCCACCTGGGGAAGTGAAGAAACATTGACAGAGCCAGAAGGGTACCCAGAAGTCACCTACTACAGGACAGGCCCAACAAAGAAAGTAACAGAACACCACTAGCCATCACCTACAGATCCCAGCTAAAACCTCTCCAGTTCATCATCAAGGATCTACAACCAACCTATCCTGAAGTATGATCCCTCACTCTCACAGACCTTGGGAGACAGGCCAGTCCTCGCTTACAGACAGCCCCCCAACTTGAAGCAAATACTCACCAGCAACTACACACCACACAACAGAAACACTAATCCAGGAACCAACACCTGCAACAAACCCTGTTGCCAACTCTGTCCGCATATCTATTCAAGGGACACCATCATAGGACCCAACCACATCAGCCACACCATCAACAGCTCGTTCACCTGCACATCTACCAATGTGATATATGCCATCATGTGCCAGCAATGCCCCTCTGCCATGTATATTGGCCAAACCGGACAGTCTCTACGCAAAAGAATAAATGGACACAAATCAGACATCAAGAATTGTAACATTCAAAAACCAGTAGGAAAGCACTTCAGCCTCCCTGGACACTCAATAACAGGCTTAAAAGTGGCCATTCTTCAACAAAAAAACTTCAAAAACAGACTTCAACGAGAAACTGCAGAACTGGAATTACTTTGCAAACTTGACACCATCAAATTAGGCCTGAATAAAGACTGGGAGTGGCTGGGTCACTACAAAAATAATTTCCCCTCTGTTGATACTCATATCTTCTTGTCAACTGCAGGGAATGGGCCACATCCACTTTGATTGAATTGGCCTCGTTAGCACTACAAAAAGTAATTTTCCCTCTGTTGATATTCACCCCTTCTTGTCAACTGTTGGGAATGGGACACATCCACCCTAATTGAATTGGCCTCATTAGCACTGATCCCCCACTTGTTGAGGTAACTCCCATCTTTTCATGTGCAGTATATTTATACCTGCTTACTATATTTTCCACTCCATGCATCTGATGAAGTGGGTTATAGCCCACAAAAGCTTATGCCCAAATAAATGTGTTAGTCTCTAAGGTGCCACAAGGACTCCTAGTTGTTTTTACAGATACAAACTAACACGGCTACTCCTCTGAAACCTAATACTTATGTATCATTTGAGATCTTTCCACTGTGCAAACTGGTGTGTGGTGGATGTGAATACTATGGTCCCACCTCCTCCATAGACCCTCTTCAGGGCACAGAATGGAAAGAGTCTCAGTGCTCCCCTGAACTCAAGGTATTGTGACTTTCCCTGGCATTTGTCTGTCTGTGTCTATCTCTTTCTCTCTCACACACACGGCTCCTTATACCCTTTCCTCTCTCAGTATGCCCACTCATGTGCAATTGACAATTTAACCCTATATATTCTAGTTTATGGATAACGCTACTTTAACTATTCTTTCTCCTCACATATTTCTTATTCTTTCTCTTATAGATGGACAAAAGAGGAAAAAATCCTTAAGAAAGAAACTGGACTCATTAGGGAAGGAGAAAAACAGAGATAAAGGTACAGTGAAGATTAAAGAAGTACATATTTATCTAATAGCTGTACATTTTTATGAGATTTGTATACTGAAATGTGTATCTTCTGCAGTAGGACTGTGTTACCTAAACTAATACATTATCTAGTCATTTATTCCCCAATGGAAAAAAATACTATATTTTATATTGTATTTTTTTTGTCGCTGCCATAATCTAGCTGCACTGTGCAACATAAACGTTTGTTACGCAAGCAATATTTTTTTCCTAGCAAGCGGAAATTATTGTTTAAAACATGGCAAACTATCATTGCTACTGTACAGTCAGTTTCAAATAAGTTCAGGGTGACATGTATAAGGCCAAATTTTTGAGGACGCCTCAAACCAGACTCTAAAGTTGCACCCACAGTTTTGTGCTTGTAGATAATTGTGTGTCTAACATTGCAGTCACTGTTTTAGAAGAGGCTCTAGAAAAGTTGGCCTGGAATCAAAAACTATAGTTATGAAAGAGCATTAATGGCATTTAGCATTCTGACATGAATGTTGATATACTAATTAACTGCAAGAATGGAGCTTTGAAATGACATTTTGTAACTAATATAGCTACTGAGCCAGTGTAATTTTTTTAACTGTTTGTGCATTTCTAGAAAGGGCACATGTTTGTTTCAGTTTGTTTTGTTCGTTTTTTAATGACTCATGAATAAGGCTCCAGGTTGATCTGAAACGTGTGTGAATAAATGTTATAATTAAGCTTTATCACATGAAGATTGCTGATAAATTTCAGGAAAAAAATGAAATCCCTGTGTCATGTTTATTTTTAAAGATTTTTGTAATAGTTTTTCCCATTGATTTAGGTGATTCAATAGCCTAACTAAATTATGAGCATTATTTGCTGAATAAGTTAATGCAAATACACTTAATTTTCCTCACCTTACATCAAATTTCCAGCTTTTGGCCTTATTTATTTACCCATATTACTTTTCCAGGAATTTCTTAAAACCAAAATTCAGCTTTAAAATACAATTGAACAGATTATAGTGCAATGCAGACTATTACACGCTACAATAGAGTGAAGTATTAATTTATTTCAGTTTTATTTTTCTTATGAATATAGTTCTTCTATTCATTGAACTATTCAGGACCATATAGAAGCAGTCTACACACACACTGAATACAGCAACCCGGTGGAGGCAACTGCGCCAAAAGACTATCATCCAACAAGGTCTTGGTAGTACATGGAAAATGAGGGGTCTCATCCTCCACTGAATCATGGATAGTTGATACTATATAAACTATTGCATTCAACAGCATGAATCTAAGACTAGGTTACTTGCCTGCAAACATCCTTAGGCTCTTGAGAGCTAACTGCTTGTAATTGGAACTTGGTTTAAAAAAAAAATCTGTTGATGATTCATTTGGCAGAATAGAATCCAGCTTACTCTCCTGCAGCAGTGTCGCTCTGGAGTGATAAGAGAAGAAATATTAGTAAAACCTTACGTTTGTCACTAAGTGTAGCAGATGTAACATTGAACATATACAGAGGCAGCAGAGGGGGAAAAAATCAAATACAGTATAGTACAGGGGTCGGCAACCTTTCAGAAGTGGTGTGCCGAGTCTTCATTTATTCACTCTAATTTAAGGCTTTGCGTGCCAGTCATACATTTTAACATTTTTAGAAGGTCTTTTTCTATAAGTCTATAATATATAACTAAACTATTGTTGTATGTAAAGTAAATAAAGTTTTAAAAATGTTTAAGAAGCTTCATTTAAAATTAAATTAAAATGCAGAGCCCCCCGGACCGGTGGCCAGGACCCAGGCAGTGTGAGTGCCACTGAAAATCAGCTCACGTGCCACCTTCGGCACCCGTGCCATAGGTTGCCTACCCCTGGTATAGTGCATTAATGTGCACCAGCTGGGATGCAAATTCCACTGCACACTGTCTGTGTGGACCCTGCTGATGCACACTAAAAGTTCCCTAGTGTGTGTTGATATAGGTCACAGTACTATGTCAATGTGCACTAGGGAACTTTTAGCGTGGACCAGCAGGGTCCACTCAGATAGTCAGTGTGTGACCCGTTAGTGCACACTAACACACCATTGTTCTCCTTTAGTCATTGTAGTGTTCTCTAGTGTAATAGCTGATTGTAAAGATGAACTATGTATTTTGATAACAGTTCAATTACTTTTATAGTACCATCAAAAACTTTTATTTTCCAGAATTCTTCTTCCAGAGCTATTTCAATGCCTCTTTTCTTTCTTTCTTTCTTTCTTTCTTTCTTTCTTTCTTTCTTTCTTTCTTTCTTTCTTTCTTTCTTTCTTTCTTTCTTTCTTTCTTTCTGTTTATTATGAAAAGATAGCTTCTCACTTTTGTTACATGTAAATGCTTACCCTAGGATTATTCTTTTCCCCATATTTCACTGTGAAAAAGATCATTTAAACAATATCTTTTTTTTTTTGCATCACTCTAGCCTTTTAAAATGTTTCTTTATTGTGTATAAGTTTATTTCATCCAACCACGGACTCTGGTAGGCTCTTACAGTACTGCTTAGATACTTATGAATATTTTTTTCTGTATATAAGGTATTTGTTCTTCAGATTTTTTTCTTAGCCGTAGCATGTTACCTGCCAACAATTTCCATTCTGTTAGCATATCTTAGGTTGGATTTTTGTTTTTTATTGGATATGTTTTTTTGAATGCATCTTGCTATGTAGGGCTGAATCATTACCACAAGCAAAGGGCAACATATTGTTTGTGCTTATTCCTTCTTGTTTTTACTTACTTACTGGTGTTCTGTAATACTTACAATAACTTTAACTACACATTTTTACCTGTTTCTGTGCTGATTCTATGGATTTTAATTTCTTATTTTTCCCCCTTTGGGCTGTTTCAAACTTGTCTCGCTTAACACCCCCCCCCCTTCCAAATACTCTATCTTGAAGTTTAATATCAGAAGCCTATATGTTCCACTCCTGCAAAAAACAACATACAGGGGAAGAAATGTGTGGGGAAAATCTCCTGTTCTACATGAGCCACAGAGTCCCCATTTTCCCTTCTTTCTTCAGAGGCTGCTGGATTGATGGAGGTGGCAGATAGGTAGGCAATAATGTAGAAAAAGGGAGCAAAGGGCCAGGAGACCATAAGGATCCTGGTCCCCAGCTGTGGTGTGTGTTCACCTGAAAAGAAGGGTTCCCTCCTGCACTGCTCTGCAGCTCCCTCCCAGCCTACAAGAACAATAGCCACTGCCTGAGCTGTGCTCTGTGACTCTATGGAAGGGAACCACAAAGCACTCACTGGGAGTAGTGCTGCCCCTTTAGAAAGCCACTTTGCTGCTGTTACATGTGGATTGGGCCACCATCAGGCTTA
Source organism: Platysternon megacephalum (assembly GCA_003942145.1). Classification (NCBI taxonomy): domain Eukaryota; kingdom Metazoa; phylum Chordata; order Testudines; family Platysternidae; genus Platysternon; species Platysternon megacephalum. Next base: position 1,180,386 of record QXTE01000043.1, on the reverse strand, counting down.
ACCACTTTCCAACTCTGCAGGTCCTCACCATAGTTTCCCTTGTGGATTTGCTCTCCTCTCCACTGTAAATGCAGCATATGAGCCACAGTGACTAAAATGTGCCTCTTGGTATTGTTCCCCTCTGTGAGGATGTGATTACACTGTGATGACTATTAATGAGCCAATCCCCCAAATAATGGTCTCTGTGTTACTTGAGTGCAGGTCACAGCTAACTTCCCTTCTTTTATGCTTCACAATGAGCAGAGTGTTATCCCCCTCTCTTGCATTATGTTTTTTTAACAAGCCTTTCTACCATTTATTTTATAAAGAGAGCGTCTCCCAGTACAGGACAACTGATTCAAAACAAACACTCAGCTCTATGGATGTGGGCCATACTCACACAAAAATGGGTCACGAGCACTCACTCATTCACGGTTACTTGTCCCAAGTTCTCCTGCGACTAGTGACCCAGCTGGCTTGCCTAAGAGATTGGGCTAGTAGCTCCGTTCTTCAGAGCTGGGAAGGGGGCACAGTTAGGGCAAGGAAGGAAATAACACAGGTAGAGCAATGTGTCTAGGTTTCCAGAACACCCGTTATGGCTGGGTTTTATGTTGGTGCAAAGAGCCTTCCCTTCCCTGGAGCATCCCCTGTGCAGGGCCTGCCACAGTTGCAGACCCTGCGCTTTGAGGAGCCCAAGGACAGTTACCTCTGTGTTTCCCCAGGTATGAACAGTTCCTGAAAAGGGGCAGCAAATGGAAGGGAGAAGGTGGGGCCTTGCTCCCTGCCCTCGGGTACTTCTCCCTCTGAGCTAGCCCTTAGGGCAGGGCAGGCACATAAGAACATAAGAACATAAGAAAAGCCGTACTGGGTCAGACCAAAGGTCCATCTAGCCCAGTATCTGTCTACCGACAGTGGCCAATACCAGGTGCCCCAGAGGGAGTGAACCTAACAGGCGATGATCAAGTGATCTCTCTCCTGCCATCCATCTCCATCCTCTGACGAACAGAGGCTAGGGACACCATTCTTACCCATCCTGGCTAATAGCCATTTATGGACTTAGCCACCATGAATTTATCCAGTCCCCTTTTAAACATTGTTATAGTCCTAGCCTTCACAACCTCCTCAGGTAAGGAGTTCCACAAGTTGACTGTGCGCTGCGTGAAGAAGAACTTCCTTTTATTTGTTTTAAACCTGCTGCCTATTAATTTCATTTGGTGACCCCTAGTTCTTGTATTATGGGAATAAGTAAATAACTTTTCCTTATCCACTTTCTCAACATCACTCATGATTTTATATACCTCTATCATGTCCCCCCTTAGTCTTCTCTTTTCCAAGCCGAAGAGTCCCAGCCTCTCTAATCTCTCCTCGTATGGGACCCTCTCTAAACCCCTAATCATTTTAGTTGCCCTTTTCTGAACCTTTTCTAGTGCTAGAATATCCTTTTTGAGGTGAGGAGACCACATCTGTACACAGTATTCGAGATGTGGGCGTACCATGGATTTATATAAGGGCAATAATATATTCTCTGTCTTATTCTCTATCCCCTTTTTAATGATTCCTAACATCCTGTTTGCTTTTTTGACCGCCTCTGCACACTGCGTGGACATCTTTAGAGAACTATCCACAATGACGCCAAGATCTTTTTCCTGACTCGTTGTAGCTAAATTAGCCCCCATCATGTTGTATGTATAGTTGGGGTTATTTTTTCCAATGTGCATTACTTTACATTTATCCACATTAAATTTCATTTGCCATTTTGTTGCCCAATCACTTAGTTTTGTGAGATCTTTTTGAAGTTCTTCACAATCTGCTTTGGTCTTAACTATCTTGAGTAGTTTAGTATCATCTGCAAACTTTGCCACCTCACTGTTTACCCCTTTCTCCAGATCATTTATGAATAAATTGAATAGGATTGGTCCTAGGACTGACCCTTGGGGAACACCACTAGTTACCTCTCTCCATTCTGAGAATTTACCATTAATTCCTACCCTTTGTTCCCTGTCCTTTAACCAGTTCTCAATCCATGAAAGGACCTTCCCTTTTATCCCATGACAGCTTAATTTACGTAGGAGCCTTTGGTGAGGGACCTTGTCAAAGGCTTTCTGGAAATCTAAGTACACTATGTCCACCGGATCCCCCTTGTCCACATGTTTGTTGACCCCTTCAAAGAACTCTAATAGATTAGTAAGACACGATTTCCCTTTACAGAAACCATGTTGACTCTTGCTCAAGAGTTTATGTTTTTCTATGTGTCTGACAATTTTATTCTTTACTATTGTTTCAACTAATTTGCCCGGTACCGACGTTAGACTTACCGGTCTGTAATTGCCGGGATCACCCCTAGAGCCCTTTTTAAATATTGGCGTTACATTAGCTAACTTCCAGTCATTGGGTACCGAAGCCGATTTAAAGGACAGGTTACAAACCTTAGTTAATAGTTCCGCAACTTCACATTTGAGTTCTTTCAGAACTCTTGGGTGAATGCCATCTGGTCCCGGTGACTTGTTAATGTTGAGTTTATCAATTAATTCCAAAACCTCCTCTAGTGACACTTCAATCTGTGACAGTTCCTCAGATTTGTCACCTACAAAAGCCAGCTCAGGTTGGGGAATCTCCCTAACATCCTCAGCCGTGAAGACTGAAGCAAAGAATCCATTTAGTTTCTCCGCAATGACTTTATCATCTTTAAGCGCTCCTTTTGTATTTTGATCATCAAGGGGCCCCACTGGTTGTTTAGCAGGCTTCCTGCTTCTGATGTACTTAAAAAACATTTTGTTATTACCTTTGGAGTTTTTGGCTAGCCGTTCTTCAAACTCCTCTTTGGCTTTTCTTATTACACTCTTGCACTTAAGTTGGCAGTGTTTGTGCTCCTTTCTATTTGCCTCACTAGGATTTGACTTCCACTTTTTAAAGGAAGTCTTTTTATCTCTCACTGCTTCTTTTACATGGTTGTTAAGCCACGGTGGCTCTTTTTTAGTTCTTTTACTGTTTTTCTTAATTTGGGGTATACATTGAAGTTGGGCCTCTATTATGGTGTCTTTAAAAAGGGCCCATGCAACTTGCAGGGATTTCACTTTAGTCACTGTACCTTTTAACTTTTGTCTAACTAACCCCCTCATTTTTGTATAGTTCCCCCTTTTGAAATTAAATGCCACAGTGTTGGGCAGTTGAGGTGTTCTTCCCACCACAGGGATGTTGAATGCTATTGTATTATGGTCACTATTTCCAAGCGGTCCTGCTATAGTTACCTCTTGGACCAGCTCCTGCGCTCCACTCAGGATTAAATCTAGAGTTGCCTCTCCCCTTGTGGGTTCCCGTACCAGCTGCTCCATGAAGCAGTCATTTAAAGTATCGAGAAATTTTATCTCTGCATTTCGTCCTGAAGTGAAATGTTCCCAGTCAATATGGGGATAATTGAAATCCCCCACTATTATTGGGTTCTTAATTTTGATAGCCTCTCTAATTTCCCTTAGCATTTCATCATCACTATTACTGTCCTGGTCAGGTGGTCGATAATAGATCCCTAATGTTATATTTTTACTAGAGCATGAAATTTCTATCCATAGAGACTCTATGGAACATGTGGATTCGCTTAAGATTTTTACTTCATTTGAATCTACACTTTCTTTCACATATAGTGCCACTCCTCCCCCTGCACGGCCTGTTCTGTCCTTCCGATATATTTTGTACCCCGGAATGATTGTGTCCCATTGATTGCTCTCAGTCCACCAGGTTTCTGTGATGCCTATTATATCTATATCCTCCTTTATCACAAGGCACTCTAGTTCACCCATCTTATTATTTAGACTTCTGGCATTTGTGTACAAGCACTTTAAAAACTTGTCCCTGTTTACTAGCCTGCCTTCTTCTGATGTGCCAGATTCTTTTTTATGTGACTGTTTATCATCTGATCCGGCCCTTACATTATACTTTTCAGTCCTCTGCTCCTGACTATAACCTGGAGATTCTCTATCATCAGACTCTCCCCTAAGAGAAGTCTGTGTCCGATCCACACGCTCCTCTGCAGCAGTCGGCTTTCCCCCATCTCCTAGTTTAAAAACTGCTCTACAACCTTTTTAATGTTTAGTGCCAGCAGTCTGGTTCCACTTTGGTTTAGGTGGAGCCCATCTCTCCTGTATAGGCTCCCCCCATCCCAGAAGTTTCCCCAGTTCCTAATGAACGTGAACCCCTCCTCTCTACACCATCGTCTCATCCACGCATTGAGACTCTGAAGCTCTGCCTGCCTCCCTGGCCCTGCGCGTGGAACTGGGAGCATTTCTGAAAATGCCACCATAGAGGTCCTGGATTTCAGTCTCTTCCCTAGCAGCCTAAATTTGGCTTCCAGGACATCTCTCCTACCCTTCCCTATGTCATTGGTACCTACATGTACCACGACCACCGGCTCCTCCCCAGCACTACACATAAGTCTATCTAGATGCCTCGAGAGATCCGCAACCTTCGCACCAGGCAGGCAAGTCACCATACGGTTCTCCCGGTCATCACAGACCCAGCTATCTACATTTCTAATAATCGAATCTCCCATTACTAACACCTGCCTTTTCCTAGAAACTGGAGTTCCCTCCCCCGGAGAGGCAACCTCAGTGCGAGAGGCAACCCCAGCACCATCTGGAAGGAGGGTCCCAACTACGGGAAGGTTTCCCTCTGCTCCCATTGACTGCTCTACTTCCCTGGGCCGTTCTTCCTCCTCAACAGCACAGGAGCTGTCTGAGCGGAGGTGGGACAATTCTACAATGTCCCGGAAAGCCTCATCAACATACCTCTCTGCCTCTCTCAGCTCCTCCAGTTCCGCCACCCTGGCCTCCAAAGCCCGTACATGGTCTCTGAGGGCCAGGAGCTCCTTGCACCGAATGCACACATACGCCACCCGCCCACGGGGCAGGTAATCATACATGCAACACTCAGTGCAATAAACTGGATAGCCCCCACTCTGCTGCTGGGCTTCTGCCTGCATTGTCTCCTAGTTAGTGGAAGGGTGGTTTACAGGAAGGGGTTTTGGAATGTGGTTCGGTTTATAGGTTCTAGGGGGGGGCCACGGGGAAGGGGTTACGGCCGGCGAGGGGCTCCCACTCCCTTCCCACTCCCCTTCTAAACTCCCTTGCGAAACTCCCTGTTAGCAGCCCCTGTTCGCAAAGCTCCCTGGTCGCTTGTGCGCGGCTTTATAAAGCCCTGGCCTGAGTGAATGCCCCGCCCACTGATTAAGGCTCAGCCAATTACCAGAGGCTTCGACCTTTCAGACCTGCCTCCAACTGCCAGCCAGAGCACACGGTCCCTCAAACAACCAAACAAACAAACAGACTGACAAACACAAGCTCAGCACACAGCAAGTAACCCCCAATCACAAACAAACACACACTACAGACAGTCACTTACCCCACAGATGCTGTATTAGCTCCTCCTTCACCTGGAGAACTCCCTTGCGAAACTCCCTGTTAGCAGTCCCTGTTCGCAAAAGCCCAGTTCGCACACTGTGGGAAGCAGGCTTGGGAAGGATTGTTTTTCCAAGAGGTGCATCCTCTCCTTGATTTCTCCCAGATGGTGCATCCCTGCACTCTCCTCAACAAATCGCGGTGCCCTAAAGGTACAGTCTAGCTTAATCTATCAAAGGGGCACAATAATACATATTTTACTGGGTATTGTGTGATTTAATCACTGATATTTCAGGATCAGATCTAGTTCTACTCACTTAACAGGAGATTATAGCTCTATCTATCTATATCTATATATAAAGTATATTACTTCTGCATGAGTGAAAGTATCAGTAGCCAGATAAATCCCAGTGTTTTCTAAGGTCATCACAGGCAGCAAGAGAAAACTGAATGCTCTTTAGTCAGATTTATATCAGTGTTTTGTCATTTTTGACAGCTACATCTATCATCATTAAATTAAAAGGCTCAAAAACTTAAGTACCTTTTTGTTTGTTTGTTTTAACTGCTTCTAGTGACTCATCACAGCAGGGTACAACAAATCCTGCCGGATGTGAAAAGCTAAACATTAGAGCAAGCACCCCACCCAAATATTGTAGTCAGTGTTTTCTCTTCTCCACCTTCTTGTATTTATAGTCACTCTGGCCATCCCTCTTGTTGTCTGTGTGTCCCCCTAAGCATTTCCCAAACATTCTGTTTTGCTGCTGACAGTGAGAGTGCTCAGTTCAGGGGAGTAATAAAATGTCAGTGTTGATCTGAATGGGATGCCTGGCATGCTGACAGCCGAGATCCTGTTCCCTTACAAATTCACTTCTAATTTTGATGACAGGAGACACAGAGCCGTTCATCTGTCTCTAGACAGTGATATGGGTGTTAGTTTAAGCATCCCTTCTTTGACTGTGCACCCTTGCATTCCAGAGATAGATGCCTCCTTGAAAGGATTTCTCCTGCAAGATTTTATCAGTGAGCTAATTCTTCGCTCCCTCTCCCACAGCCTCCTCTTAAAAACATATACTGAGGTATTTTCCTTGAACACTAACTAGAACCACATAATAAAATTCAGAAGGTACATGCATAGTGACATCATCGCGGGAGTTTAAGTCTCTGGAATATGGTACAGTATGATCGTTCTGTTTTATTTTAAATATTTTATGCTTTCAAAAAACACTAGAGATGGACCATGAAACTTTTAAACTTGATTTGTTCAGCAACTGAGAATTATCCGATTTGCCTGTGTTTCTGTGTGGAATGTAAACATTTAGTGCCCAATTCAGCCTCCTGAACCTCAAGGAGGCTGTACCTGGTGGATTTTTTTGACCAACGGCATTGCTGGTTATTTCTAGAGAAAAAGCACTTCTGTGAATAAATATTTGATTTGTCTTTGCAGCTAGAAATTCTGGAAACATTCTTCTTCTTCCATGCTTATTTTCCACCCATTTTCTGTGAATTTAAAAGTATTTCTTACTGTTTACACTTAGGCTGCTTCAGTAATAATTCACTCTAATGTTGTCAGTATGCCTTGGCTTATTCAAAGGAGAGAAGAGTTCCATAATAAATACAAAAAGTTTCTTTTTCATTATAGTATTTTTGTTTCAGGCTTTGTCAGTGCCCTATTGTGTTTTGTTTTATTACATTTCTAAAACGTGCCTCTTGTGATCTCTAAGCATCTGAGCAATTTTAAAAAACACATTCTGTCAATTCTGTACTAATGTCAACTAAGAACTTAAGGGACTCTTCATTTAAAAAAATCAAAATCCTTCACACAGAAAAAGGCTTACTAAATCAAAGCATGGTGGAAGGCCGTATGATCTTAGACCAGCTAGCAAAGTTCCAGTTGCAGATCCCTCACCGAGAACACCTTGGGTGAAATCTTCACTTCACTCCATTGAAGTCAGTGGAAGTTTTGCCACTGACTTCAGTGAAGCCAGAGTTTCACCCTGCTTCCAGTCTTCAGACTCTTGAATTTAATTCTTCTTCGAGTGATCGTATATGCCCATTCCACTGTAGGTGTGTGCACACCTTATGCACAGTTGTCAGAGATTTTTCCCTCAGCAGTATCCATCGGGGCAGCATAAATGCCCTCTGGGCCCTGGCACCACGACACATGTGGTGACCCCAATCTCCCTCGGTTCCTTCCTACCACCAGTGACAGTTGTTGGAGCTCTGATCTTTGTATCTCCAAGTCTTCCCTCTTATAGTGTATATAGTACCTGTAGAGTTAGTTTTTGATCTCGTGTAGTGTGTTTGTACATATTTAGATATGAGAATAAGTTTAGGATCTTAATTTTCTAGAGTGGTTTCCTAGTTGGATACTGGGCTTGGTTCTGGACTAATACCTCATTCTCCTGGCTTCAAAGACTGTCACTCATGTAATAAGTCTATGCCAGTGAGCTGCCCACACCCCAGCTTCCTTAAGTGTCTGGCAGAGGTGCATGTGAGTGACATGTGTGACATTTGTAGAGGGTTCAAAGTCCAATTGAAAAAGAACAGGGCTGCCAGACTCAAGTACCAGCTTAAGGAGTCTGTGCTTTGCCCGCTGTTGGAACCTTCCCACTCCGAAAGGGAACCGAGCAAGTATGAGTTGGCTAAGAGTGCTCTCCCTCTTCTAACTGAGCCTAGAGGCAGATCCTCATCGCCGGTACCTAGGAAGAGACAACATACGTCTCCCAAAGTCTTGGTACCAGGGGCTTTGAAGTCTACAGTGAAGGCAACGAGTGGAGGCAAGGACTTGGAGGTGTGTTCATAGAGGAGACATCCCCAGACACAATCTGTAACTCAGGAGGGATTACTGACTCCAGAGCCTGGGAAAGGTCTGCTGAGCCCAATCCCTGAAGTACCAATAAATTTTTTGGTACCGCAGACTCCGGAGCCCTTTCTGGTGTCCTCTATACCCAAGGCTTTCAAGGCAGCCGGATTGCTGCTTAACCTGATGGGGCCGGCTTCCCCTGCTGTTTAAGAATCTTGCTCAGTACCAAGATTGTAAGTGCACCCTCCCACCGTTGTGGCTTCATCCCCAGAGCACCGTTTGGTACCGGTGGCTTTTACAGTTGTGTCTCCTCTCGACAGGGTGCCATCTAGAGGGAAGCCAGTGATGATCTTGCCGGTCCCCCCATCTCCAGACTCTCTGCTGGTCTCCCTGGTACCAATGGGGTCAGCTCCTCTGTAGTCTGAGGAAGTGGACTCCTCATCAGACTCAGAGGTCAGATCATATGTGTCTTGACCTAACCATGCCAGCAGCCCCAGTGGGGAGCCTGCCCACTGTGGTATCAGCCAATGGCCTGCACTTACCTGGGTCCCGCCTCCATATCAGTGGCCCCCTTGAGTCTTCTTTCCACATTCTAAAGCCTTTCCACTCCCTTCCCACCCTTCTATATCACCTAGGTGCCAGGAGCATCTTCAGCAAGGTCACTGTCTTCCCTTCCCCCGTACCGGGGCCGTGCAGGGGGGACAGAGTGCTCAGGGACTCTCCTATGGAGGAATTGGAGAAGGGAGCTCCTCAACAAGCCTTAGCCTGTTCTTCTTCATCGCCTGATGAGAAGATAGTGACTGAGTCTACTAGTCCTGCTCTTGATAATTCCAGAGCTCAAGACTTGTTGATGAGGGTGGCTGTAGCTGGGGATGTTCAACCAGAAGAGGTACAGGAAAGATCACACAGGCTCGTGGACATTTTAGCTTGTTCAGGACATTCTAGGGTAGTTCTCCCTATTAATGGGGCTATCCTGGACTTTGTCAGGTTTTTATGGTAAACTCCATCTTCCCTACCTCCCAGTGCTAAAAGCATTGAGAGAATATACTATGTCCCTTCAGAGGGATTTGAGCGCTTCTATAACCATCCTTCTCCAGACTCCCTGGTAGATGCTGCTGCCAATGAAAAAAAGAGACAGGAACATCAGGCCTCTACCTTGAAAGGGAAAGAAACACAAAGGCTAGATCTGTTTGGCAGGAAGCTTTATTCCACAGGAGGTTTACAGCTTAGGATCATGAACCAGCAGGCTCTGCTGGGTCAATATGATTTCAGCCTTTGGGATAAATCTTGAAATTCAAAGACAAGCTTCTTGGTGAGACAAATCAGGAGTTCATTGCGATGGTGGAGGAGGGCAAATTAGTTGCCAAAACAACATTGCTAGTGAGCCTGGTCGTGGACTGTGTGGCTCAAGCTATAGCTTCTGCCATCACTCTGTGATCTTCTTCTTGGCTGCAGTCAACAGATATTTCCCTGGAGGTGTAACAAACCATTCAAGACATCCCATTTGAAGGCCCTGCTCTTTACTGATAAGACAAATAAGAGACTTCATAACTTTAAGGATTCAAGGGTGACCCTTGTGTCTCTGGGGATTTATACACGAGCAACATAATGAAAACCATTCCTCCCACAGCAGTCACAGCTATTTAAGTCCTTCTCACCGCATACCCAAGACCTGTCCAAAAGGCGGAGCAGAAGTTACAAGAGGCACCTCCACCTCCGCACTCTTCTGCAACTGCCAGTTCAGGCAAACTGGTCCGCTAAACAATCATTTTGACCTGTTGGTTGACAGCAGTCAACCACTTACCAGACTACCATCTTTCTTCACCTCAGTTTTTGCCAACCACCTATACCACTTCCTAAGTGTGTGGACCTGTATCACCACAGATCAGGGGGTCTTAAGCATGGTGAAACTGGGATACACCCTTCAATTTATTTCTATCCCCCCTTCCCACTTCTCTTCCCTGTCCCTCTTCAGGGACCACTCTCACGAGACTGCTACTTAGGAGATCCAGTCTCTTCTCCTTGTGGGGGCCATAAAGGAAGTTCCCATGTCATTCAGAGGGAAAGGATTTTATTCCTGTTACTTCCTAATCCTGAAGGCAGAGGGGGATCACAGGCCTATTTTAATTCTAAGGCAGCTAAACAAGTTCCTAAAGAAAACAAAATTCCAGATTGCTACTCTAGCATTATCCCTTCCCTAGGTCCCAGCAACTGCTTTGCTGCTCTCAACTTAAAGAATGTTTATTTTCACCTGGCAATTCACCAGAGCCACTGAAAATTTCTCAGATTCATGGTCAATGGATCTCACTATCAGATCACAGTACTGCCTTTCAACCTGTCAGCAGCCCTCTCGTATTCACAAAATGCATGGCTGTAGTAGCGGCTTTCTTGCAAAGGTCAGGAATCCATGTGTTTCCCTACCTGGATGACTGGCTAGTGAGAGACCGGTCCAGGTCTCAGGAACTCTCCAATATAGCCACTATTCAGTCCACTTTCAACATACTGGGGCTCCTAATCAATACAGAGAAATCTATTCTGACACCTGTTCAAAGAACAGAATTAATTGGGGCAGTCATGGACTCCACAGAGACCAGGGCTTTCTTGCCGGAGCAGAGGTTCCAAACTATGTGGGTCATTGCTCAAGATGTAAAGACACGCCCTGTCACTTTTGTTTTGGAATTGCCTCAAACGTCTATGGCACATGGCGGTGTGCACTTATGTGGTGCAGCATGCCAGGCTACACCTCAGAGAACTACAGGTGGCTCAGCTCGGTGTGCTCACAAGCCCATCGTTATATGGATATGGTGGTTCAAACAACTGCTCAGGTCTTGTCCTCCCTGGACTGGTGTCCTCAAAGAACCTGCAAATGTTTGTGAGGGAGTCCTTTTTGCCCCACCACAACAGTCACCCACTCTAGTCACAGATGTATTGGATCTAGGTTGGGGAGCTCACTTAGGTCTGCTTCACACTCGGGGCCTTTGGTCTTTTCAGGATCTAAGTCTCCAAATAAATAGCAGGGAGCTTCAGGCCATCTGTTTAGCTTGTGTGGTGGTCCTTCCACATATCAAGGGATGGAATTTGTTGGTACGCACAGACAGCACAGCAGCCATGTTCTCTGTAAACAAACAAGAGGCCGGAGGTGAGGCATTAGTTAAAGTTATACCAAGAGGCAATCCTCCTTTGAAATTCCTGCTTTGCCAGTTCTATCAACCTGAAAGTTGCTTACCTTCCAGCAGTTGAAAACACTCTAGCAAATCTCCTGAGCAGGTTGTTGCAGGTCACCCCAAGTGGTCTCTTCAACCAGATGTGACCAGGTCCATTTTAAAGCTGTGGGGAACTCCCCAGGTAGACCTATTTGCAACAAAAGCAAAAAAAAAAGTCATCTATTTTATTCCTGAGCAGGTCACAGTCCAGTTTCACTGACAGATACCTTCCTGCTATCCTGGTCAAAACGTCTGCTGTATGCTTTCCTGCAAGTTCTACTCCTGCTCAAAGTGTTGTCCAAGGTCAAGCAAGTTTCTGCTTTCCTTATTCTGATAGTCCCTGGATGAATTTGTCAATGTTGGTTTTCAACTCTGCTAGCACTATTGGTCACACCTCTGCTCTCATCAGGGGTGAAAGTAAGTCCAGTGACTTACCGGTACGCTGGGGCCAGCTCTGGCCCCCGGGAGGGGCAGGGCCTAGGGAGGAAGGGGCGTGGCTGAGGGAGTCAGAGCCAGCCCCAGCCCACCCTGTAAAGTAAGTCCCCCCCGCACCGGGGTAGCAGCAGCAGCCCGGGGCTCCGGGGGCTGTTTAAAGGGCCCGGGGCTCCCCTGCTTCTACCGCCCCGGCCCTGTAAATAGCCGCCGGAGGCCTGGGGAAGCGGCGGGGCCCCTGCGGCTATTTAAAGGACCGGGGCGGCAGAGGCAGCTGGAGCCCCGGGCCCTTTAAATAGCCCCTGGAGCCCCCCGCTACCCCTGGGCTCCGGGGGCTATTTAAAAGGCCCGGGGCTCCCCTGCTTCTACCACCCCGGCCCTTTAAATAGCCGCCGGAGCCCTGGAGTAGTGGTGGTGGGGCTCCGGCGGCTATTTAAAGGGTCGGGGCGGTAAAAGCAGCAGGAGCCCCGGACTTTTTAAATAGCCCCCACAGCCCTACCCCAGGGCTCCAGCAGTGGGGCTCTGGTGGCAATTTAAAGGGCCTGGGGCTCCAGCCCCTGCTGGGAGCCCCAGTCCCTTTAAATTGCCCCCAGGGGAAGCCGGGCCACTCCGGTACAGCAAATCGGCTCTGGCCGGTACACCGTACCGGGGCGTACCGGCTTACTTTCACCTCTGGCTATCACTCCTCAGAGATGTGGATGTGATCTCCCAAGACCAGGGCCGCTTCCTTCATCCTGACCTTAAGGCCCTCCATCTGACAGTGTGGATGCTTCAAGACTGACAACCTCAGAATGAGTTTGCTCTAGAATCTCAGGGGGTGCAAGAAGTTCTGCTAAATATTAGGAAGCCTTAACTCGGTCTACTTACCTTGCTAAATGGAAGAGCTTCTCCATTGGTCCACACAAAGAGGGTCCTCCCAGGTATGGCTCTGATTTACCATATCTTGGACTACCTTTGTTTCTGAAACAACAAGGGTTAGCTCTTAGTTCCCTCAGAATCCATTTGCAGCTATCTCAGCTTTCCACCCTCCCATAGATAACTAGTCAGTTTTTTCAAATCCTGTGTCCATCAGATTTCTAAAGGGTTTGCTCAGATCATACCCCCAGGTTCACAGCTGGTACCACAGTATTTAAATTTAGTTCTAGCAAAGATGATGGGTCCCCACTTTGAGTTGCTAGCGACTTATTCTCTGTTAGGCATGTCTATGAAGGTGGCTTTCTTTGTTGCTCCCCTACAGCCACATTTTGTACTAGCTGAAGTTTCCAATTGATCTTCAAGGTAGTTTTTTGCAGTAGACCATGTTGCACTAGTCTAGCCTTGATGTAACACAGGCATGGATGACTGCAGGGTCTACATCTGAGAGTAATGGGCACCATCTCTTGGTTAGCAAAGAAAAATATATTCTGATTACTCCTGTTCTAATGAGACCTTGAGCTTGTGAGCCAGTTTGATAACAGGCAGGTTAATTTCTTCAAATGAGGGAGAACTTACTGGTTTTGCCGGTTCTTTAAAGTGATTCCTACTGCCAGCCAGCATCACTTCCCTCTTATCTAGCCTGAACCCAAGCCAGCTGATGTTCATCCAGGTCCCCACCTCTGCCACACATTGAGAAATCAGATAAGTGGTTAAGATCTTCTGAGAGGAAGGCATACGGCAGACTACCATCAGTTTATTGATGGCACAATAGCCATAGCTCTTGAGAATCTCCTCTAGTAGCTGCACATACATATTGAACAGGTGGGGTGACACAATCAAACTACACAACCGACAGCCCTGGAGGAGGAAGAGTGTTGCCCCAGAGTACCTTTTGTGACCAGGAAAGAGTGGAGCCATTTTAAGGCAATTCTTTCCAGACCAGCCAAAGTCCTCAATTCAGATTAGTAGCACTCCATGATCAACAGTGTCAAGGTACAGCTAGTAGTAACATTTGACCTCCGTAGCCAGGAGATCATTGGGCAAGAGATCAATGCTGTTTCCATATCGTATCCCAATCCCAAGCATGACTGAGTGGGAGCCAAAAATTGGAAGGTGTCATTTGCTGCTGGAATTGGTCTAACACCAATTTCTTCCCCAGAAAAGTGAAGGGGCAGATGAATAAAGGAGGCAGTAGGAAGGTGGAGGAGGACATTGTAGATATAGTAGAATGACACAGTGTAAGGGTCACCTTGGGAGCAGAGAGAACAATTTGGAGGCAGGGAACCTTGGAAGCAGGGAGGCAAAGTCAGGTGGGCAGAACACTGAGAGGAAGGAGAATGTGGGGGGCAGGAAAGGGGTTAGGGTAATGAGGAGGTGACAGGAGAGGGATAGAGATGGAAATCGGGAAAGGAATGAATGACAGCTCCACGACCATAGGTGTTATGATTGGCTAAATTAAGTCCTCCATTAAACACCAGAAGGGAGGTCCAAGTTAGTGTGTGTGTATTTTAAAGTTGAACTTTCAGCCTGAAATCATTGCCTCCAAATTGGGGTCCTTAAATGAGAAAAAATCAGAAGACAACCCAAAACAATACCATGTGTTTATTTTTAAAATCTTATTATTTTAAAGGTGATCTCATTTAGGGGTGAATTAGTAACAGTACATACTGCTTAATTAATACTTAAATATTCTGTTGTGATCATTTTATTTCTAAATTAAAAGCAAGTTGTTTTGAGATGTCATTCAGTATATTGGTCTCCTCCAAACTTACTTGATGTGGGTGGATCAGCTTCCCAATTTTAGCTTAGTCTGGTCACTAAATTGGTTTGTGTCTTAGCATGCTTTACTTCTAAAGTGTAGTGATAATGACTCTAACTGGAGCTAAACAGAGTCTCTGTCTCCTTAGATATGATAATACAATAATGCTTTAATTCAAGATTCAGGGAGTACATTTTTTCCCAATGCCTTGTTAATCTCAGTGAAAATGCTAAGACTTACAAAAGTGTTCTACAAAATACAGCTGGCCATTTGGTCCCAATAGGAAGTCTGGTAGAAGAAGGGTATTTCTAAAAAGTGTGACAGAAAATGCATTTATAGGAATTTCTGCTTGTCCTTTGTTTTTAAAGCTGGAATAGCTTCCTCTGCATCCCTGTTTGTGTTGTCTGTGTGCCAAATTCAGCTCTGATATATGTGAGTTCAAAGCCAATGACTTTAGTGGAGTTGCACCCATTTTCACCAAGGATGAATTGGTCTCAAAGACTTAATAAACATTTTACTCTCTGTTTAGTTGCACAGCGGTGGTATTTTACATAACTTAAGAAACTGGACTGAACCAATAGCTCTAATAGACAAATGAACTGACTCCATTAATCTCAAATGGCTCGTAGCTCTAAAGCTTAACAATGACACTTTAAATGACAATGTTATTAACCAATTCACTGCTGATCATTTTAGCCAAAACATCTTAGGCACGTTTGAAAATTTCATGCTAAGGGCCTGCTCTATGCCATTTTTCTACCAGTATGACTATGTTGGTTAGGGGGATGATATTTTCCCCTCACACACTGTGAAAGCCCCCAGTGCAGAGGCAGTTATGTTCGTATAAAGGTGCCTTATACTAGTATCGCTTATTCCTCTTTCCATATAGAAATAGCGACAGCAACATAAAGTACCATTATACTAGTATAACTGCGCCCACATCATGGGGGTCAGACTGCTTTATCTATACCAGCATAGTTAAGTCTATACAACTTTTGTGTATAGACTAGGCTGAAATGATTTTTCCAAGGTCACCTAGGGAGTACGTGACAGAGCTGGGAACAGAATCCAGATTCCCAGCAAGCCTATTATAGTGCCTTAACCACAGACTATGCTTCCTCCGCACTGTGCTGCTAGTACAGGGGTAGGCAACCTATGGCACGGGTGCCGAAGGCGGCACGCGAGCTGATTTTCAGTGGCACTCACACTGCCCGGGTCCTGGCCACTGGTCCGGGTGGCTCTGCATTTTAATTTATTTTTAAATGAAGCTTCTTAAATATTTTAAGAACCTCATTTACGTTACATACAACAATAGTTTAGTTATATATTATAGACTTATAGAAAGAGACTTTCTAAAAACATTAAATGTATTACTGGCACGCGAAACCTTAAATTAGAGTGAATAAATGAAGACTCGGCACACCACTTCTGAAAGGTTGCCGACCCCTGTGCTAGTATATAGTAATCTGGTAGTTATTACTGAGAGGGAGCTGTTACCTTAATGAGGTTGTTATATAGTTGAAAATTGTCAAAGACATCAAGAGTCTTGGGATGATTGCTATTTTTACAAGTTTGGCATAAAGTGAAACAAATGTAACAAATAAATAATTCTATTCTTGTTGCAGAATTCGTACCGCAGGCTTTTGGAATGCCCTTGTCCCAAGTAATTGCTAATGACCGGGCCTACAAACTCAAGCAGGATTCTCAGAGAGAAGAGCAGAAAGATGTGTCAGACTTTGTAGCCTCTCTCTTACCATTTGGAACTAAAAGACAGAACAAAGAACTCTCAAGCAGTAACTCATCTCTTAGCTCGACCTCGGAAACACCAAATGAATCCACTTCCCCTAACACACCAGAGCCAGCACCACGTGCCAGGAGGAGGGTAAGTTTACCCATAACAGCTTAATGCACACTGGGGAACCTGCTGGGGCCTCAGGCTTCGGTCAGCACCAAAAATTAAACTTGTGCATGATGGTATCTGACCACATTTAAATAAAGCTGGTTGTGGTTCGAGCCAGCCCTGGTTAATGGAGGAAGTTGTAATCTTAATAGTCAGCCTTCTTTCCCAACTGGGAACAAGATAGGAGAAAACAAGATGGACACTGCATGATTATTACAACACCATAAGGGATACGAGGCTTTCAGTTTTCCTCCACTTTGGTTCGAATTGGCCTGTCCAGTTCTGCAGGCTCTGACCTTGTGTATTTTTTCAACTGGTGATGGTAGATGGACTACACATATGTGACTGATGTTCATAGGTATTCATATTCTAATTTAGAGTCCAAAAACACAGAAATTAATTAATCTAATTATTAGCATCCACTAGTAAAAATAATTATGGCCTGATTTAGATGTCACATACCTCAGAGTAAATCAGCAGCAATTCTATTAAAGTTAGTGAAAATAACAGTAGGATAAACCATGTGTGAGATCCAAATCAGGCCCTTGGTGGCAAATCAGGCCCCTGCCTCAGCTCGTGGAGGGCTCCTTTGGCAGCAGAACAAGTGTGGCTCTGTGGCATGAGGTGGGGGCAGGAGTCTAGGGGCAGCACAGGTGTCGGCAATCACCATGCTATGCAGAAGATGATGTTTGCAAAGGAAGATTCCTCCCTCCACTGCTCACATCTGTGTAATGCCCAGCCCAGTTCCTCAGGCCATGTGCTAGTCAGAGAATTTGAGCACTGGGACCTGACCCAACTAGTGCTGATGTCAGTGGGGGTCAGATCTAGTCATTAATGCCTAAATTGAAATAGAATGTTGCTCCTGCATATGATATGGATATCTGTTAAGCCTCTTATTTGCGGGGTTTCATCCCTTGGGCTTTATAACTTGATGCTGTGCTCTGAACTGATGCAACATTGCAGTAAAGTAAATAATGTCACAATTTGAGCTCTTTACAAAAAAACCCAGAAGGTACTGTAACAAGCTGTCGTAAATGCTACTCACATTGCCTTTTTATGTGGAAAAATGGGGAGAAAAATTAAACCCTGCTAACTAATCTAAGTGTTGGGGATACCAGAGGAGCTAAGGAAAAAAGAAACGTCCCCAAGGAATCCTCAGCGGCCTTCACTCTTCTTAGGGGAAGTACTGTGTGGGACTCTGTAAAGTATAGGGTTAACAAAATAAAAATGGATTTTATGCAGTATTCGATACAGTGTATCCCAAAGTACAACAAGCAATAAGTTAGATTCCAGTAGTACAAAACAATTACAGTAAATGGGACAGTAATTCAGTAGTATGTTATATTCAGCCATAGTTATTGGAATCTGTGTTAGTGAGAGAGAGAATTATTGATCAGGAGATGGGAGCCATCCCCTACTCCTTTTCAAAAAGTGCTATGAGATATTTAATTTCCACTTGGACAGCCATCAGGGATGAGCAGAAGAAACCTAGGTTTAATCTTTCATCTAAAAGATGTCTGCCCCTCGTGCTAAGTTCCTAGCATTCTGTGTTTTTGATACCTTGTTGGCATGAACAAGAGAGATGGCAGCCAGTACTTCAGCTTGCAGAGTGTTGTGGCTGAAGTTTCAATACACAGTCATGGTGATGTAATATCATACCGTTCACCATAGAGATAAATAAAAGTGTAGCCGAAGGCAAGCAGTTGAAGTAGAAGCAGCCCTAATTTTCTAATTAGAATGTGTTTGACTTATTAACTATAACAACCTCACATTTTCTCTTCTGTCTTTAACTTGTACACTTTATTAAGTCAGTCTAGTCCATTCCCTAGCCATTATTGGAGTGTTCCTTACAGGATAGGTTTCAGAGTGGTAGCCATGTTAGTCTGTATCAGCAAAAACAACGAGGAGTCCTTGTGGTACCTTAGAGACTAACAAATTTATTTGGGCATAAGCTAGGTTGCATCTGATGAAGTGGGTTTTAGCCCACGAAAGCTTATGCCCAAATACATTTGTTAGTCTCTAAGGTGCCACAAGGACTCCTCATTGTCCGTATAGGATATTCTCCAGTGCTTTTTCCTAACCTACTTTTAAATGTTGCAACTGATGCGGCTACCACCTCTTCCTGTGGGAGACTATTCCACATTCAGGCCTTTCACTATCGGATAGTTTTTCCTAATATTCAGTCTAGATATCCCCTCTCAGTTTTATCTCATTACTTCTATCTCTACCATAAATAATTCCTTTCCCTTTGTTGTTAACAGTCTACAGATATTTAAAGTTGGCTATTGTGTCCTCGCTCAGTCACTGCTTAGTGAAAATGAAAAAGATACTATCAAGAAACCTATGAAGTATTTGGGGAGGTTTTTTTGTGTGAAGTTGCTGAAATTGTACTCTTGTTACCATATTTCAGATTGTGTTCTAAAGACACTGCATTATGTTGTCTCTTCTTCATTCAGTCTCCTTTAAAATGGGATAGATTGATTTATAAATTGGATTTTAGCCAAGTCCTGTATAAGTTTCTAAATATCTATTTATGTTGCAGACATATTTTAAATATAGTTAAGTGTTTTTGCTTTCTTGAGATTTGGTAGTAGCCTACCACTCCCCTTCTCCGGTCATCCCTAGAGACACATATTGTATTTTACTTCTGGCTGGAGACTCCTTGGGCCTTCAGAAAAGTATGCTATAGTTTCATACTGCACCCCCAACTTCAGATTTTGAAATACATGCTCCGATGCAGATGTAAACTTGCAGGAGTGTTCTTGTCCTATTACTCCCACACTCTTTTTCCTGGAAGATATTTTACCAGCATCACAGATGAAAAGAGAAAGCATTGGAAACTGTTCCGTTCCATAATACTGACTCTGGGTACTCTGCCTCTTACATTTTACCTCCTGGGCAATGTATTCTGGGAGTTCCAATGTTTCTTTTCCCATTAAATATATCAAAGTAAATGGTCAAATGTGTATTGAAGGTAAAAGCAGCAGTGCAATCCTGTCAACACCACTGCTAATGTGCTTCAACCCTGACCTAGAGGGAGTACTGCAAGGAATGAGCGGGTGATTAATTTTACATAGTCAATCCTTGGCCTCTCAGCTCAGGCTCCGTGCCAGTTGTGGTGGCGATGAAGCATGGAGATTAGTCAGGACTCTAACTGAGACCACCTTTGTTGCTTTTTCTTTGTAGGAACTTTGTGATGGAATCCTACAGATGTCTGTGGACCAAAAGGGCTATTGTCATTAGGTGGTGCAACTCCATTGCATTCAATAGATTTTCACCTGCTTATGCAAGGGATGATTCTGGCCCTATGTTAATACGTTGTCTATGCCAAAATGCACTGTTAACTAGTGTGAGCACAGTCCCATCTCTTTTATTAACCAAGTTGTGTAAGGGGAATAAACTCTCCTGAGATGGCAGTGTCAAGTAGTATTTCTGGATCTGCAGTAGTGACTGTAGGTGGGGTTTTTCAATAGCTCTCAGCATTAACTGAAATCTGCTCCCATTGCAGTGCATGGGAATTCCTTTATGCCCTTCAATAGGAGCAGAGTTAAGCCAAATCGGAATGTTTTGAAAATCTCATCCTACATTGTTGGTGTTTTAAAAGAAGCTCTCCATTGTAAGCCCAATTTTGACACCCTCCGTGTCCAAAAGCCTCAAAAAAAGTAATTTCCACGTGCAGTTTTACATATGTGGTCAGTAGCTAATGTATCTTTGTGTGTGTGTGTGTGTGCGCGTGCTTTGGGAGGAATTGAGGGGAGTCAGACATTGAGGGAATGAAACTGAAAATCAAGGTGAAGTTGACTTTGTGAAAGGTCTTGTCATTATTTTTGTAAAACTGAATCTCAAAAAAGAATTGGTCTAGCAACTTCGAGCTTGTTTTATTCATAAGTCTTCCATGAGATCCAGGAAAAAGGACCATTTCTGATAAGGTCATATGCTTATTTTAGATTTTATTAAAGAAAGATTTTAATTTTCAGTCAGATCCCAGTGGACTTTATAAGTTTGTCCAAGGGCTAGAAATATTTATATAGTTCAGTCGTGGGCTGATAGAGAATTGTACCAGCAGAATTAGTAACTTCTGTCATCTGAACTGTTGAGGTTCTATGGGCTTACATATTCCACCAACGCAGGTTGTGGAATTTGTATACTCTGTCAGCAGAACATCTTGCATTTAAAGAGGTTACCAGGGCTTCCAGCAGAGTATTGGATTTGAATTCTACAGTGGCTTATGTTCCATAGAACAACATGTACTGAATTCCTTCACATCACATCTTTAGTTATAAATTTACAGTAGATGTTTACAGTAGATGTTTTTATATCAAGGTTTTTAAAATAATCTGTAAATAAAAAAGGAAATTACTATGCCAACCTTCATTAAGAAACAGTTTAGATTGCAAATAAATGTCAATGGAATTAAAACACTTACTAAAAAAAAATCTTTTTAATTTAATTGTGATCTACAAGCTTAACTGTATCCCAAAAATATTTTTGCCTAGGAATTTAAACAGGATGAGTCTATCAAATGTAATAATGTTATAGAAATATTAGAGAGGCAAAGTGGGTGAGGTAATATCTTCTGTTGAACCAACATAGAGTAAAAGATATTACCTCACCCACCTTGTCTCTCTAATGTCCTGGGACCAACGTGGCTACAGCAACACTGCATACGGATATTAATCATTTTTGTATTTGAGAATAGCTGACCTTCATTTTTAGGTGTCAAATTTTGGAAGTGTTTTATCTCTTATGCCTTTTTCAGTGCATGGGAGGTTGTGCCTTCCTCTAGCTCAAAAATGTATGTATTTAAAGATTTTATTAAAATGTTAAATGTTTTAAAAATATTTAGAATAGAAAAGACAGAATTGTCAAAAAAGAGCTCCATGTAGAGCCTATCCCTGGTCCTTCACAACTCAAAAGTAAAAATACATTGCTGGATCATGCAGAGTTATCTGAAGTACCATAGATGTGTCTATGTATATAAAGTGTGTGTGTGTATATAATATACTTAGCATTCCTTTTCACTGGGGTTATTACACAAATGCAGAAAAAATAGTGATGTGGGCCCAATAAAAAAGTGTGAATATACACATACACGCATATGTATATGTTTATATAGATAATGTACATACACACACATTAGGCCTGATTTCCAACTGCCCTGCACTTTATGCAATTACACTAGTAAAAATGAGCACAAAACAGGGGTAAAACATTTAGTACTGTTTTATACCCTCTTTGCACTAGTATAGGTGATTACACAAAGTGCAGAGTAACAGTGAATTGGGCTTCTTTTATATAGTGGGCCTGATTCTCCACTCCAGAGCACTGGTATAACTCCATTGGTGTAACTCCATTGGTGTAAAACAGTGTCATGAAGTGGAGAATCAGGGGCACTTTGCATGTATGTTATTTAATATATAAGACTTCATTATATATGCTCTTGGGGGAAGGGAGCTGTTTAGTTGATTCCATCCTTACTGATTGTACATGTATGTGTACTTTACAGGGCGCAATGTCTGTGGACTCTATTACAGATCTTGATAACAATCAGTCCCGACTGCTAGAAGCTCTACAACTCTCTTTGCCAGCTGAAGCTCAAAGCAAGAAAGAAAAGGCAAGGGATAAGAAACTAAGTCTGAACCCTATTTATAGACAGGTTCCCCGGCTTGTAGATAGCTGCTGTCAGCATTTAGAAAAACATGGTAAGTGTATTTCATTTTGCTTTAGGTAGAAAGATACATTTTTTATTAGGGTTCATGTATGTAGAACTAAACATTATATACTCAGAGAAGCATATATACACATGTTCTTATAATGTTTAGTGTGATACACATATTTAACCCATTTATAGTATATTTTAACCCACTTCATGGTAATAACATTATTTACCTAGGCATTTGACCAACTATTATTATGATCTCAAATTCTTATCACTCAACAACAACCTGCTTTTAAAGTGAGACCTGTTGACAAGTTCTTTGATTACTAATGTTCGCTAGCTTGTGAGTGAATATCTCATGAATATTCACACAGCAGCAAAATACTATTAATTATTTGTATTCTGGTAACACGTAAAGGCCCCCGCCCATTGTGCTTACAGTCTAAGTGACCAGACTGACTAACAACTAAAAAGCAACCTGCCAAAAGTACAAATACAACTTCTTTTCATTTTCCCCTTTGATAAAAACCTCCTCCCCAGCCAGTCTCTGTTGTATCTACCTGTCAGGTCAAGTTCTTCACAGCCCTTGCTCAACCTAAATGTCCTTCTTCTCCCGCCTCCTCAGGAAAAAACTCAAAACCAGGGGGGAATCCTAAAATCCCAGACTGCCAGAAGTGTCCTAAGGCCTATCCCCTGTGCCCCCACCCAGTGTCCCAGCTCTGTTAGTTGTGGACACTTCTCCCGCCTCTCTCCTTCCTGTGATATCACTCCTGGGTGTGCTGCCCCTTGAAGCAAAATTGCCACCACAACATCCACCTGTCTGCCTGCCTGTTGATGTAGCACTGACATTTCCTGAAAAGATGGCACAAAAAGTGGCACTGAGCTACAGTTTGGCAGCTCAGGTAATCCAAAAGCTTTATTAAATTGAGAAACTCCTTGTCCCAAGGCACCTTAAGTTTCCTGAGCTGGGTAAACACATGTTTAGAGAAATGCTTTTATTCTCTATAATGCACATAGCTCAGATTGCTTTTGTTTCAATGCAGCTTCTGACCGAGTTTTAAACAGTGAAACAGTCTACTGATATGCTATGCTTGCAGGTCTCCAGACAGTGGGAATATTCAGAGTTGGAAGCTCAAAAAAGAGAGTCAGACAGGTGAGCAGACATTTACTTACATGAACTTGACTGTTTTTGATGATTCACCTATAGAATTTCCAGTAATGTGATTATTTTTTCCCCCCTCAGAGCTGATGAAAGTAGAGCTTTTTGTGGAAGTGACTTTATGGTATTTAGGTATTATCTATGGTAGCTCTGAATAGGCTGTTTCCAGTCCCCTTCCGGTCAGGAAGGAGCAAAACAGTTCAAAGAAAACAAGAATTCTAACCTAAATCTTGAACCAAAGCTGATTTTGCCAAGTTCAAAAATGGTCAAATAAGAATTGCTCCCTCTGCCCAATTTTAACTGCCCACCTTCACCTTTGGTGAAATCAGTATCAGGGTCTCAGCAGGTTAGCAAACTCAGTATAGTCTGGATCATCTCACACCTGAAGAAGCAGTGTAGAGCATGAGATTTGAGTAGACTTCAGTGACAAGGTTTAGGTTTGAAAGAAAAATTGACAAATACCTGGACTGAATGGAGGGGGAGTACTCTTGGCTGCCAGTTCTATCTAAGATTTCAGAAAGAGTTGACGATCACAATTAAACCCAAATTACAAATCTCTTGCACAGAAGTTGCGGGATGTTAAATTATATAGGGAGAAATCAACCTCTTCGACCCCCAAATTCCTTCTCCTAAGCGTCACCTCTCTTACCCCTATTAATTTCAATCAGTTCTCTCCTGTCCAAGTCCCAGTCTCAGCTGAACATTGAGAAAGCAAAGATTCTGCACCATGGAGGGATCCAATGATAAAGACAGAGCTGGGAGTTAACTCTCTCACTCCCTCCCAGCAGCCACACACACTAAAGGATGGGTGACGGAGGATAGCCTTGTAACATCTGCTAGTTATAGAATCATAGAATATTAGGGTTGGAAGACACCTCAGGAGGTCATCTAGTTCAACCCCCTGCTCAAAGCAGGACCAACTCCAACTAAATCATCCCAGCCAAGGTTTTGTCAAGCTGGGCCTTAAAACCCTCTAAAGATGGAGATTCCACCACTTCCCTAGGTAACCCCTTCCAGTGCTTCACCACCCTCCTAGTGAAATAGTGTTTCCTAATATCCAGCGTAGACCTCCCCCACTGCAATTTGAGACCATTGCTTCTTATTCTGTCATCTGCCACCACTGAGAACAGCCTAGCTCCATCCTCTTTGGAACCCCCCTTCAGGTAGTTGAAGGCTGCTATCAAATTCCCCTCACTCTTCTCTTCTACAGACTAAATAACCCCAGTTCCCTCAGCCTCTTCTCATAAGTCATGTGCCCCAGCCCCCTAATCATTTTCATTGCCCTCCGCTGGACTCTCTCCAATTTGTCCACATCCCTTCTGTAGTGGGGGGACCAAAACTGGACGCAATACTCCAGGTGTGGCCTCACCAGTGCCAAATAGAGGGAAATAATCACTTCCCTCGATCTGCTGGCAATGCTCCTAATACAGCCCAATATGCCATTGGCCTTCTTGGCAACAAGGGCACACTGCTGACTCATATCCAGCTTCTCGTCCACTGTAATCCCGAGGTCCTTTTCTGCAGAACTGCCGCTTAGCCAGTCAGTCCCCAGCCTGTAGCAGTGCATGGGATTCTTCCTTCCTAAGCGCAGAACTCTGTGCTTGTCCTTGTTGAACCTCATCAGATTTCTTTTGGCCCAATCCTCCAATTTGTCTAGGTCACTCTGGACCTTATCCCTAACCTCCATCATATCTACCTCTCCCCCCAGCTTGGTGTCATCTGAGAACTTGCTGAGGGTGCAATTAACCCCATCATCCAGATCATTAATAAAGATGTTAAACAAAACCGGCCTCAGGACCGACTCCTGGGGTACTCCGCTTGATACCGGCAGCCAACTAGACATCGAGCCATTGATCACTACCCGTTATACTAAGTTTGGAGGTAGAGCAGTTACAGGGAGGTATCAAAGTAAACAATATGGTACAAAAGAGCAAAAAGAAGGAGCAGGATGAGCCAGATCCTGAAAACCTGAGGTCCTGCATGACACAGGGCTGGTCCTCTTGAAAGTGAACTCCAGTGGGTAATCTAGCTCTGCTTTCTGCATTCTGAAAGGAAGGACTCAATATCCCTTAGAGGTGTAGATTACTGTATGCCAGTTCTGACAACTGAGTGAGCTATGTACCAAGAAGTTAGACATTTTTATTCTTCCAAGATAGCTTACAGATCACCCACTAAATTGGCAAAATCATGGAAAAATAAGTTACCATTTGAGCTACAGGCTTTAACTACAAAATATCAGTTGTTTAAGCAAAGGCAAGTGCAAACCTACAATCGTATCATTTCCATGGAATGAACCAGAGGCTGGGCAGTCATTAACTAGGCAATGAGCTAACCTCCACTTTGAAAATCATTTACTACCTGTTTTTCCTTTTACCGAGCTTTCAAAAACTTAGCAAGGCAAAACAGTTTGGTATTTTTGTATTAAATAAAACTAATTTATTTAATTAAATTGACTCATGTATTTTATTAAACAACATGGAAATGTCTGGACCTTTTGCAGTAACAATAATAAATGCTGTCATCATGAAGATAGAGTGGGGGATATGTAAGGTCCGATTTCAATTAAAATTCTGTCCATTTTCTGTACCATAGAAGGCTTTGCAAAACACTTTTTTAGTTGTGCTTCTACAGCTGTTCACAGGCTTTCCTGCATACAAGATGGACAAGGGTTTTCTGAAGTGAGAGTTTTCTATTTCAGGTGAATTTATTTGCAAAGAACAAAGAAATGTGTGTGCCAGTGGATTTGTTTGGGTTGTTGAGCGGGGAAGGAAGCATTAGAGCAATTGCAAATATATAAACCATTTTATTTGTAATCTCTTAAACCTCAATTGGAAGCCATTGTTTAATGCTTACCAGGTATGCTTCCTAAAGTCCGATGAAAACACTGTAATTAAAAGCAATGTGTCTGAGAGATCTCTTAATGAGAAATGGAAAGACATTGCCTTTTTATACTTCTTGTATTATATCTCAAATTGAAATAATTCCATGGACAATGTATGTCTGAAGTTCTATTAATTACGGCATCCCTTTGGAGGCCATCCTGGTGACCTTTTGTGATCTATAAATCCATAAGCATTGTATAAGAGCTAGGTGTTGTTATTAGAAATAGTGGTAATGGTTTGCCTCACCATGTGGGATTCATTTTGTTTAGAAAATATCATTTCAATTCAATATTTTGTTTTGAAAATGTTAATTTAAATAAACCAGAACAAGGTTGCTTTGTTTTGGTTTGGTTTGGTTTGGCCATTAAACCGAAAAAATCAGTTATTCGCTCAGCTCTATTCATGATGCTCCATGGTAACTCTGCCACCCAATCCGAGGATTGGCATTGGCTTGTGAATGGAATCCCTTGAAGTCGTCAGCTGGAAAAATGATACCCACAAAGCAGGGTCTTATGGGCAGGGAAGTGTAATAATGGATTAAGAACAAATTGGCTGGTCTAGGCTTCATGCTCAAGTGTAGGAATCCCACAGTTAATAGCAAGGCTCACAGTGAAAGGGGGACCCACAGTTTTTACACCAGGCCTTTAAACACTCCCAAAGTGTCAACCTTTGGACCAAGTTTGCATTAGAAAATGTGGCATTTTCCACACTCATCTACACTTACATGATTTCCCATTGCTCAAGACTAAGATCAATGCAAGGATATACTTTCCTGGTGATTTGCCTGCTCTTCTGTCTGTGATTTGCCTGTAAACACCTCAGTCCCACTATAAGTAGGTTGGGGGGGAGAGGAGCCCTCATTTTTTGTTCCGAGCCACATTTACCTATAATTAGTCATTGGGGCGATTTAAATATTTGAAATTCCCCTGCATACTAGCAAAGTTTTGAAGTATTGTACTCCCGGAAAACATAATTTCATAAATCACTATTTCAATTTTGAATACAAGACTAACAGGGGGAGCGTTCAGTTTGAAGAAGGCATGTGCAGAATACTTCTGTGGGTGCTGGAGTAGCACACATACTGGAAAGAGGACTGTGACAATCTTTTACAGGGTTCAGTGTGCACTCCCTATGCAAAATTGGCAGTGTATAAGTAGGAGGCAGGGCTAGTGACTTGGGGTTTGTCTACACTACCCGCCAGATTGGAGGGCAGCGATCGATCCAGCGGGGGTCGATTTATCGCGTCTAGACTAGTCTATCGTCGCTGAAGACACCGTGGTAAGTAGATCTAAGTACGTCGACTTCAGCTACGCTATTCACATAGCTGAAGTTGCGTAACTTAGATCGACCCTGCGTGGTAGTGTAGACAAGCCCATAGACTCACCATGTCCCCTTTGGCAAATCTCTTGCTGCCAGCCGTTCTGGACTTGCTCATTTCTTGTGCTCTTGACTGCGATTGTGGCTAGAAACAACAGTAGAACTCAGATTCTGTGATGAAGTCACTTTGCTGTTTGTTCACTTTTTAATGGTGATCACTTTGTGAAGATAAATAAATGGTTAGGAGAAGCAGGAAATATCAGAGCAAGGTGCCACAATGTGTTCGCAAACTTGGCTTCTTGCTTCTAGAAACCTGGGTTCCAGTGCAATCTCCGGTCACAAGAGAAATTTGACTGTTGGCCTCTTCTTAGTTATTTAGTCCTATTGTGAAAATTGCTACACTATGCAGCATGACTTATAGTCTCTCTCTGCTCCTGAAGGGCTCAGGAGCTGAATAGTAGGGATAATGGAGCAAGGCTGTATGGGGAAACCGTGTCTACTACATACTCTTATTATAACTGGTTCCAGCAAGTATATTATTCTCTTATTTTCATGAGCATTAAATTCATTTGCACTCTGTTTTTGATAAAAGAATACCATAAATTAATTGAAAAACAAAAATACCCCCCCCCTTTAAAAAAAATGAATCTGGTACATACCAGGGATTATGTATAATAATGGAAATAGTCAGCAACTAAATGTGAGTTGTGTGCCTGCTTTTCCCAGGAACAGCAAACATGAAATGTTAATGTGGGTAAATCCATATCTAAAAATATGTTCTCTTAGGTAATGTACTATACTAATGAGGATGCAGTGGTGTGACTATTTTTTTGTCCTGATTTTTTCCAGTTACGGGAAGAGTTTGACCGTGGTGTAGATGTTGTGCTAGAAGAAGAACACAGCATCCATGACGTTGCTGCTTTATTAAAGGAATTTCTACGAGACATGCCAGATCCACTTCTCACCAAAGAACTTTACACCGCCTTCATCAACACTCTCTGTGAGCTTTACAACCTCTTCTTTTAGTGTTTTTCCACAAGCTCAGTTCTACATGCTCCACAAGGCCACTAACAACACTTTATTTAAGAGCCCTAGCCCCCTCTACTTCCAGTTCATTACAAATACACCGCTACCTCGATATAACGCCACCCGATATAACACAAATTTGGATATAACACGGTAATGCAGTGCTCCCGGAGGGCGGGGCTGCACACTCCGGTGGATCAAAGCAAGTTCAATATAACGCGGTTTCACCTATAATGCGGTAAGATTTTTTGGCTCCCAAGGACAGCGTTATATCGAGATAGAGGTGTATTTGTGAATTTTCTCATATGTTGCAAAGGGCTTTACTTGCTTTTGATGCTGGATAGATACAGCACAGAAAGAAAATTCTCAGCAACATGGAGGTTATTCAATATATATAGAAAATCACATTCTATCTATCCACGTGCATACACACACCATATACATGGTGGTGGTATCTGTATAATAAGCCCTGATTCTGTAATTGGATCTGCAAAGGCAGATTGTTATGCTCATGCAGAGTCACATTAAAATCAATGAGGCTTGCTCAGATGGAAGAGTCCACCTCATTAGATCCAAATTTTGGATTGGGGGCTTTATGGAGTAATGAGGCAAATAAGAGAGTCATGTGATTATGCCACATTTTTCATGGACTTGTTACCACTCTGCCCACTAATACACTAACGCCTGGATTATTTCTAGTGTTCCAGACCTCTGAGTAGTTTCATACAGCCCCTCTCTAAAAAAAATAATCATGCCAAAGAAATGTTTCTTTTCTCCTGCCTCCTCTTGCAGGACTTTTGCCTTATAGGCATTATAAATGGTTTTTAACTTTTTCAGCTATTGACTGGAATTAATCCAGACTGTCATGGGGCTCTGGCCCAGAGTGAACCCCACATGTCCAAAAGGAACTCACTGTCCAGTGCCCTCGGGGTGCCTGATCGCTAGCCTTCACCTGGGTTGCCTCCTCCTGTTGGTCACCCTGGCCTAGCCTCTGGCCTGCACACTTGAAAGTTCAGTCCCCTCCTGGGGTACTCAAAGTCCCTTCAACAGCAGCCCCACATGATCATAAACAAAACGTCTTTCACCCCTCCTCAGCTCACAGTTTTTTATTCCTCTGGTGTGGCACTGGGTCTCAGGACTGCTTCCTTGGAGCCTGGGTAATGCAAGTGGTTATCACTCCTCTCCTTAAGCCAGGAGTCTGCAGCCCTCCTCCTGGAGCAGGGTGTACTTCAAAAGTCACTGTTTCTCTATAAGACAGGAACCTCCTCCCTTCTCCTGGAGATGGGTAATTCAGGCAGTTTTCAACTCTCACCTCAAGACAGGAAGCTTCATCTGTCCTCCCAGAGCAGGCAGTGGTTAAACTTGCTGTACGACCATAGCCAGCTTCTCCCACAGTTGGCCCCACCTAATCCTCAGAGTCAGAGAGTTTGGCAGCTTTCTCCTGCTGTGAGGGAGGAGGTAGCATTTATGGTCCCCTTCTCCTAGCTCAGGGGTAGGCAACGTATGGCACGCGTGCCGCCTTTGGCACGCGAGCTGATTTTCAGTGGCACTCACACTGCCCGGGTCCTGGCCACCAGTCTGGGGGGCTCTGCATTTTAATTTAATTTTAAATGAAGCTTCTTAAACATTTTAAAAACCTTATTTACTTTACATACAACAATAGTTTAGTTATATATTATAGACTTATAGAAAGAGACCTTCTAAAAACATTAAAATGGATTACTGGCACGCGAAACCTTAAATTAGAGTGAATAAATGAAGACTCGGCACACCACTTCTGAAAGGTTGCCGACCCCTGTCCTAGCTCATTCCCAGTTGGTTGAGTGAGAGGGGAGTCTTGCCTTTCCCCCTCCACAAGGGTCCTTGAGATTTTCTCCCAAGCACCACTTATTCCCAGGAATGCGTCCTCTCTATCAATAACCCCTATTATATAAGGACCTTTCAAACCTTAAAGAGCCAAGCCACGTGATAGGGTGGGCTGACCACTGGACACCACCCCATCACACAGGCCGAAACCCAAGATCCAAATCTTACACCCAGATTCAAACTTCATGACAATTCATGTGCCTCACAACCATGGCTCAAAATACTCCTGCTTGTCGAGGTCTCAAGCTGAAAATCTGAATTCAAGCTCTGCCAGATTTCTCAGTGTTTAAATTTAGCCCATATAAGAAAGATGTTCAAGCTGCAAACTCATATGTGTACTCAGATCCATCAGTGGGTTTCAGATTTGAGATCCAGTCTCAGGCCCA
This sequence comes from Platysternon megacephalum, assembly GCA_003942145.1. Taxonomy (NCBI): domain Eukaryota; kingdom Metazoa; phylum Chordata; order Testudines; family Platysternidae; genus Platysternon; species Platysternon megacephalum. The sequence continues at coordinate 1,149,713 of QXTE01000043.1, read as the reverse complement.
TCTCTACTGTTGACTAACATTGCATTTAGAAGTATGAACTGGCTACAGGCAGTGCAGAATTTGTGCTCTTTCTTGCTGCTTTTCAGGTTTCCTAGTCACATTCTAGGAAAGAAAGTTGTAAGAAAACTAATTAAAATATATATATATATATATATATATATATATATATATATATATATATATATATATGTATGTATGTATGTATGTATGTATGTATGTATATGTAAAGTGACAGTAAGGCACATTAGGTCAAACCCTGCTTTTGTTTCCAATAACTTAAGCAGAATTTAAATCTGAGATAGCAGACACTATTAATCCTACAACTCCACTATTGACTGAGACAGGATCACAGAATAAAACAGAAATATTTTGTGCAACTGATATGTATTTAAAGTTGTATCAACCTACCTTTAAAAATGTATGGGAAACATGGTCAGTAAACTCCTTATACAATTATTTTCTTATATTATTATTTTAGCTGGAGCACTACAGAGTGTATGTGCATTGCATTTAGGTTAGTTTCAATGTTTTTCTTAGATTTTTCTTTTTCTCTCTTAGTATTAGAGCCAGATGAACAACTAAGCACCTTACAGCTTCTTATTTATCTTCTACCTCCCTGTAACTGCGACACCCTACACAGACTCCTGCAGTTCCTCTTTACGGTGGCTAGCCATGCAGAAGACAGCATAGACAAAGATGGCCAGGAGGTAGGTTCATATTATTCATGTTCTTTCACTTCCATTACTCCCTGCTCTAAGGACATATTTATAAAGATGAGAAACTGAGAGCCTAGAATCATAAGCATTAAAGATGGAATAGACTTAATATTGCCCTCCCTCTTGCCATCCAGTTGTTTACAACAGTATGTTCCTGAGACTGTTATGTATTGTAGTTTTTAAATGACTCAATCAATGAGGCATCCACCACTTCCTGTGGGAGATTCAGAGCCTAATAGACTTCACTGTTAAGAAACAGCTAATTCAATCTAGCCTAATTTTTTCCTAGTTTAGTTTCATCCCATTATATTATATGGAACAAAAGGTTGTGAGTCAAAGGACCTGCTTTTTATTCCTGACTCTAACACTGACTTGCAGTGAGACATTGGGCAAGTCAGTTCACCTCTCTCTGCCTCATGTTTGCCATCTATAAAATAGGGATAATGGGTGGGATCCACGAAGGGGTTTAAACGTTGCAATGCTGAGTGTCACGGCACCTAGAAAAATCACAGAACAACATTGCAACCCCAAAAGCCTGAGCTAGGCACCCAGGCTCCTTATACAATGAATGGGGAGAGATAAGTGCCTAAGAATGCAACCCACAAAAGCCAGCATGCTATGCAGGGAGCTGCCTAAACTAGCCAATGGGAGATGCTGAGGAGAGGGGTGCATGCTAAGCCTCTCCCCTCTCTCAGAGATGAGCACTTCCCTGCAGCTTGGACTTAGGTGCCTGTCTCTGCTAGTGATCGATGAACGTGAACCCCTCTCCTGGAATCAAATGGCCCGAGGAGTAGGGTCCTCCACTGATTTTTTTAGCTGGCTAGAGGAGACGCCTGTTCTAATCCTTCCTCTCCCTCTGTCAGAAGAGAGAATTTAAATCCAGGTCTCCCACATCCCAGGTGAGTGCTCTAACCACTAGGATAAATGTTATAAAGTGGGTGCCTCCTCCATCTAGATTTTGAACAAGACCCAATCCGGTCGGTGTGCTCAGAGGCCACCTACTGAATCAGGCCCAGCACGCAACTTAGATGACCGAATGCCTGTCTTTCCCTGGTTCGTGAATTGCTCTGGGGGTTGTGTGGGATATAGGCATCCAGACACCTAAAGGAGACAGCAGTGCACAAGCCCAGAGGCAGAAATGTAGGCGCCTAGAGAACGTGTACTTTATAAACTTTGGTACTGAGTGAGTTTAGGCGCCTACAGTGTTTAGTGAGAGTTTTGTGGGTCATCGAAGTAGAGCCAAAAACAGGACTTAGGCACCTAGGTCTGGGGTTTAGGTGCCAAGTATCTTCGTGGATCCCACCCCATGACACACTTACATTTGTAAAGCACTTTGAGATGTTTGGGGGAAAAATACAGTTATTATTTATTGTTAATTATTTATGGCTTCTAGCTGTAGCCCCTTGAGGAACCCTAAACAATTTTTGATGCAATCAGATATTTGGATGTCTACGGGTGGAATTTTCACAAACATTTAAATGGCTTAGGAGGACAAATCCTATTGAAAGTCAATAGTACTATGGCACTTAGGCATTTTTGAAAATCCCATCCAAAATACTGCCATTTGCACACTCAGCTAGCAATTGGTGGAAAGGTACAGACACGGTAATTAGGGATCTACCAAATTCATGGCCGTGAAAATCGCGTCACGGACTGTGAAAGCTGGTCTTACCTGTGAAATCTGGTCTCCGGCCGTCTGGCTCTGAAGGCAGAGCGGAGAGCGGCTGCTGCTGCCTGGGCACCCAGCTCTGAATGCAGCGCCGCTACCAGCAGCAGCACAGAAGTAAGGGTAGGAATACTGTCCCTTCCCTCCCCCGCAGGATTGCGACCCCCCTTTTGGGAGCGGGACCCAAGGTTGAGAAACGCTGCAGAGAAATCACACATTTTTCATGGGTCGGTCACAACATAAATAGCAAATTTTGTGGCTGTGTTACAAAATGTGTTACGCACATCCACAAAATTTGCTATGTATGCCGTGACCGACCCACTAAAATTGTGTAATTTCTTTGTGATTTAAGTAGACCCCTAATAACGGAGGGTTTTTAAAAAAGAATTGGCCTGTAATAATATTTATGGTGCTAAGAATGGTGTAGAGCTATACCACTGAGGTCCTGATCCTGCACCAAGTTCTGTGTTGGTGCAGGAGGCCACCCTTGTGAAACTAATCGCAGGGTTAGAGCCCAAAGCTGCTGAAGAGAGTTGGTAGAGTAGCTGTGGCAAAGGTCTGAATTCTCCTTAGTAATGCATTTGCTCAGCTGCAGGTACTGTGACAAAGCAAATTCGTGTAAACCATCCTGTCAGTATTATAAGAGTCAGGGTCAGTGTATGTAATGGGGCATCTGTTATAGATAATATATTATTCTGCTAACAATTATTTAAGTTAATTAAAGCCCCAGTCCTGCAAAGACTTATACAGGTGATTCAATATCTTATTCATAAAAGAAAATGCTTATTTTTAACCAAGGTGTTCATGCAATAGAATTCTACTCAACAAGATAGAAATTTAGCATGTACGTAAAGTAAGTGACCTACTGGAAAAACTCAAAATAGTATTTGAAAGAATAATTATATTCTGGAAGCCTTCTGCTAGTTTTACAGACTATTTTGTGCCTTTTCCCTTTGTTTTAATGAATTACTTGAATATAGTTCAGATGTGGGAAAAAATAATGAATATGTGCATTTCTCCTCTTCCACCTCAAAATCTCTGCCCCCCACCCCAGTTGGTCAACATCAGGAATTTACATGCAGTCTTGTTTAGTGGAGTCCTGACAGCTTTTGTGGCATTCCCAAAATAGCAGCCAGATGGAGGCAAGTAGAGGAAGATCAACTGAATGACCTCCGCTCCTTGCAAATTTGACATTGGAAAATTGTCCTTAGTAATCCATATGACACATTTTTTCAGAGAATTTTTAGTCTATTCCTGTTATTACTTTATGTCTACTAGTTAGCCAAGATCAGATGACTACAGGGGTAGAAGTGAAAAGAATTGGCCATGTTCAAGAACCAAACAAGGGAAAGATTAATAAATGTAATAAGCATGATCCTCAGTTGTTTAGGTATCTTGAGGATCTTGTGTACAGAGGGATATAAGGGCTTGTATTTATTCTATCCACCTGGAAGCACCATCGCCTGTTGAAAGTAGCAGCACTGGGGACCAATTCATTAGCCTAAAGCGGTAGTACTTTGCTGGGGCTATGAGGTTAGATGTTAGGTCCTATTCTTCTACTTCCGGGCTTTGTGAGAGGAGAATGTTGTGGAAGCAATTAACTTCTTTAAGGTCAGAGAGAGAGAGCGTACCAACTAATGATCGATAACCGGAGAAAACATGTCCCTAATTTATATTCTTTTTCTTCTAGGTTATTGGGAACAAAATGACATCACTGAACCTGGCCACCATATTTGGGCCTAACCTGTTGCACAAGCAGAAGTCTACAGACAAAGAATTCACCGTTCAGAGTTCAGCTCGAGCTGAGGAGAGTACTGCAATCATTGCTGTTGTACAAAAGATGATTGAAAACTATGAAACCCTTTTCATGGTAGGTGACTGTTCCTTAATATTACACCAACTGATTTTGCATTTGACTCTTCAAGTCAGGATATCCAAATGGTGTTACCAAGAAGTTGAATTGAACTACGTTCAAATAAATTATGCAAACATTGTTATACGAAAGATTAATTAGCATTGGTTGAATGCAATTGGTAAGCAGGCTACATCTTCTTACTTTAGGAAGCGAGCTTTGTAATGAGGGTTAAGCATTAAAAATGGGTACATAAAAAACTTCTTGCACATAAGGGCAAATGTATCCTGACTGATCAGGTTCTCTCGAAGATTTAGGAAGAACATAAGAGAGGCCGTACCGGGTCAGACCAAAGGTCCATCTAGCCCAGTATCTGTCTGCCAACAGTGGCCAATGCCAGGTGCCCCAGAGGGAGTGAACCTAACAGGCAATGATCAAGTGATCTCTCTCCTGCCATCCATCTCCATCCTCTGACGAACAGAGGCTAGGGACACCATTCTTACCCATCCTGGCTAATAGCCATTTATGGACTTAGCCACCATGGAACCTTGTTTAAGCTGCACAAAATATTGATATATCTAGAGAAAGATGCTAAGTTAGTTCCTAGATGATTTTTTCTGCTTTTGTGTGATTGAATTATTTATTAAATTGTGAGTTAAACAATGCAGCAAAGTAATACAATTAATGAAAATCCCCCCCTTTGTCTGAGCCAGGAGGGGAAAGAGAAACCTTTAGCCACTTCAAGGATTGGTGCCAACCCCTTACCCCACATTGACTTGAGGAGAGACAGGTATGGGGGGTGCTCTTAGTAGGCTGACTGTTTGGACAGAAAGGGTGCAGCATAAGCCTATTGGTTCTTAGGCATCCAAAGGGAGAAGTTATAAGTAAGGCTGCGGGTTTGTCACGGAAGTAACAGATTCCGTGACCTCCGTGACTTCTGCAGTGGCCGGTGAGCCTGGCTCAGGAGCAGCTCAGGCAGTCTTGGGCCACCCCACCCATCCCCTCCAGCAGCAGCAGAGTTTGGCTGTGGGAGGGGGCAGGGTTGGGGCGCGGGACAGGGTGAAGCGGGCTCTGGGCGGCGCTTAACTGGGGGGCTCCCTGGAAGTGACGACATCCCCCTTGCTCAGCTGCTAGGTGGAGACGTGGCCGCCTCCGGCTGTAGGCATCACCCCTGCAGCTCCCATTGGCCGCGGTTCCCGGGCAATGGGAACTGCGAAGCCAGCACTCGGGGCGGAGGCAGCACGCAGAGCTGCCTGGCCACGCCTCCGCCTAGCAGCTAAGCAAGGGGGATGTCGCCGCTTCCGTGGAGCCCCCCAGGTAAGCACTGCCCAGAGCCCGCCTCATCCTGTCCTATGCCCCAACCCCCTGCCCCCTCCCACACCCACTCTCTGCTGCGGGGGCGGGGGGAGAGGCACGGAGCCAGGTAGGGAACCTGCCAGCCTTCACCTCCCCAGCACCAGTGGGGTTCCCGGGCTGAGCACCGCCACCCCCCCCCCCCCCCGCCCCCGGGGGGGTCCCGGGGCGCCCCCCCCCCCCCCCCCCCCCCCAAGCACCGGGGCTGTTCTCCCCCAGCCTTCCCCCCCCCCCCCCAAGTTTTAGTCAGGGATATATAGTAAAAGTCATGGATAGGTCACGGGCTGTGAATTTTTGTTTACTGCCCGTGGCCTGTCCATGACTTTTACTAAAAATACCCATGACTAAAATGTAGCCTTAGTTATAAGCCCTTCTCTCTGCCCAAGGGCACCATTCTGGGCTGTAAAGAAAAGCTTGGATTACAAAGAAAGGACGACCTGCACTGGACAAGTTACTGCTGCAGAGTTCCCAGATGTGTTACTTAATAAAGTTGTGGCCTAGTTAAATCACATTCCTGGCGTCTTGTCTTTCTTCCTATTGTCTACAAAACTATCACTCAGTTTAGTATGATTTATGATCTTGGCTTAAGAGAGCCTCTGGGCTGGAATAACAGGCTAGTGCAGGTCTGAATTGTCAGTGGTCCCCTTCCTTCATTTTAAGGAGACTAAATTCACACAAATGTCATGAAGAAAAAGAAAACTTAGTAGCAGCATTCATTGTACTACTGGTGATCAGTTCTCAAAACAGGAAGACAAAAGAAAGGGAACCGTAATGATAGAGCATAGATGGGAGCTGGGGAGAAGATAGGAAAATCTGTAATGTGGTAGCGTAGGTTTGAGGAACGTAACACAATGTGGAACATACTGCAGTGCAGGACGTAGCTGGGGAGAGACGGGCATGAGAAAGTGAGAGTGAACACTGCCTGCCAGGTCCAATAACAGCATCAGATGAGCTGCTCTGTCTTTCTTTCATCCGGTCTTTCCTTCCATTGCATCCTGTGCATTATTTTTTATTCTTGTTCCAGTGAAACATTCAGCAATTTGTTTTTCTTTTGCTTTTACAGTTCAGGAACATTTCTGGTATATTTTTCCTTCTGGGGAAAAAAATGATGGAACTGTGCTCCTGTGAGTGCTGCTGCTTGCTTGGAGCGCTGCTGGCAATAATGATTTTGTTACAGCAAGTTTACGTAAAACAAATGTTGAAGTATTATTATTTTTGTTTCACTGAACGAACATTTTATGGAACAGCCACATCTCAGCACATTACCCTCTAGGCACACATTCAGATTTTTAATGTGGAAAGGGTGGGGTGTAGGGATTGACTAACCTACATATGGACTCTTTTAATTGTGACAGTTTTATTCCTTTATCTCTTCAGTGCTAGCATTTTTATCTGAAGGTTAAACTCAGTGCAGGGAAAACAGAAATAATTTTCTTTTGTTTTCTGGAGTAGCTTTTCAGTTTTTGGAGTGAGATTAAAGTCTGTGCATCTGAATGCCAGACTAAATGGATAGCTGGATGCAGGGGGAAACTATACCTACCCAAATGCTCTTTTTATGACTAAAGTATATTGGTTTGAAACATTCAGAAATGTACAGCACACAAGCATCTCTGGAGATTTTGCTCTTCCCAGGGTTTAACATACAGAGTGGTTTGTTGTTTTCTTGTGCCTGTTTTCAGGAATGAAACTACGTTCCATGTCAGTAGTTGTTTTTAAGTATAGTAGTGTCAAACGTCTTGTACTTATTGTTTCATAGGAGCACCATGGGTCTATATTCATGTTGTTAATGTCACTATTGGGGTTCAATTAAATGTTTTTTTGTACTCTGTGAAATTAGCACACTGCATCCTTTGCAAAGTTGCTGGGTTGCTGGGAACAGACCTGTAAATTTATTTGTAGCAGAACTCTGATGATTCCCAATCAGGCAGCAGCAAATTGTTAGCCAAACCCCAGGGAGTGGGGGAATGCCAGGACTGCTGTTTATAGTTATTGTTTGACATTTGTACTACTTTCAAATTGAGAAACAGCTGGACTAGAGCATGCAGCCACAGTATATAACATACAGTGCATTACTGCCAGGGTGATTTTTTTGGTTTGTTTTGTTTTTTTTAACACTATGACTGGCTTCAGCATTGAGAGTGGAGCAAGGTTTGTGAAATAAAATCTAATAGAAACAATGTGATATTTGGCCCAGACCACAGACTTCAGAATGGTTTTGAGTTATTTCTGGGTCAAAAAGATTCTGTTTGTTAGAAGGATCCCAGATAATTATGAACTGCTTAGATTTCTAAAATAGATTCCAGCAATTCAGATTAATACCAGCAATCTAAAGTGAATTTACTATAGTAGAGATATTCTGACCACCATTCTGGGCTCAATTGTGCATTTATTTTGGTTCCCAAATTCCCTTTGATTACAGTGGGATTTAGAGGTGCAGTTATATAGGATAGGGTCCTATAAAAGACTGCTGGTCTCCAGCTCCCTAACTAAGGCCCCAGTCATGCAACTGGATCCCAGTAGGTGGACTCATACACCCACATCATGCCCCATTGACTCCATTGGAGTTCTGCATGCGTGCTTGAGTCCAAGCTGCCAAGTGTCATGCATTTAGCACCCCCGATACACATTCCTGCATCTCAGATGAATACTCACATATCTAGCTCAGCTGCAGTGAGGCAGCAGGCATTTGCCTGCAGTTCCCCATTTTCATTGCTAGAGGCCACTACGGCACTCACTGAGCAGACAGCCAGGCACCATTTCTCCATGGCAGTGGTTTTCAAACTTTTTTTCTGGGGACCCAGTTGAAGAAAATTGTTGATGCCCGTGACCCAACGGAGCTGGGGATGAGGGGTTTGGGGTGTGGGAGGGGCTCAGGGCTGGGGCAGAGGGTTGGGGTGCAGGAGTGAAAGCTGCAGGGTGGGGCTGGGAATGAGGGGTTCAGGGTGTGGGAGGGGGCTCTGGGCTGGGGCAGAGGGTTGGGGTGCAGGAGGGGGTCAGGGCTCTGGGATGGGGCCAGGGATGAGAGGGTTGGGGTGCAGGAAGGGGTTCCAGGTGTGGGGAGGGCTCAGGGCTGGGGCAGGGGGTTGGGGCTTACCTCTGGCGGCTCCTGGTCAGCGGCGCAGCCAGGGTGCAGAGGCAGGCTTCCCGCCTGTCCTGGCACCGCGGACTGCGCTGCGCCCCAGAAGCGGCCAGCAGCAGGTCCGACTCCTAGGCGGAGGAGCGTAAGCAGCTTTGTGCAACTCTTGCCCACAGGCACTGCCCTCCTCCCCCCCCCCCCCCCGTTCCCACTGGCTGGTTCCCATGGTTTGAAAAACACTGCTCCATGGTCCTCCTAAGTCAGGAATGAGCAGCTGGGAGAGAGCACAAGATGAGACCTCATAACAGTTCCAGGCTTCCTCAGCTACACCATCCCTAGCTACCTGAATGGCCCCTACCACCATGTATCTTCTATTTTGACAGTCCCCTGCCATCCTGGAACCCTAGCACCCACCTGCCTCCCAGCAGCCACCAGCATTATCAACAGCCCCAGCTTCCGTCTCTGTGCATCCCCACCACCACTGCCAAGTTTTGTGCAGCTCCATGACCTACCCTCAGCAGGTTGTATGCAAATCATTCACTTGTATGTAAATGAATGACGTTTGCATAAAATGTTATACATGAAGCAAAACAAAACTAAGGTGTTATGAGAAGTCTACCAGCCTAAATCCAGTTGCAGGATCAAGGTTTAAGTTGCTTCATTCACCTTATTTAAAATTCTACATACATTATGTAGCCGTCTGTTTTCATTTTATAGATTTCCCCCCCCCCCCGCCCCCCCATAAATCTATTAGAGTTTTCAGGGAATTGTTTAGTTTTATATTTGTAAGGAAAAATGTTGACACTTCAAACTTTTTTTTATTTTGGCCAAAGTCCTGTTTACTGAATACTTTTATGATTAGCAACTTGATGTTACTTACTCAATGTAGTATGCAGGAGGAAGCAAACTCTGCTTTCCCCTCAAATTTTCTTTAGAACCAAATCCATTGTTCACAAAGGCCACATAAATTGAGAGGTCACAAGGCTAGGTTCTGGCAGTAGGATTCCAAAAGGGCACTCCTGTAGAAGGAAGATTGATTATTTAAGGACTGATAAACAGACACCCAAAATGTAAGCAAAAGAGAAAATTGTGCATGGACATGCACAATTATTATAAAGATTTTATATCTATTTTAATTAATGAGCATTTATTTATCTTCAGTTACCGGTATTTCCTTTGTTGTTCAAGCATGTGCCCATTCTGTGCCTTGAGTGCATTTATAAATATTAAAGTTTTATGACAATTACTACATAGTCCAAAGAAATACAAATGATGTCTCTCCAAATACTTCCCCAAACACCCCCTCATCCCCAAGGAATCTATTAGGAATCCTATTTCGTATTTCCCAGTAAATGCCTGGGAGAACAAATGAACTGTGCAACTTGACCTGAACATCATTTTATTGTTAACTCTGACAAACTGAGGCCAGAAACAGACCGCATAGTTTACTGATGGTATGTTTACATTGCAATTAGACACTCACAGCCGGCCCATGACAGCTGACTTGGGCTTGCAGGGCTCGGGCTAAGGGACTGTTTAATAGTGGTGTAGATGGTTGGACTTGGGATGCAACCTGAGCTCTGGGACACCCCAACCCCCCGCCGGGTCCTAGAGCCAAGGCTCCAGCCTGAACCTGAACATCTACACCACAAGTAAACAGCCCCTTAGCCCGAGCTCCGCGAGCCCAAGTCCACTAGCACAGGCCAGCTGCCGGTCTTTCATAGCCATCCCCTGAGACTGTTCTGCTTCCAGATCCACCCATCACAAACAAACCAGACATGGTTAGTTCAGGTTCCTCAGGTGATTTCTCTGTTACAGCATTGCATGGGGAGCGATGAATTCTCTGATGTAATTTGGACCCAACACATTTAAGGTTTGGTAGATAAAACTTCAGTATGTTAAATTGCACCTGGAAAACACACTGGCAGCCAGTGCAGATCCTTGAGTACTAGTGCAACATGCTCCCACTGAGCGAACCCTTGCTACCTCCCCAAGACAAGTTGCCATATTCTGCAGCAGTTGAAGTTGCCAAGTGGTTTTAAGGTTTAGCTCCATGTAGAGTGCATTGCAATAATTCAGTTGGGAGGTGATAGGTCATAGATCTCTATGGCGAGGTCCAAGTCCAAAAGAAGATGGCATAGCCTCTTAACTAGCCTTAAAGAGTAAAAAGCCTTTAGGAAAGATGTGGATAAAGTGGAGAGAGTCCAGAGGAGAGCAACAAAAGTAATAAAAGGTTTAGAAACCTTGACCTATGAGGAAAGGTTAAAAATACTGGGCATGCTTAGTTTTGAGAAAAGAAGACTGAGGTCTTCAAGTATGTTAAGAGCTGTTATAAAGAGGACAGTGATCAGTTGTTCCCCAGGTCCACTGAAGGTAGTACAGGAAGTAATGGGCTTCAGCAAGGCAGATTTAAATTAGATACACCTCTACCCCGATATAACGCGACCCGATATAACACGAATTCAGATATAACGTGGTAAAGCAGCGCTCCGGGGGGGCGAGGCTGCGTGCTCTGGCAGGTCAAAGCAAGTTCAATATAACGCGGTTTCACCTATAATGCAGTAAGATTTTTTGGCTCCCGAGGACAGCGTTATATCGGGGTAGAGGTGTATTAGGAAAATCTTTCTAACTGGAAGAGTAGTTAAGCTCTGGAATAGGCTTCCAAGGGAGGTTATGGAATTCCCGTCATTGGAGATTTAAGAACAGTTTGGACAAACACCTGTGAGAGGTGGTCTAAGTTTACTTGGTCTTGCCTCAGTGCAGGGGCAATATACGGTTCCTTCCAGCACTACGTTTCTATGATTCTGTAATCTCAGTCTTGACCAGATAGACTGTCACCAAGCTCACCATCATCCAAGCCACAGTCTTAGTTATGTGCTGTGTAAGATGGTCAACAACTGCCCTGGCCAGGTGTGATGAAACGGGGAGAGAGTCGGCTATCATTCACAAACATGAGACGAAATATTCAGATCCTCACCCTATCTGCCCCTGCAAATGCTGAACAGAAGGGAGGGAGAGGAGAGAATCGTATGGCACTGCATGTGGGAGGACCTTGTGGGTAGATAAGCAGCCTGACAATATTATCCTGTGTATCATTTCAACAAGAGCCATTCCAAAACAACGCTTAGCTCTCTCTGCTAACAACTCTGGCTGTTCCAGCAGCACTTCATGGTCAGTCGTATCCAAGGCACCCAAAAGATACTGTATAACAAAATGGACACTTAAAGTCTGGCTCTTGGACTGAGATTTTCAAAGGACCTCAGGCAGAGTTAGGTGCACAGTTCCCAAGGCCTGGCACCACTTAAGTCCCACTTTTGCCCTGTGGCACTTGTGCCCCTGAGTGGAAATTGGACACCTAACTTCCTTAGGCCCCTTTGATAATCCTGATTTAGGCTCCTAAATAAATGGCCTGATTTATAAAAGTACTTAGCACTCAGCAGCTCCCATTGAAATTAAGTAATTGGATAACTGAACAGAATCGGGCCCACTGGACATCAGCCTACCCAAGAAGCAAGCTGGTTTTCAACTGCAGAGAATGTGCTGCAACCAGGTCCTGGCCCTCACTACAAACATCGAGGCAGGATTCCAATGAAACTCAAGACTGGTCCTGCCTTCATTGATCAGTCAGCAGCATTTGACACAACCTGGAAGGAAGGTCTGCTACTAAAACTAGCCAAAGTGATTCCCTGCATGCAGATTCACAGGCTGCTGAACTGCATGCTTAGCAACTGAAGGATGTACATATAACTCATAGGTCAAATAGGCTACCACAAGGCTCTGTACATGCTCTGACACTCTTCAATGTATACACAAGCAATATGCTTGAAACAGTAGTGCAGAAATGTGCATATGCTGATGATTTGCACTCACAACTCAGCCCCATATCTGTAAAGAACTTGAAGTGACCCTTACATTTGACATTAAGATCATGGAGGAGTACTTCCAAAAGTTGCAGCTGGGACCAAATTCAGGCAAATCAGTAATCTCTACTTTCCACCTAGACAATAGAATTGCACAAAACACTCTGTTGAGTTTTGTTGTGAAACTGTGCGTTATGACCCAAAGCCAATCTATCTCAGTATCATTCTTGACCACACATTGACCTTTCATGACCACCTCAAAAAATAGCCTCTAAAGTGAAGACTTGCATCAACATTATTCAGAAGTTAGCAGGAACACGTTGGGGATCAACTGCCCCGGTGCTATGAACATTGGTCTTGGCTCTTCTGTACTCAGTTGCAGAGTACTGTGCATCGGTGTGGGCAAGAAGCTGCCATACCCAACTTGTGGGTAAGCAGCTGAATCAGACCATGCTAATCATCATGAGAACTTTAAAATCAACACCTCTACTGTGGCTATCTCTATTAGCAAACATCGAATCTCCAGCTATCCTTTGATATAGCCTTAGCATGAGAACTTAAACATGCCAAAGATTACCCAGCACTCCCCATTCAGACGGTTATGGATAACATACCCTAACAATGCCTGAAATTGAAAAAAACCACTATGGACCATGTGACCACCTCATGTCTCTGGATCTGGCCAGGCAAAGTGTGTGCACATCATCTACCATTCTAAACAAGCACATTACAGACGCCCCCCGGGTTACGCAAACCTGACTTACGCAAATCCTCACGGAGGAAGTTCCGTAAGCTAGAAATAGGAGGGGTTTTTTTGTTTTTTGGGGGGGGGGGGTTTGCGTAATGGTCAGGTATACATTTCCGACTTACGCAAAATTCAAGTTACGCAAGGCGTTCCAGAACGGAACGCTTGCGTAAGTCGGGGAGCGTCTGTACTACTGACCTAACAAGTCGCCCTCCCGGTTTTGACCTGCCACGCAGAATTTGGACCACACTGAACTGCATCCAAACAAACGGTAGAAGATGCAGCCACTTGATGCAGAAGTGGAAAATCAAAGACTCCCCTTCGTGTGACTACGGTGAGAATATCGAAACCATTGAACACATCATAATGCAGTGTCCCAAATATGGATTCAAAGGTGAATTGGATGATATCCACAGTATCACAGAGGAGGCCTTAAAATGACTTATGGACCTAAAACTGCATCTATAGAATGTTACTCTGTAGATGCCATGCATGCATGCACGAGAGAGAGTGAGCGTGAGCCTGGACAAGTGTGGAGATACAACAACCATGTTCTCATTTCTAGACAAAAGGGGATTGGGAAATATATAAGAAAAATGCCCTAGAATACTCTGTCCTTCCAGTGTAGAATTTAACATTTAGTTTTCCAGGTTCTAAAAGAAAAGAAATCCAGTTATTTGTTTTGGGATTTTATAAGCTCCACTGGCTTTTTCAGTGGAAATGTGAGTTCTTTAAACCAGAGCTTTGGAGCTGTACTACCACAAGTAGTTCCTTTGAAATCCATAGGTGTTGTCCAGACCTGTACTGGAAACCAATGGGATACTTGATATTGGTCATTTAACACTGACATACAAGGTGGTTTTTAGTCCTATATACATCTATGTTATATGTATTTTTCTCTTATGTATGAGTATATGTATGCATAGTTATTATATCAACTTATATATACACAGTATTTTATATAATTGTGTACAATTTTATTTTCATGCACAAGTCTCATGTTTTAAAATGGGCATAATAGGGCATAATAAAAAATTAAAATACACTGTAGGATATTCTTCTGCAACTAACTTCTTAATGTTGTTTTCATTGTAGGTTCCCCCTGACCTACAGAATGAAGTGCTAATTAGTTTGTTAGAGACTGACCCAGATGTTGTGGACTATTTGCTGAGAAGGAAAGCTTCCCAGTCATCGTGAGTAATCTGTTTTTTCATGATCTCTGTTCCTGCTGGGAATTTTCATTTTCCATTGGAAGTGTTCAAAAGATTCTAATTTTCCTCAGTTCTTGTGTGTATTCTCTAAAGGAGTCAGAGAGTGCTCCCTATGACATTGACTCTGCCAAAGAAATTACGCCTCTTCAACATTGTTTTCTAAAGACAAAACTTGACTGTTTCTAAGAAAGGTTTGTGTACTGCTGTAGAGAACATACCATTAGGTGTACATAAATATATTCAGTGCACTATAACCTAGTAACCCACTGGTACATGTCTTGTGTTTGTTGTGGTCTTGTGCTTTTGATAACACAACACATATATTACACTATCATTGACATATACCCTGCAGTGCCTTAACAGAATCATGGCTAGCAGTTTGGCCAGTCTGTTGCTCTCTTCCTATCATACACATTCATAAGCTTCCAAAGTAGACACGGCATTGCTAACACTCTGATTGCTATAATAGAAAGTATATTGACAATGGATGGACAGATCTAGCGGTGTGTTTAATGAAAGGCATGAAGAGGAAGGAAAAAAAACACCCTGCCAGTCACCAGAGCAAATATGGTACACAAAATATTCATATTCTTCTCTGTTAAATACATGATCTATGCCTGCCTATACCCATGTGCCTTGATGCTATAACTTTATACATTTGGAATAGTGAGACTGCCAGCTCTCTAATAGGATTCCTTCTAGCCCTAGTAGGTCCCAGGATATCAGACCTTAAAATCAGAACATTGTTATTTATGGTAAAGCTATTTAAGATAATTTTTTAGGAGTTTCCTAGGTTGAAAACTATTTGGGACAGGCTGGACTGTATCTTGTGGATGTGGAAAGTGCCTAGCACATTGTGGTTGCTTCCAGAATAAATAGTAAGTTTCTAAAATCCACCAGCAATGATTTTTCTGTGGTGTCGTACGGTCACATCATTTCAAATGTATGCCAATAAAAACCTTTATGTTAGACCTCACCATCTATGGTATATAGAGATGTATGATTGTGTTTCACATATGGATACATGTTCTGATTTATCATAGACTTAAGTCACAAAACATTGTGCATGTGAAGGTTTATTCTTAAATCCTTCACTGAATACTCTCAAAGCTTATTGATCTTTCCTTGCGCATCCTTATTTTTCAGCCAACATGCACACATGCAGGGGACAGTGGATATCTTGTGCAAATCACAAGTTCCTCCTCCCACCCCTCAAGGAAAGGTTTTCAGTGACATTAGGAGCTAATAGGTGCAGTACTACCTGTTTGTTGTACTTTAAAAAATAGAATATTAAAATGTCCCTGAGAATAGAAATATGTGTTGTCATTTTTCTTTTGCCTGGCTACCAACTGATTTATGAAAGACTCACTTTTCTTTGCTATTTATGTTGATGCAAGTATGTTTTCAGCTGTGATTGGAAACTTTTGGGTAAGAATTTGAGATCAGAAGGAATATTGGCTCAGTGTTAATGCAAGGGATGTGCTGTTTTTAAGAGATGGGTATGTTGCAGAAAATAATTTCCATTTAAAGACGTGGGAGCATTTTTTTGGCCACATATATCTTGGTTATTTTTCCTGTGAGAAGAGGAAGGCAGTAGAGAACAAGGGAGATGTCTACATAGATTTAATCAAAATGAGCCTCCAAAATATAACCACATTCCTGAATGGATTTTGCTGACCATGTACTTGAGTATGGTTTTCAGTTTGGACCCCTGGGATGGAAAACTTTACATATTCCTCAATAATTAAATAGACAAGCTCCATCCGCAAAGAAATTAATTGTTCTCACACACTATGCTATGAAACCAACATCAACATTTTATTCACATGCAAATTATCCTGAGGCTACAACAACTGGTGCATGCACTGGACCAGCCTTCCACATCTATGCTTTTAATGCCACTGAAAAATTTCTTGACTCTGTTTTAGCCATAACATAGCAATCTCTTTGTTTTCCTCCTCAAAGGCAGACAAAACGGAGTTTGCCTCATTTTCCACCTCTCTTAAGAGTTGAGTATCTTGTATGAAATATCAGGGAAAGGTAATAGGGTTGGGCATTGAGAAGTGCTAATTACTATTAACATTGCACTAATTACCACATCGGATGTTGTGGATAATTTCTCTGACATTTTTATACTTCGCATTAATGACGATGAAGCTTTGGGGTCTCCAGCTGCAAAGTGAACCAAATCTAAATTACCTCTAAATAAAAATAGTTCCTTAAGACCATTTATGGTTTACCATGTTTAAGTAGTCATCATAGAGTAAAAA
Organism: Platysternon megacephalum; assembly: GCA_003942145.1. Classification (NCBI taxonomy): domain Eukaryota; kingdom Metazoa; phylum Chordata; order Testudines; family Platysternidae; genus Platysternon; species Platysternon megacephalum. The sequence continues at coordinate 1,132,964 of QXTE01000043.1, read as the reverse complement.
TATTTGAAAATGATAGATTTTTTGTTTGAAGTTCTCTTTAGATAATGGTTTTTAATAGAGCTATCCATTAATCACAGCTAACTTACGCGATTAATTCAAATTTTTTTATCGTGATTGAAAAAATTAATCACGTGAATCACCGTTTTAATCGCATTGTTAAACAATAGAATACCAATTGAAACTTATTAAATATTTTTGGATGTTTTTCTACATTTTCAAATATATTGATGTCAGTTACAACACAGAATACAAAGTGTAGACTGCTCACTCTATATTACTATTTTTGATTACAAATATTTGCAGAGGAAAAATTATAAACAAAAGAAACAGTATTTTTCAGTTCACCTCATACAAGTACTGTAGTGCAATCTCTTTAACATGAAAGTGCAACTTACAAATGTAGATTTTTTTTGTTACATAACTGCACTCAAAAACAAAACAATGCACAACTTTAGAGCCTACAAGTTCACTCAGTCCTACCTCTCGTTCAGCCAATTGTTAAGACAAACAAGTTTGTTTACATTTACGGAAGAGAATGCTACCCACTTCATTTTACAATGTCACCAGAAAGTGAGAATAGGCATTTGCATAGCACTTTTGTAGCTGGCATTGCAAGGTATTTACGTGCCAGATATGCTAAACATTCGTATGCCCCTTCATGCTTCAGCCACCATTCTGATGACGCTAGTTAAAAAAATAACGTGTTAATGAAATTTATGACTGAACTCCTTGCAGGAGAATTGTATGTCTCTTGCTCTATTTTACCCACATTCTGCCATATATTTCATGTTATAGCAGTCTCGGATGATGACTCAGCACATGTTGTTCATTTTAAGAACACTTTCGCTGCAGATTTGACAAAACGCAAAGAAGGTACCAATGTGAGATTTCTAAAAGTAGCTACAGCACTCAACCCAAGGTTTAAGAATCTGAAGTGCTGTCCCAAACCTGAGAGGGATGAGGTGTGGAGCATGCTTTCAGAAGTCTTAAAAGAGCAACACTCCGATGCGGAAACTACAGAACCCGAACCACCAAAAGAGAAAATCATCCTTCTGCTGGTGGCATCTGACTCAGATGATGAAAATGAACAGGCATCGGTCTGCACTGCTTTGGATTGTTATTGAGCAGAACCCGTCAGCATGTACGCATGTCCTCTGGAATGGTGATTGAAGCATGAAGTGACATATGAATCTTTAGCGCATCTGACATATATATATCTTGTGATGCCGGCTACAACAGTGCCATGAGAACACCTATTCTCACTTTCAGGTGACATTGTGAACAAGAAGTGGGCAGCATTATCTTCTGCAAATGTAAACAAACTTGTTTGTCTGAGCGATTGTCTGAACAAGAAATAGGACTGAGTGGACTTGTAGGCGCTAAAATTTTACCTTGTTTTATTTTTGAATGCAGTTTTTTTTTTTTTACATAATTCTACATTTGTAAGTTCAACTTTCATGATAAAGAAATTGCACTACAGTACTTGTATTAGGTGAACTGAAAAGTATCATTTCTTTTGTTTTTTACAGTGCAAATATTTGTAATCAAAAATAAATGTAAAGTGAGCACTGTACATTTTGTATTCTGTATTGTAATTGAAATCAATATATTTGAAAATGTAGAAAACATCCAAAAATACTTAAATGGTATTCTATTATTGTTTAACAGTACGATTAATCACGTTTAATTTTTTTAATCGCTTGACAGCCCTAGTTTTTAATCAATACTAATCTGTGACATAGAGGTGAAGGGTTGCATGTTAAGTCATACAGTCCCTCTCCAACTGGAATTGGAATATAGATTTCCCTATAATACTTAGAGATTGTATTCTCTATTTTATTCTATATAGGTTTTCATACTGCACTCATCACTGTAATATTTGAGTGCCTTGAAGTAGTGCATTAAGCCGTGTGACTACACATCTGTCGCCTGATGTTTGTTCTGTCATCCTCTCCCCAAAGAAAGAGGCATGTGCAGTGGAGTGTCTTGTTTTTGTAGTGTATATCTTTCTATCTGTTGCTATGTGTTTATGTTAGAAAAGACAAGGTCAAAGAACTGTGCCTTGCATTTGCAGCAGAAGATGGTGAGGTTTGTGATGATTCTTAGTTCTTGGGGGAGTTCATTCCAGTCTCAGATGCTGCTACACCATTGCACTATATAAGAGTTGCCTCTTGCAAGAGAGAATGATGATTATTCTTTTTTGGAAGCCTTAAAATATTGAGAAAGAGAGAGAGACTCCTTGCTCAGACCAGCATGCTGTCTAGATTTTTATGGCCCTTGATTCCAGTGGGAAGATAGGAATGGATGCTGAGTAGAAGATTTACTAGTAGTAGTAGTAGTAGTAGTATTTATAATGTAGCCATCCTAGCAGTATCTGGGTGACATTACATAAATTTAGAAGGACATCAGTTCCCTCAAGGAAATGAACAAGGCTCCTTAATGGCATTTCATGTTTGCTCTGGAACCTGAAATGGTATTTTTGAACTAGTCTCTAATAGATAAGCTTAGTGAATTTTCAAAGTTTGGGATCTGATGCCAGTAGTGTCATTGTTTTAGCACATCTTCTACTTTGTGCTTTATGACATGGTTTGTTATGATTCATTTTTCTTATTCTTTCCTTCACTTAATTCATAACCTGTAGAGGATATTTTTACAGGGATTCCCATTACCTATCCTCCTTTAATGATACAGATTCTTCTTACTATCTCTTTAATACCCCATAATCTGCCTTTCTTTCATATAGTGTACCTATGTCGTACTTATTTTGCATGTTTTTCTTTAAAAGCCTTTCTCAGAATGAAGCAAAGAAAAGAAAAATCTGTTTGAAACATCAGGCATGAAAGCATATAATCGTTTAATTACTTATCGTATGTGACAATGTATTTTTCCTGTTAATTTAACTTTAAGAACTGTAATATATCCAGGATTGCAATGTTGGAGAGAAGCTAATACACCAGGGACCATTAAAATTTTGCTAATTACCACAGACAGTAGTTAAATTCATCAAAGTATTTTATGGTTTCTTCTTCGACTGATGGTCCCTATTGTATTCCACTGGGGGTTTACGCATGCATCTGGAGCCAGAGATTTTTAAAGTACTAGTGTCCGTTCGTCCACGCATGCGCTCTTGGCTTGCCTCATGGTTTCGTCCGAGATGATAAAGGGCAGGGCGGACCGACCGCATCTCCAGTTCCTTCTCACCGCTGTATGGTCTAGGTTGGAACTATTAGTGTCCTCTTGCATGTGATGCACTTTAAAAAAATACAATTGTACAGTTAGTTTTAACATTTTTACTGTTTTTATTGGTTTTATGGTAGGTTTTAGTAGTTTGCTATTTTAGGATTAGGATGGGGGTTCCTTTTTGGGGAGTTTTGTTCCCTATGAACACCCCCCCCCCCTTTTACCCTCTGTACCCATGTGTGGATACTGGATTGTGCCGAAAACCCCAAGCTCTAAAATCTGTGCCTCCTGCCCGTGTTCCTTCTCGGTCAGAGATGAACATCAACCCTGCTTCTGCTGCTTGGGAGAAGCCCACATTTCATCCAGGTGCAGTATCTGCCAGTCCTTCCCCAGCCATACCCGAGAAGGCTGGGCTCTCCATCGCCGGAAGCACCTAATGGAAGTCACCATGAGATCTCATTCGGACCCTGGCTGGGCAACCCCCCGTACATCAGTTTGAGGCTGCCAGGAGTGCGCCTTAAACTACGGTATCCAAGGTCAGCACCAACAGTACCACCGCTATGGACCCAATGCTGGGGCCTAGTCAGGAGGTAAGGAAGCATGCACGTAGCATGGCAGTAAGTCTTCCCCTAAGCCTACGAAAGGAGAGAGTCCTTCCACGAGTTCCAGTCATGGGGACGGAGTGCACCCTAAAGCTCACAAACACAAAAAGAAGCCGCATAAATGGACAGATCCACTGGCACTGAGTGTAGACCTGCACACACAGTCAACATTGGCATCTCTCAGAGCTAGAGAGTCATCCGCTCCTGGGAAGACCATTGCTCCTGTTCCGGTTCCAGGGACTGAAAAAGTGCCCTTGACTCCGGGAAAGTTGGGGGAAAGCACCAAAGCCCCAGGAAGCATTTGCCCTGGGAGAGCCAAGGTCCCCATGTCTTCTGGAGCCTCTACTTTCAGGGAGACATTATCTCCAGGACAAGACATGCTACATCTGAGGCACTCCTCACACCCCTGCTTTGGCAGTGTACATGCTTCCGCTGCCTCCAATGGTACTGCTGATGGAACTGGTCTCCAAGTTACATCTTCGGTGGACTTGGATGAGAGTCAGTGATTATCCATCCCTTCCCACCATTACAAGTACCAACAGAGGCCTTCTACACCGTGGCAGTATCCTTCACTCCAGCCGCCATGGAGCCACTGGTTTCCTGCACCATGGGACCCTCCTCAGCACCCTCCAGATCCGTAATGCTGGCCCTATGGGGGATCCTGGCCCTAATACTCTCCTTTGGAACCCATCCGTTCCATCGGGGAGGCTTTGCCTATTTCACCATCTTGGGTGCCTTCAAGTAGACGCTCGGGTCCTGTAATGGGAGATGAGCCACCCAGTCCGGCTCCAATAGTACCACCGGAACAGGAAAGATTCCTGTTGTCCTGACTTGATGTGGCAGCGGCTTCGAGTCCCCACCATCTCCTGCTGACTGCCGCCAATTCCAGGATCTCCTGCGTAGAATGGCTGGAGAGGTTCACACTCCCCTGGAGGAGCTCAGCATAAGCTGCTGGATATACTTCACTCATCGATGCCAGGCAGAGTAGTTCTACCAATCAGCGTTGCCATCCTTGAGCCAGCTTGCATGATTTAGCATATGCTGGCGATATGTACGCCTACCCCAAAGGGGGCAAAAAAAAGATATTGTGTACCTGGCCAGGGGTCTGAGTTTCTGTTCTCACACCCCCTCCAATTCATTTGTGGTCCAGGCAGCGAGAGAATGGGCTAGGCAACAGCATCCATGCTCTGCCCCATCTGACCGAAGGGCAAGCAACTGGACCTTTTAGGCCACAAAGTCTTCTCTTCAGCCAGCCTTCAATTCAGGATTTCAAATTATCTGGCATTACGTGTCAAATATGATTTCCTGAACTACAGCAAATTGGAGGACTTTGCTGAGAAACTCCCACAAAAGAACCGAGCCTGTTTCTATGCAATAATTGAGGAGGAGAAGCTGGTAGTGAGGACGTCGCTTCAATCAGCGGTAGATGTGGCAGATACCTCATCATGCTCAATGGCCATGGGCATTGTCATGAGGAGGGAGTGGTGGCTCACAAAATACCACTGACGACTTCCCTTTTGATGAATCCCATCTTTTCAACCAGAAAACGGACAATTCCCTCCACAGCCTCAAGGATTTGAGAGCTACACTCCATTCCTTGGGTATTTACGCACCAGCACCAAAACGTAAGTTCCACTGCTGATAGCCCGCACAGCGTTACAGAACCTCCCAGTTTTTCCATCAATGGCCTTACAAACCACCAAGGAAGAGTCAGAAGACTCAAAGATCTCATCCTCCAGGACCACCCTCGCAATCTTCCTCCTCCCAGATGCAACCCCCACAGAAGAGATATTTCTGAGGAACCCTAGAGACCCGTCAACCACCTTGCCTGCTGCCATACCACCACCCCACCTCCTTCGGGGATGGGCTAGCACTCTTTTTTACCAGCTTGGAGTGCAATAACAATGGACAAGCGGGTGCTAAATGTCATCCATTGTGGCTATACGATTGAGTTCATTATGCTGCCTCATCCACAACCCCTTCCCCAATCCTTCATCAAGGACGACTCTCACAACAGCATCCTCACCCTGGAGGTGGACTCCATATTACAAAGAGGGGCAATAGGATGGGTTCCTCCGGACTATCAAGGGGGGGTTCTATTCAACTTACTTCCTGATACCCAAAAAAGAAGGGCGGTGGAGACCAATCCAGGATCTCCATCATCTCAATTGCTTCATCCGCAAACCCAAGTTTCGTATAGTCACCTTAGCAGCCATCATCCCGTCATTAGAAGAAAGCATGTGGTTTACGGCTTTCGATATGCAGGACTCTTATTTTCACATAGACATTCATCTGGCCCACAGACAGTTCCTGAGGTTCACGGTAGTCCATCAGCACTTTCAATACAGGGTCCAGCCGTTTGAACTCACCCCTGCTCCAGCATCAACATTGAAAAATCAACTTTGGACCCCAAACACTCACTAGTCTTCATCAGAATTGCAAGAGATCCTCTCAAGCAGCAGGAAAGAGTCCACTAGCTGTTCCTACCATGCCAAGTGGAACTGCTTCGCCTTCTGGGCCCAACAGAAAGTCCTTTCCCCAGAAGAAGTGGAGATTCCCCTTCTTTTGGATTACCTCCTGTCCTTGAAGGCATCGGGTCTCACCCTCAAGTCTCTCAAGGTCCACCTAGCAGCTATGAGCGCCTTCCACCCCACCGTGGGAGGACACTCTGTATTTACACACCTATTGACTGCTTGGTTTTGGAAAGGCCTCATCAGAACCTTCCCACCCATACAACCTATCGCCCCCCAAGTGGGATCTTAACCTAGTTCTGTTGATACTAATGAAACCGCCCTTTGAGCCACTGGCTTTGTGTTCTGTGTCCCTCCTTTCCATGAAAGTCACCTTCCTTGTGGCTATCACTTCGGCGAGAAGAGTAGGTGAACTTGGGGCCATGATGGCAGACCCTCCTTTCACTACTTTCCATAAGGCTAAAGTCTCCCAGTGCCTGCATCCCAAGTTTCTGTCAAAGGTTGTATCCCAATTTCATCTGAACCAACCCATCCACTTACCTGCTTTCTTTCTGAAAACTCACACCTCAGAAGAGGAATGATGACTTCACTCCCTCGACATCCATCGGGCCTTGGCCTTCTACCTGCAGAGAACAAGACCGATCAGGAAATCTTCTAAATTGTCTATTGCAATAGCTGAGAGTATTAAGTGGCAGGCAGTCTCTACGCAGAGAATCTCCAAGTGAATTTTGGGATGTATTACACTCTATCAGTTGTCGGAACTGCCTCCCCCCCCGGGTGAGGGCCCATTCCATGAGAGCCCAGCCTTTGACCCCGGCCACCCGCCACGATGTGTGGTCCCTATCTGTATTCCACTTCCTGCCCCCCTTCCCCTCTGCTGCGGATCTCTTGGATTCACGGTAGAGAAGGAACTGGAGACGTCGGGTTGGTCCGCCCCGCCCTTTATCACATCAGACAAAACCAGGAGGCAAGAAAAGGACGCATGCACGGACCAACAGACACTACTACTGTGAAAATCTCTGGTTCCAGATGCATGGTGTGCATGTATAAACCCTCAGTGGAATACACGTAGGGACCACACATCTCAAAGAACCTCCAGTTACAGGTAGATAACCTCCTCATTTCCCAATCTAAGTATAGCATCTGATGAAGTGGGCTGTAGCCCACAAAAGCTTATGCTCAAATAAATTTGTTAGTCTCTAAGGTGCCACAAGTACTCCTGTTCTTTTCACAACTACCTAAGTGAAAGTAAATACTGGAGTGCAGTAAACATCCACTTACTAATGGAATCATTTTAGGTGAAACAGATCTGGAAGTTTTGTTTTTAAGACTATGCAGTAGTTTGCTATTTGTTTATAGCATAGTATGTATAACATGGTTCAAGGTATTTTACAAATCATATTTTTAAACTGTTTTAAATAAATCACTAGAAGCTGAAAATTAAATTTCCACCCCCAAAGTGTTCTGCATTCTCTATTTGTCCATACCTTGGTTTAGTGTAGGGTTGTTCTGGCCTGCAATCATTTTCTTTTAATTTTGAAAAATAATCCTTTAAGAACTAATTTGGAAAGTAGTAGCACATGTAAATAATTACATAATGTAAATAACAGATACTATAGAAGGGATTTTTTTAAAAAGTGAAAATATGGACCTTTCCAAACGTGACAGTTTCCATTTAAGTAAGTCTTTATCAGGGACTCTATCAAGAAGGGATAGAATATAACAAAGATCATTCAAGGTAAGACATTATATGACTCTTACATATAACTAAAGTTATGTTCTCACATCATTTGCTTTCTTTTCTCCCTCGCTGTTTCTTGTGTTACCTTGCCATAGCTAACTGGATGTATAACCCCTCTTTTCCCATATCTTACTTTAATTAGACCCTGATCCAGCAAACATTTACATATGTGCATAGTCCCACTGGCTTCAGGGATAATACTCGCATGCTTCATGTTAAGCATAAGTATTTCAGAATCAGGGCCTTAGATCGCTTACAATACATTTTATACTTCCATCTATCTCAGTGATTCTCAAACTTTTTTACTGGTGACCCCTTTCACATAGCAAGCCTCTGAGTGCAACCCCCCTCCCCCCCCCAATCAATTAAAAATGCTTTTAAATATATTTAACCCCATTATAAATGCTGGAGGCAAAGAGGGGTTTGGGGTGGAGGCTGACAGCTTGCGACCCTCCATGTAAGAACTTTGTGACTCCCTGAGGGGTTCCAACCCCCAGTTTGAGAACCCCTGATCTATCTGGAAGCAGTAAGAAAAAGACTGTCAATGATAGGAAGTACAGCCAAGCTCTTCCCCATTTCTCTCAGGCTTTTTTGATTCTTCTTCTGAAATTTAGACAATGCTTAATCCTCTACTACTTCTCTAATTCTATTTCCCACCTCCACCCCCAAAGGTTTCTCGGAATTGAAAAAGAAAGAAGTAGACATGAGGAAGGAAGAAAGAAAAGTTTAAAGAGAGAAAAAAGAAAAATATTTGGCATCCATTGATGTTGTAGGCTCCATGTACTCCAGATCCCATAATTCCTTAGTACATCTGCAACAAGTGTTTTCTTAGAAACTATCGGTGGCAAGGTTTACAGATCTTTTGGTGAACCCTGCCTAAGTGGTGCTAATATAACTCTACCAAGCCAAATGGCAGCCCTGTTGGCTGGGTATGAGTTAATTCCCAGTTAGAGTTCAGAATCAGCTCAGGGAAGTATTTCTAGATGCAGCTGAATTTATTTAAGCTCAGCACTCTCTGGATGCTTCCATAGTGAGAAAGACAGGGAGTGTGAATAAAACATAAACGTTACTCTGTTTAGTGTATCTATTTTGTGTTTTAGAGTTTAGTGCTTGTAAAGCTGCAGGAAAAGAACCCAGCCTGAAATTTTACTAAGTCTATATCACTGGTAGATCAGGTCCCCTGAAATAAACCCAGAACCTGGGAGAGGTTCATTTGTGGGTTAATCCACACTCTCAAATGGTCTGGCAGTCTTTCCACTCTAAAAGCATGTTGTGTATTTTCTTTGTTTTCTTTCTTCAGTTTGTCGTTTGTCACTTGTCTGGAAAGAGGATCGTTGTTTCATTGGAAACAATGTGCTCCTAATGCTTACTATTCAGTTGAAGCCAAGGTCCTCTCTTTGGACTTGACCCTGTGAGGTGCTCAACATTTTCAACAAACTCAGCACCTCAGAAGATTGAGCTTATGTTGCATCATGTTTAATTATAGGGAAGATGAGTATGATGTCACAAAGACTTTGATCTCAGGTGGAAAATAAGTAGCAGGGACAGATGAGCTTCTACTTTTTGTAGGTACTGGCTAGCCTGCCCAAAACTAAAGGCTTTCCCCGTCAACCAAGGGGGGAGGAACCACAAACCCCAACCCCAACTGAGTTTGAAGGACAAAAAATAAGAAAACAGGGACGGGAGTGAAGGTCATATGGTCAAAACAAGGGATCCAGACAGGAGCACCAAGCAGAGAACCCTAGACAGCAAGATGAGCTTCTAAAGAACAAAGATCTAGTTTTCAGGTAAATGTAACTGGTAATAAAAATTAGGAAAGAGAACTACAAAAAATAGGGTATGTAGGCAAAATTGTATACAGGATCATCTTGGAGTTTTCTATGCGGCTTCAGTGGCTCTCCCCTGTTTACATTAGGGTGAACAGATATCCCGATTTTATAGGGACAGTCCCAATATTCGGGGCTTTGTCTTAGGTAGGCGCCTGTTACCCCTCGCCCCCTGCCCCAATTTTTCATACTTGCTATCTGGTCACCCTCGTGTACATCGAAACCCTGATTTTCTAAATTACTCTCAAAGTCTCTTATTCAAAATTTATTTTGAGGTAAGGATTGCCACTTGGTAAATATTTGCGTGGTACCTAGCCCATTGGGTAACTGATATTGATTGAGACCCACAGATGCTACTACAGCACAAATAATAAATCATAACACTGAAAACCTTCATAAAATTGGGGTTCCAGTGTCCCCAAAATGTTTGTAAAATTGGTGTTTATCTGAGAGCCTGGGCTGTGCTTTTTTACCTTTTTCTCAAAATTAAATTACAAGATGTATCATTATGATATAAAGATAAAATGGTGAAAGAAGCTTTAAAAATGATCAGAAGAGCTAGCTGTCATGTGTGTTTCTGCATAGGTTATTTTTCTCTTAATTTGTTTAGAATGGAATCCTTCTCATACCATGAGAGAGATCATCCAAGACATAGCTCTTTGTTTCTCTAAGAGTGGTAGGGGGTGGGGGACTGTGACGTATTGCCTAATATCGAAGAGATCATTCACCCTCAAAATTCACTGTCACTACAGGCAAAATGGTCAAGGTAACATAAGGAATCTATTCAGTGTGTTTCTTTTTCAGTGGTGAACTGTACGGTTTTTTGTTTTTGTTTTAAATTGCAACATCCATTGAAGTTTATTGGCCTCTGCCGGCCATTTTGTGGCAAGTTTTAATCCCCTAAATTTGTGGAAAAGTCTCCTCCATATTGCTTGTAAAGTGTTTTCATTTCAGCAGCTATGACCACGTCCTTTCTTTATGTTGTCAAAATGCAGCTTTATCTAATGGACTCAGAATACTGTACCTTAACAAATGTTTGTTTATCAAATTCTGTCAGAAGCCCTGAGATGCTGCGATCAGAAGGTTCATACTCTATGGGAGGGAGACATTCTTCCACGGACTCCAACAAAGCCTCAAGCGGAGATGTCTCCCCTTATGACAACAACTCACCGGTACTGTCTGAACGGTCGCTGATGGCAATGCAAGAAGATGCTGCCCTCAGTTCAGATAAGCTGTACAAGGTACCTGAACAGTACATGTTGGTTGGCCATTTGCAATCTAAATCAAGAGAGAATTCGTCTGGATCATGGGCTGGGAAAGGTAAAGTAGGACCTGCACATATTTATTTTTCTCACTGAATGCTGTCTGTTTCACATGCTGTTTATAAGGACGTGTTGTGTGTTGTTTCTCCCCCTTGTGGCAGAATCGCTTCCTCCTCTTCAGACCTACTTATCCAGCAGTGTGATTTCCCTCGCTGTACTTGAGCCGTGATAAAAATTGGATCCATATAAGATCCTGTGGATCCCTCCCCACCACATAATGGAGGATTCACTATTTGTTGACCTTTTAGATATGTGAGAGCATGGCGCTTGTGCAGCTAGAATGGTAAAGAGTGCTATGCTTCAAGAGTAATATAATGGAGCAATAGATTACTTTTATAATGAACAGCTTGCATCTTCCCTTCCAAGTTGGGCCATAAGGCTCTGCTCCTCAACCCATGTTGTGAGCTCTGCTGGCTGCCCCCATACCATTGTGCTGCATTTGTGCTCATTAGAGTGTAGCATTTCCCAAACTCTTGAAAGCTGAAGCCACCATTTAGGAAAGTAAAACCCATCACACATCGCTCTTCAATCCTGCCATGCTAGCAGAACAATGTGGGGAACCTTGCACTGCCACTGTCCTTTCCATCTTCCCAGGGGTGTTCCCCACACTTGGTTACAGTGCAGGCCTTGCCTTACTGCTTGTTTCTGTAACCAGATGGCACCCCGAGCTGTAACGATTAAATACTTTCAAGTTATAAATTCCATTCGATTCATTATTTCTGTGAAGGACTACAGCTCATGCTCCAATAGTGGTATGCTGCCAGCACTCCAGAAGACTCTTCACATCAAAATTGCAGAGTACTTAATGGGTACATTGAGGAAATATAGCGATCTGGGGAATTATTTTCAAAGGTCTATAGACACCTAAAAATGCAGACAGGTGGCCAGATGAATTTTCAAAACGCACCTAAACAGGTTAAGTGCCTAGCTCCCATTGAAATCAATGGGAGTTTGATGCCCCTAATTCATTTAGGCACTTTTTAAAAATCCCACTAGGCATCTATCTGCATCTTTAGGCCTCCTCAACTCCTGGCTGCTGAGGGGGCTTTGTCACACACTTAAGGAAGGCCTCAATCCTACAGTGGGCTCCATGCAAGCTCATGGGTCTTCTCCATAGTGAGCTCATTGCAAGATTTGAGCCTAAATGATTAAGAACAAGATTTGGCTCTTCGTCTCTGGTGTACAGGAAATCCAACTTATCAGTATGTTTGCTCTTTTATCTTGTGCTGCTGGATAACGTTTTACCTTTAATTTATTTATTGTTCCATTCATGTGTTTCTATTCAATGCTTATAAGGGATCATTTCATGTTCTTTTACTTCTTCTGTAGATGTTCCAGAGGATCATTTCAATATCTGGGGCACCTGGCATTCAACACTGAAACGTGGTTCCAAAGATCCAGGAATGACAGGTATGACATTTCTTTGATACTTTTTAGGCCCCAGTCTGACAAAGACTTAAGCACGTTCATATGCACTATGAACTGAAGCCAATCGGACTACTCATGGTACAGAAAATTAAACATGTGCATGCATGTTTATAAGATCAACGGCCTTCATTTGTTTGCTTTTAAATGGTGAATCTTCATTCTAGACACATCTTTAGGGGTTTTTAAACAATTCCTCTGCTTCCCATTTTGTTTTTTTACTTTACTATTTTACGAATATATCAGGTAAAGAGAGGCACAGTACTTATACAAATATGGCAGCATTTAAAAATGAGCCACAAGATAAGGTCATAGAAATTCATCTCCTTTAAAGCAGAACAATACAATTGAAAGGCAGTGTATGCTAGGGGCTTAAGCACAGCCCTTGGCGGCAGGGGACCTGAATTCTAATCCTGACTCCACTACTAACACCTTGTATACCATGGGCAAATCACTTAACTCCCTGTCCTCAGTTTTTCTTCCATCTGCACCTACTTACCTCACAGGAATGTTGTATACTTATTACTTTTAAAGCACTTTGAAGTGATATGGCATTATGTCAGTGATAAGTATTAAAGTCACCAGCTTTATATAAGAGGTACAGTTCAGATAATACAGGTCCAACACCGACCTTGGCAATATAATGCAACAAGTCAGTGGTAACTTGTAAAATGTCAGTGTGTCATATTGATGTTCTCTGTCTTATTCTGGTCCTCAGGTTCATATGGAAACATTTATGAAAGCAGCTCATTGCGACCTGGACGGTGCTCTCTTTCCCAAGGGAACCTATCATTGAATTGGCCTCGGTGGCAGGGTAGTGCCACAGAATTGGACAACGGAAAGCAAATAATCCGAAGGAGTCAGACTACTGCTGCCATTCCTGAATGTAGGCCTCATCCCCCAGTGTCTCGTGTTTGCAGTACTTCACAAATTGAAGGTGGCAGGAGGAATTCAGACCAGTCCAATTCAAGGTCTGAGCGGCATTTGACTTTAAGTAGCGCAGAGGACCTTACAGAGCATGACTCAGATGTGGGTTGTTTGCCAAGAACAGCTAAACCTTCATACCTGAGACAAGAAGATATAAGTAGAAAGGAGAGGCCACCACCCCCTTATCCTGGCCCAAAAAAACAAACTTCTGCATTGTCCCAGCAACCAACTGTCTCTTCAACAGTGCACTCATTGTGGAGACTTCAAAGACCAGAAAAAAGTTCGGGGACCATAGCAGCAGGAGGACCAGCAGCTGAATCAACTGACCAATCCACCTCCAGTCAGCAGTGGCAGACCTCACAGAACAAAGTGGGTAACACCTATTCCACTCCAGCCAATAATCAGAACAATAAAACTGTATCAGAGCCAGACTGGCATGATTGGCAAAGAGAGCGGTGGCAAATTTGGGAGCTTTTATCAGCTGATAACCCAGATGCCCTCCCTGAAACCCTTGTATGATCAGACTCTTACAGAGAACTGCCCTCCAAGCCTACGCTTCTCTTGAATAGGGAAAGAATAGTGACATTAGAAAACTTTTTGTTTTATACCAAGTAAATTTCATTTTTTTAAAACTTTGTTCACTTTAAATCTTTAATAGCACTGTCAAGCAGTCCATTTACAAATACAGTATGTTCCTGTTTCATAGCAAGCTTTTAAGAGAGAAAAATGAGATGAACATTTCAGTCTAACAACTTTGTATGCATAAACTGTGTGTAAGATAAAACTATTGCTTCGGTGTTGCTAAGGTGTATTTATATGTCTGCAGTTTTGATGATTGTATAGTCTGGGTTATGTATGATAATCATATATTATGTGTTCGTATACAAATGACAATCAATCAGGACTGCCTTTTAAAAAAAAAAATCACTGCACTTACTTATGTTACCATAATATGCGTTGGAATTCTATAGAAAGTGCACAAGCTGGTTTCTGTGCTTTTAAACAATTTGTTAATGGGGGAAATGTCCTTCTGTTCACTGCCTATAAAAACACTAAAATAGAATGAAACATGAAAAGCCATATATTTTATAAGGGTAGTAGTAAGCTAAGGGGAAATTATTTACCAAATATTTTTTCTTATAAATATAAGTTTGTGAACAAAATTAAAATTTGATACAATATTATAAAAGAATATTTTTTTTAGATTCTGTTAGGAAGCAGTTCAGCTAATCAATCAAGAGTAAGGTTGTGCCTAAACCAAACTAACAGATTTAGTGCAAAAATTTACCCTCCCATTCTAGATCAACTACAATCTTATATATACAGTATATAATATATAATATATATTTATAGGTGTATGATTTTATATATTGTTTTAAAACAATGAACTGGAATCCAAAATTTTAAAAAAACTAAATAAGGCATGTAATAGAAAGAAATATGGCTTTTCCTTTTAAACAACAAAAAACAAAGCAATCGAAATAAGCATTTACATGTATTTTCATAAAGGAGTCACATGCAGTGTTTTAGAAATGAATATGACATTTGGAGAAGTTCACAGCTTTTTGTATAAATATTGTGCCAAAATTTGGGGAAATGTTTGTTTTTTTTCTTCAATAACTATATGTTACATTGTTAAATGTTGCTGTTACACAAGTTCTGGTGTAATTAAACTGCAAAAATGTTTATGACCAGCAGGTGGCAATGTACTTCAGTATTTTAAGAGGATTTTTTTTCACATAAGGGAAAATGTATCATATAAAAAGATTTTTATAAAACATGCTAGTCTTAATTTTAATGAAGCTGATGATGTTGTCTTGAAGTTCTATCTTGTGCCATAATGATGGAATAAAAAGCTAAGCAAAAGCATTGCAGTGTTTTTTGCTCTTTTGTTGTTATAATAAAACCTCACAAATGTCAGTGATTTTTATTATCATCATTATTGGGTAAAAATTTCAAAAGCACCTAAGTTACTTAGGAGCATTTTCAGAAGTGACTTAGTCTCATTGAAAATCAATAGGACAGGGGTCGGCAACCTTTCAGAAGTGGTGTGCCAAGTCTTCATTTATTCACTCTAATTTAAGGCTTTGCGTGCCAGTAATACATTTTAACATTTTTAGAAGGTCTTTTTCTATAAGTCTATAATATATAACTAAACTATTGTTGTATGTAAAGTAAATAAGGTTTTAAAAATGTTTAAGAAGCTTCATTTAAAATTAAATTAAAATGCAGAGCCCCCCGGACCGGTGGCCAGGACCCAGGCAGTGTGAGTGCCACTGAAAATCAGCTCGCGTGCCGCCTTCGGCACCCGTGCCATAGGTTGCCTACCCCTGCAATAGGACTTGGTTCCTACATGCCTACGGGTGTGCCTACACAGCCACTAGACCAGGGTTAGGCAGCCTTTCAGAAGTGGTGTGCCGAGTCTTCATTTATTCACTTTAATTTAAGGTTTCGCGTGCCGGTAATACATTTTAATGTTTTTTAGAAGGTCTCTCTCTAAAAGTCTATAATATATAACTAAATTATTGTTGTATGTAAAGTAAACAAGGTTTTCAAAATGTTTAAGAAGCTTCATTTAAAATTAAATTAAAATGCTAATCTTACGCCGCCAGCCTGCTCAGCCCACTTCCAGCCTGGGGTTCTGTTCACCTAGACTGGCAGCGGGCTGAGTGGGGCCTGCAGCTGGGACGCCGGCTGGCAAGGGGCCAGCAGCCGGGACCCCAGACCTGGGGGGGGTTCAGGGATCAGGGCAGAGGGCTGGGGGCGTGTGGAGGTGCAGGGCAGAAGGCTGGGGGTGGGGGGGGGGGTTCAGGGGTCAGGGCTGGGGTGCTCGGCTCGTGGGGGTGCTCTCAGCCCCCTGCCCTGAGCGGCTCATGGCAGGGGGCTGGGATGGATATGCCCTGTTCCACCCCCTTCCCCAAGGTCCCGTCCCTACCTCTTTTCTGCCTCCTCTACGGAGAAGCGAGCACGCTGCCCCTCCTGCTCCTCCCCCTTGCAAGGGCGATCAGCTGATTGGCAGCAGGGAGAGGGAGGGGGAGGGGGAGGGGCAGGAAAGCACCACGCTGGGGGGAGGAGGGAGCTTGGCTGCCGCAGGACCAAGCTTCTGCCTCCTGCCCCCACAGGGGAGAGCGGTGGGGCTGAGTGGGGCTAGGTGCCGGGACCGCGGCAGGCAGCGGCGTGCCACTCAAAATCGGATTGCGTGCCATGTTTGGCACGCGTGCCGTAGGTTGCCAACCCCTGCACTAGACACTGTGGCTGGCCCATGCTGGCGGACTCAGGCTCACAGGGCCTGGGCTGCGGGACTGTTTCATTGCTCTGTAGACTTCTGGGCTGAGGCTGGAGCCTGAGCTCTAGGATCCTGTGAAGTGAGAACATCCTAGAGCTTGGGCCTCGAAGTCCGGAAGTCTATACAGCTATGAAACAGCCCTGCAGCCCAAGCTCTGCAAACCCAAGTTTGCCGGCATGGGCCAGCCATGTGTTTTTCTTTGCTGTGTAGACATACCTTTAGGCTTCTAAGTCAGACACATAACTCTGGCTTAACTCAGTGTAACTAAACAGATTTATGCAAGGTTTAAGCTGATTCAAGTACATCTGTATATGAGGTTTATAAGATTATAACAAGATCAATTTAAAAAGATTTAATTAAAGCAGTGCAACTTTTCTAATGTTGATCAGGTCTAACTATGGTTTTTAGGTACTAACTTTAGGCACCCAAGTTTGAAAGCTTTGGGCCATTAATATAAAGCAGGGGTCGACAACCTCTGGCACGCGGCTCGCCAGGGTAAGCGCCCTGGTGGGCCGGGCCGGTTTGTTTAACTGCCGCGTCCGCAGGTTCGGCTGATCGTGGCTCCCACTGGCTGCGGTTCACTGCTCCAGGCCAATGGGGGCTGCAGGAAGCGGCGCGGGCTGAGGGATGTGCTGGCCACGGCTTCCCGCCACCCCCATTGGCCTGGAGCGGCGAACCCCGGCCAGTGGGAGCTGCGATCGGCCGAACCTGTGGACGCGGCAGGTAAACAAACTGGCCCGGCCCGCCACGGTGCTTACCCTGGCGGGCCGTGTGCCAGAGGTTGCCGACCCCTGATATAAAGGGAGGGTTCGCTCCTGGTCCCAGTCAAGTCAATGAGAAAACATCCATTGTCTTCATTGGGTCTTGACTTTGGGCTTTTTCTTACACACGTACGTAAAACTAAGCGACCAATCAAAGCACACCCTGTGATGCTGAAATTGCAAAAGATAACCATGATTTTTTTTATTTTGTTCTAGAATCTTGGGTTCCAGCAGGTGTTCAACGAGTGTCCACCTGGCACAAAAACATGAATGTGTGAGGGAGCAAGGCAGCCAATGTGTCTGTAATATTCACTTCTGAGTCAGTAGTTTGAGTCCAGCCCAGGTCATTAGCAACTCAAAGTTATCATCTGATGGATGGGTTGGTGCTCTTTGGGAAAAGGGTTGTTGGTGAACACACCCAGAAAAGTCACGTTCACCTTTAGCAATGGAACTGTCTTCTCTCTTGTAAAGGGGCATCCATCCTGATCAGGGTTAAGACATGTAGGTAGTGTGAGGGTATCCCCACTGTTGATCCCAATAATACCTAGCTCTTGTATAGCACTTTTTATTAGTAGTTTTCAAAGTGCCCGCCTTTACTCAGCTGCATATTCCCAAGGAAATGAATAGGAATATCTACCAGAGTAAAGGTGAGTAAGATTTGATCCATTGGAGATACCTAAAAGACTGCAGTCCCTGATGCTGTCAGGTGGGCTGTCTCCTTTCATGAACACTCCTTTCATGAACACTATTTAAATAAAAAATCTGAGTTTCTAGTAACTAGGCCTTCTGAAACAACAGCAATCTGTCGCACTGCATTGCAACTGTGGTCATAGAGACAGATTCCTGCTTATAGACTGTGTGCAGCTATAGGGCACATGTTTGTTGTTAAATGTGAACTGTGAGCAGAAGTGAACCAAAAATAATAGAAAAGAGAATGAAATATAAAAAGAGACTACATATGGTGCATAGACACAATAGGAAAATGGCTTCAACCAGCCAATTCAAGAATTCTAGATAGCCCCAAAGCCACCCCAACCTTAACTGCTGTCAGCTGTATTCTATAGATGAAACCTCAGCTCAGGTCCAATAATAGCATAATCTATCCTGTGAGAGGGACTTGTGTTATAGAAATCTAGTCCTCCATTTTGAATCCCTTTTCAAATACAGAAGCAGATACATTTAAACAATTTTTCAGAGAAAGATGTTCAGTGGTTATTCTATCACATGAAAATATTTTTTCTTTCGCATCTTTTGTGTGTGTGTGAGAATATATATATTTACACACACACACACACAGCCTGTGTGTGTGTTTGGAATTGATGCAAATTGATGTCAACACAAACCAAATCTGGAAGACATCCTTGGTTTCATGTAGTTCAATACTCAGTTGCATGGCAGAAAATAAATATAGAACAAATTTTGTTGACTTAAAGTACCACTCTTGCCCAAGATCACCTCATTTCTGTGTACTAACTGCAGCTGGATGGGGCAGAATAAAATGAACAGAGACCAGTTTAGAGCTGTAACAGATTGTGCTGCCCCTTTAAAGGCAGACCTATATCCGACAGTATCCTGTTCCCACACTATGTGTTCTGGGTGTTTTAGTTCCCAGGGATGGTTGGGAGCTATAGGCCTCACAGACATGCTTGCTGGGAAAAGGGCAGGGCTAGAAAGAAGTCCTTTCCCCTCAGTCCAAGAGGGATCAGGAAAGGAGAAAGATCTGCCTTGAGTCTTTGGAAGGGGACTAGGAAAGGGGTAAAAGTGACTAGGTTTCTCTAGCCACAGTGTTTAGAAAAAGAACCTACAGGAAGGACTTCAAAAAAAGGCAGACAAAGGCCCTGTGAAGACACCTAAAAAAGGACAAGAGCTGGTTGAGGTGCCCTGAGAAAGAAGTGTTTGTAGCCGGAAGTATTTGGAAGTAGGAAGGGTCACTAGCAGGGGGAGCTGGTAGTCCAACTTGACACCTGCTTCAATGTTGAGGGCCAGATGCTGGAACTTGGGAAGGCACAAGCTCCTTTTATTCGCCGATGGAACAGGATGGTGTTGCTGTTGTACTTTAAAGGGAGAAGATTTTGAGATTGTCAGGGAGGAGGGTGAGAACCAGGGAGAGAGACTGGGTAAAGAGTATTGACTTTAATTACCCCTGAAAGAGGTGGAGATTTTCAGTTCAGCTGCAGGACTAAGCTACCAAACCAAAAGGAAAATCTGAGGCATAGCTATCTTCACGTGATGGACAGATAAGGTACTACTAAATCGTATCCACAACTTTAAAACAAGTGGTCAGACTGTGTGGTCATAGGGCTATAAAGCATAAGTGCCTACAGTAGCTAGTAAAATTAACCTTAAAACACTGGTTAATTATTTAATGTAATTAACATTAAAACACTGTTGCCTTGTTCCAATGTTAGAAAAAAAAAAACCTAGAGTTTATCAGTTTTTATCAACCTGATTTAACACAATCAAAGTGCAAATTCTACCCCATGGAAGTCTATTGTTCAGGGCTTCTGTGGATTGTAGCAAAATCTAGAATAATTTTAACTATCTAACGAATTGTTATGTGTCAACATGAATAGCTAAAATATACAATGCATATCAAAGGTGCTGGGAGGGATCAATAACAAGAGGTGAATGAGTCTGGGGCATAGAGATTTCCTGGGTCCAGCACCAGCACAGTCCAATGGAGAAGCAGATATGGTTGCTGCCATTTTAGCCTTAAATGAGTAAAAAAATGTCATTTTCCCCGTACTGACTCGGTCTCTATCTTTTAGTCTCTTGTATCTTTCCCAATAGGAAGTCAAAGTCATAGCTGAGTCACTGTGTTGGCTCTTCCTTAGAGCCTTTAATAAAACTACTGCATCAATATCTATCAAATCTTTTTGTTAATGCTTTAGATTTCTTTCATGTTTTCTTTCTAGGCTCTGAGCTTTCTTAAACCCATACTATACCCTCCTGTGGCAAAGTCTGCAGGATGGGGACAGAGGGTCACCTCAAAGCATTTCCTCTGAATGTTCCTCTTGGAAGCAGCAGAAGGCTGCAGAAGGGGCATGGGACTTGACCCCAAAGGCATGTGAGGAGAACTCTGCTCCCAGGACCTCTGAAGGGAAACCTGCTCTTCACAATCCCCTACAGCTTTTTCCCACACTGCTGCATGGTTCTGTTTAGATCTTGCTTATAGCTGTGTAGTACAAAACAGGGAAGGGATTATCTGCGGGCTAATACTGCTTGGAGAAGCATTAATTCTTTTGTGGGTTTCCATATATATTCTGGTCCTGAAGGGGGCATAAACTGTAGAATACAGCTGCTTCCTGATTCTTCCCATCCAGATATAGTCTCATCTAATCTGTAGACTGAACCCATGGATGTGGGGTTTGGACATTCTTGTGAGCTAAGGGGAGCCTGTCATGGAGCCACAGCTCCCTGCCTTTGACAATAGTTGAGGGAAGCCAAATTTGTCACCCTGGGTGCTTAATGTTAGAAACCCAGCTTCTATTGAGATCAGTAGAGGCTGCAGGTGCTCAGCATGTTTTGAGCATTGTGATATTTATTTAGGTGCCTAAGGCTAGCAATGGGCATCTAATTTTAGGCACTTGAGTTTGTGAAGACAGGCCAAAATTTCTGATTTCCTTCTTTCCAGAGCTGCTTATTGTGTGATTGGTAGTTTGTTGTTGTCCTCTGGAAAATGTACCAGTATGTGTGGTTCTAGTCTCTCTCCCACCGTGCTCCTTCATCTCCATGATGTAGCTGTTGGCCCACTTTCCTGGCAGTAGAGAAAACTAGGTCTATGTAAGAGATCACAATAAAGCTGCAAGAAGACTTTCTTGTAATGGAAGCTAAAGAATAACTGAATTAAAGACTAACTTTATTTCCGTTTAATGCCTTAACTCTCATCCTGTTGTGCAATATAGAAGCACAGCGAATGATTCCTTATCACATTAAATATTATTTGAGTGCTTGTTGATGTTGATTCCATTCTAGGTGTGTGTGCGCCCACGTGCGTGTCCGTCGGAGATTTTTTGCCTTAGCGGTATCTGTAGGACCGGCTAGGGCGCCCCCTTGAATGCCGTGCCCATCCGCTGGTATATCAGGCGCCACCAGACCTATGCCCTCACAGTTCCTTCTTCCCGCCCGTGGTGGTCAGTCGGAGCGCCTTTTCTTGCTCGACAAGGACTAGCAGGTTTTCTCCTTTGGACTTTGTGCCTTAAGGCCTTGTATATAGTTATTCTTAGTAGTTAGTGTTAAGTACCTATTAATAGTTTAGTTGTTAGTTGTTAAGGTCCCAGCTGGGCCTTTGCCCCCAGCAGGGCATGCCCTGGTCTCCGGGTTTCATGCCTTGTGCAGACTGTATCAGGCCTATGCCTGTTAGTGACCCTCATGGCAGTTGTCTCAAGTACTTGGGCGAGGCACATGTCAAAGACAAGTGCTGTATCTGTAAGAACTTTCAGCCCCACATGCAAAAAGAGCGGGATATTCGGCTCCGGACTCTCTTTATGGAGTCCATCCTCTGTCCCGTGTCCGAGCCTTCTCGGCATGAGTCACCGAGCACCTCGGCATCGGTAAAAAGTACACTGGCACCGGCACCGTGCACCGGCCAGCACCGCTCCCTGTCACCGGTAGCGAAAAAGAAGGCACGGAAGCACGGCTCCCTGGCACCAGTGAAGAAAGGCCAGGGGACAGCAGGCAAAGGAAACTGCCTTGGGCTGTCTGCTCACCCCAGAGCCCTGCAGTCAGTCTTCTCCAGCAGGGGCCATTAGCCCAGTAAAAGGTCCTCCTCCGAGTCCTGAAAGTGGTACTGGACCATCTTCCTTGACGGCACCGTCGCCAACATGTGCTCCCCAGGCATCAAAGCAGCTCAAGTCTCCACCCACGCAGCTAGTGCAGCAGGTGCCACAAGCTTTAGCCAAATTGCCGCTGAAGACCCGGACGTGCCGCCCCTTTCCTTTGGCCGCCCCAAGCACCTGCTTGCTGTGCTGGTGCCGGCCCTGCCTGGCAGCCATCTCGGCATTGCATCCTCCGCCCCAGGGCAGGTCTTTGTTTGCCCATCCTATGACAGCAAGGTTTTTAAAGGGACTGGAGTGCCTCTATCTGCATGTCTGGGACCCTGTCCCTCCTTGGGACTTGAACCTCATGCTGTCCAGGCTCATGGGGCCCCCTTTGAGCCTTTGGCTACCTGCTTCCTCCTGCTGCTCTCCTGGAAGGTTTCTTTCCTGGTCACTATAACCACCACCTGCAGGGTGTCTGAGATCAGGGCGCTCACCTTGGATCTGCCCTGTATGGTCTTCTTGAAGGACAAGGTCCAACTATGATCACACCTGGTGTTTCTGCCCAAGGTCGTCTCCCAGTTTCATATGGGCCAAGACATATACTTACCAGTCTTCTGTCTGGAGCCTCATGCATCGGATGAGGAGCTCAGACTTCACGCCTTGGACGTCAGGAAAGTGCTGGCATTCTACACAGATAGAATGAAGCCATTCCGCAAGTCAACATAGTTGTCTGTGGCAGTGGCAGACAGGATGAAAGGTTGCCCAGTTTCTGCTCAGAGAATTTCATCCTGGATCATGGCCTGCATTCGCTACTGCTATGAACTGGCTAAAGTGCCTCCACCAGCGATAGTGGCAGCTCTCTTGACTAGGGCACAGGCATCATTGGCAGCCTTTCTGGTGCAGGTGCCAATCCAGGAAATCTGTTGGGCTGCGACCTGGTCGTCTGTCCACATGTTCACATCGCATTATGCGCTGACCCAGCAAGATCGAGACGATGCTGGCTCATGTCCATCCCATTACCCGCCCTCCTACCCCTCTGTTGGAGTTGTCAGCAAGAAGGAACCGAGAGAGCGTTGGGCCGACGGCGCCTGATATACCAGTGCATGGGTGCGGCACTCAAGGGGGTGCGCACACCTAAAATGAAATGGACATGAGCAACACATCTCAAAGAACAACAGTTACAAAAGGTGGGTAACTGTTTTTTATCTTAGCATCAAACAGCCCTTTTACAGGCCTTATGGAGAAGTATTAAATTCCTGGTGTGCCAAAATTCTTTGAAGGGAAATAGTTTATTATCCAGACCATACTACAGTGAATCTGTTTCTCTGTTGGTTACCTTCCACTCGGCATTGGCACCTGAAAGAGAGGGAGCTGTTACAAAAGTAGTGGCATCTTCAGTGTATGGCTACTAATTGATTGGTAAAATAGAAGATGGGAAAACGGTAGTTGATGACAATAGGGAAACTTGGCCTAACCAATAGATGGGTGGTGAAAGGAGAGCATTGGGAAAGCTGGTGCCTGTAACATTTCAACAAGTAACTACAAGCTGAGACAAGTAAAAGGGAAAGGGAAGTAGAGGTAGAGGCTCCTAGTTAAGGAAAAGCGCCCTCTCTCATACCTTCAACTAATATCATTGGAAAAGGAAAAGTCAGCCTGATGTCGTGATTGTAGCGTAAGCCATCACGTGGTATCCCCAGGTTCAGAATGACTGTTGGACTCCGGCTGCCTGGGCTGGTAGAACAGCAGTTCATTACAAGTCTGCTGCAACTGGGAGCCAGCTTAACACCTTGTTCTTCTTGGTAATGACTGAATTCAAGACTTGGGGAAAGTGAAGGACAAAAATCAAAAGTACTGTAGAAAGGGCAGACTAGTGCACATCTCCCCTTATAGCTTTGCTAGAACACCTCAATTCTGAGCTGCCTGGGTCCCTGTAGTTTGCATGGAGAGGGGCTTTCCTAGCCCAATTACTGAATTCTGTTGTATTTTGTTTTTCTGATGGAGTATGGTCACCAAACTGGCGGTATCTCTGAGTGTGATGGGGTATATAAACCCCACCCTGGGATAGAAGGGGTTAAGAAGCAGCTCTGGGCCCAAGTGATCCTTTTAGCTAAGGGGGAGCTAACTCAGGGAGAACGGAGAGTTTAAAAAGCCAGCTTATAAGTGACCAGAGGTGGTAGCAAACAGGGGAATTTCATGAGGGAGTATGAGAGGCAGATATACCTAACAAACATACTCTAAACTTAGGCCAATATTCACTTCCTTCTGCATTCCCCTCCCCACCCCTGCACCAAAAAAAGCAGGGGCTGCACTTTTTAGTGAGGGAGCTGATAACTATGCCTATGTTTAAAAGTGGGGGAGGGGATGGGCCTCTGGCCTGCCCGGTTCCAGCACCGTTGGCTGGGGGTGCCCCAGATGGGGGGTCCTACTGTGCGCTGGGCTCCAGCTACTAGTCTCAGTTGGGCTGGGGAGAGACAGGACCACCTCTCCCATTTGGCAATGGCCATGCTGTGGTGACAAGAATGTTTCCTGGCATGTGTGGTGATTAATGAAAGGAAAGGAAAATGTGTGTATTGCTACAGGGTGTTTTAACACTGGATCATGGTATCACTGACCTCCCACATTGCACGGGGCCTCAAACCTGCCATAATTATGTTTAGCACCTTCTATCCAAAGCACTTTGCAGACACAGACAGATTATCACTCTCAACACCCCAAAGTAGAATCATAGAAGATTAGGGTTGGAAGAGACCTCAGGAGGTCATCTAGTCCAACACCCTGCTCAAAGCAGGACCAAACCCAACTAAATCATGCCAGCCAGGGCTTTGTCAAACCGGGCCTTAAAAATCTCTAAGGATGGAGATTCCACCACCTCCCTAGGTAACCCATTCCAGTGCTTCACCACCCTCCTAGTGAAATAGTTTTTCCTAATATCCAAGCTAGACTTCCCCCACTGCAACTTGAGACCATTGCTCCTTGTTCTGTCATCTGCCACCATTGAGA
Source organism: Platysternon megacephalum (assembly GCA_003942145.1). Taxonomy (NCBI): domain Eukaryota; kingdom Metazoa; phylum Chordata; order Testudines; family Platysternidae; genus Platysternon; species Platysternon megacephalum. The sequence goes on along the minus strand of QXTE01000043.1, from coordinate 1,107,663 downwards.
ACAGCCGAGCTCCATCCTCTTTGGGACCCCCTTCAGATAGTTGAAGGCTGCTATCAAATCCCCCCTCACTCATCTCTTCTGCAGACTAAATAAGCCCAGTTCCCCCAGCCTCTCCTCATAAATCATGTGTCTGAGTCCCCTAATCATTTTCGTTGCCCTCCACTGGACTCTCTCCAATTTGCCCACATCCTTTCTGTAGTGGGGCACCCAAAACTGGACGCAGTACTCCAGATGTGGCCTCACCAGTGCCGAATAGAGGGGAATAATCACTTCCCTCAATCTGCTGGCAATGCTCCTACTAATGCAGTCCAATATGCCTTTAGCCTTCTTGGCAACAAGGGCAGACTGTTAACTCATATCCAGCTTCTCGTCCCCTGTAATCCCCAGGGCCTTTTCTGCAGAGCTGCCACTTAGCCAGTTGGTCCCCAGCCTGTAGCAGTTAATGGGATTCTTCCGTCCATCCTCTGCACTTGTCCTGTTGAACCTCATCAGTTTTCTTTTAGCCCAATCCTCCAATTTGTCTAGGTCACACTGGACCCTATCCCTACCCTCCAATGTATCTACCTCTCCCCCTAGCTTAGTGTCATCCGTGAACTTGCTGAGGGTGCAATCCATCCCATCATCCAGATCATTAATGAAGATGTTGAACTAAACCAGCCCCAGGACACTCCACTTGATACTGTCTGGGAACTAGACATCAAGCCGTTGATCACTACCCATTGAGCCCGACGATCTAGACAGCTTTCTATCCACCTTATAGTCCATTCATCCAATCCATACTTTTTTAACTTGCTGGCAAGAATACTGTGGGAGACCATATCAAAAGCTTTGCTTAAGTCAAGATATATCACATCCACCACTTTCCCCATATCCACAGAGCCAGTTATCTCAACATAGAAGGCAATCAGGTTGGTCAGGCATGACTTGCCCTTGGTGAATCCATGTTGACTGTTCCTGATCTCCTTCCTCTCCTCCAAGTGCTTCAAAATGGATTCCTTGAGGACCTGCTCCATGATTTTTCCAGGGACTGAGGTGAGGCTGACCGGTCTGTAGTTCCTGGATTCTCCTTCTTCCCTTTTTTAAAGATGGGCACTATATTTGCCTTTTTCCAATTGTCCAGGACCTCCCCCAATCGCCACGAGTTTTGAAAGATAATGGCCAATGGCTCTGCACTCACATCAGCCAACTCCCTCAGCACCCTTGGATGCAGTGCATCTGGCCCCATGGACTTGTGCATGTCCAGCTTTTCTAAATAGGTTGGCAATATGTTCATTTTATAGAGGGGTGAAGTGATGTGTCACAGTTCAGGGCAACTGCCCCCATATTCTCCAGTAGTGATCCCCCAAGAGCACCCACTCTAGGCTCTCAGCTCCTCAGCCATCACCTCCCTTTGGCAGAGACCCGCTTCTTTCCCCTCCTGACCAGGGTGTTAAGGCTGCTCAGCTCCCTGATTTTCATTGTCATATTCCCAGCAAGCCAGACTGCCTAAAAGGCCAGCATCTGTGTGCTGCTTTCTCTCCAGAGGCTGTGATCAGTGTATAGTCCACAGTTATAAGTTACCACACAGCTCTTTCTAAGGCCTTGGCTACAATACACAGTTTTGTCAGCAAAAGGCAGCTTTTGCTGACAAAACAGGGGAGGTGTACACACTACAATGCCACTTTTGGTGGCAAAACTCTGCTGTTTTGCCGACAAACTAAAACCACCTCGACGAGAGGTATAAAGCTTTTTTGCGGCAAAGTTAAAGTGACAAAGCATCAGTGTATAAGCTGCCATTTGTTATGTTGCCATAACTGGCCTCCCCCAGTATCCCACAATGCCCACCGTGACTGCTATGCTCACTGTTTTGAACTTGGCTGCCCTGCAGGCTTGCGTCCCTCCCCTTTCAAAGCTCTGCGAAGCTTTGACATTCCTCAGCCTGGAGAGCTCACAGAGCTGCTGAGGATGCCGCTCCTGGCAGCTGAGAAGGCTGTGGGAGAACTCAGAGGGAATCACCGAACCATTCATGTGGAATTGGCAGGCAGGTAGAGTGGGGTGCTGCTGCGGGGAGGAGTGGGTGAGAGAGACTGCTGTGCTGTGCAGAACCAGGGGCTGATGTGTGTGGGGGTTCCCCCTCCCTCAGGATTGGTTGCTGAACTTAAAGAGACAGCATGCAGACACTATCCCCCAACACACACACTTCCCCAACACAAGCTCTGTCTCTCTCACATACACAGTGCCCCCCCAACACAATCTCTCACACCCTTCCCCAACACACACTCTGTTTCTGTCTTTCCCCCCCACACACACTCCCTGTCACACGCTCCCCCCCTCTCCCACACACACTTCAGTTGAAAAGCAGCAATCTAGTAGGATGCCCATGGAATGATGGGATTGAGAAACCTGCATCATGTGACGCTGTGCCTGCCTGATGAGGCATTGCAAACCCTTCCCAAAACACCCTGAAGCCATTTTACAGTGTGATAGCTACCCACAGTGCATTGCTCTCTGTGTCGATGCAAGAGCTGCTAGTGTGGATGGATGCACTCTGCCCACACAAGGAGCTAGTGTGGACATGCAACAGCGGTTTAATTAAAGCGGCATAACTTTTGTTGACAAAACTCCGTAGTGTAGACAAGGCCTAAGCAAGCACATTTATTCTTAAGGTGAAAGCATTACAGCGAAAACATATTAAAAGTAAAAGAACATACATGTATGCTAAAAATCTTACCAGAGGTCACCCCAATTCTAATGCTCTTGGTAGGTGTCAGTCCTTCTAAACCCTCAAGTGGGTTTTCTTCATGGTTACAAATTCTTTGTCTCAGATTCAGACCCAGGGCATTTCAGTTGTTTCTTAATACAGCTTGGGCCTGGGATCTCATCTTCAGGAACAGGTAATCAGCAAACAATAACCTACTTCCCAGGGTGTAGCTTCAAAAGGCTGGGGTTTTGAGTAACCGGGGGGGGGGGGGGGGGGAGGATTTGCATTAATCTCTCCCTAGGTATTTTCCAGGAAATCCACTTTACACTTAGTGTCTCAAAAGTCCATTCTTGTCTGGCACATTTTCAATGTCATCCTTTGAACGCCCAGGCCTCACATCACATCTCCCCACTAGAGAGGTTACAAGCAAACCCAGACTACAATAATACATCATCTTTGCATTTAAGATAATGGATCCCAATCTTAATTCAATAAGGGCTCCCAAATCCAGGAAATTGCCAAATCTGTCCACCCCCTACCACTTGGGTAGGCAATATGCTCACTTTACAGACGGGTAAACTGAGGCACAGTCAAGCTAAGTGTCTTTGGTGAGGCTGTACAGTGAGTTAGTGATGGAGCTGGCAACTGAACCCAGAAGTCCTGATTCCCAGTTGCTAACAGCAAATTCCTTCCTGCCTAACTTATTTACTATCGAATTAGCTGAATACCAGCCTTCATAACTTATTGTAGTATTTAAAGCAGCAAGTAGGAAGTCTTGCTAATAACATTCTAAATTCAACCTGCTTCTAAAAAAAGATGCCTGAAAGAAGCTTTAATTTAAACTTAAAAAGTTTTTAGTTCATCAAAGGGAAAGACCATCTCAGCCCAAGTTACTATTTTTAACTTAGCAGAGATGAGCAGTGGAGACTCCATCAAAAGAGGTAAAGAGAAAATAATTTTGGATTGGAAAGAACTTTTTCATGCAGAAAGTAAATGTGTGCAATGGTCTGCCAAGTGGATTAATGACACAAAAACACTTTGTTCACTGCAGGACAAAATCATATGATGTCTCTGGGGAAATCAGGCATTGAATGGGGAAGAGTCACTTGGCTTTTCTCCTCATTTTCTTCCTGACACTCTAAAAGGGTGAGATGATGAACCAAGTCTGCCTTACACCCAAAGGCTACTTCGTAGCCAGTAATAAATAGCCAGGCAAGGCATTATTCAGGCAGCCAGGTTCCACAGCTGGCAAAAGTATACCCCCATAATGTAGCTGTTGGCTCAGTTTCCTGACAGTAGGGAAAACTGGGCCTGTTCAGGAGCTCGGAGGAAAGCTGGAAGTAGGCTTTCTTGTAATCTTTGTAAAGACTATGACTATGTCTACACTGCAATTAGACACCCACTGTTGGCCCTTGCCAGCTGGCTTGTGCTCACCGGGCTCAGACTAAGGGGGCTGTTTAATTGCAGTGTAGATGTTCTGGCTCAGGCTGCAGCCTGATCTCTGGCACCCTCCCACCTCACAGGGTCCTAGAGCCTGGGCACCTACCCGAGCCTGAATGTCTACACTGCAATTAAACAGCCCCTTAGCCCACGAGCTCAAGTCAGCTGGCACCAGCCAGCTGCAGGTTCTTAATTGCAGTGTAGACATACCCTAATGGTCCTGGCTCCAATGCTATCAGCAACTTAGCAGGCTGTAAAGAGTGTAGTAAGCTTAAAAACAGAACAGAGCTATGAAATACTGGGCCTGATCTTGCTAGGACTTTCTATGGATAAATAACACTTTATAAGAGCCTACTGTTGTTATCACTACAAAGCGGGTAGTACTGTAGTAGCAAGTTAGTCCTGTCTGGTAGTTCACAGGATCAGGTGCAAAAGCCACACATTTCACTTCAACCTTTGACAAAATATTTAAATTATTAGGAAATTACCAAAACAAAACAAACACACCAAAAAACCCACCCACCTTCTTTAGTCCTCTGTCTTACCCAGGTTCTTATACCGCACCCATCACCATAGTATAAAAAATCTAACTTGAATAGTAGTGGAATTCTATAAATGCAAGGGATTACAATTGGCTATGATCACACTGGAGTGAAAGCACAAGTGAAAATGCAGACAGCAGCTGCAATGTGGTTATAAATGCACTGGATGAAACTTTGAGGTAGATGCAGTTCATGTTCATAATACGGTGTCAAAATAAGGACTGTAGAGGAGGATTTAGGATATGGTAGCTAGAAGAAAGCTATGTCAGGACAGGAAGATAATAGATGATTTACACTTTTCATTCTTTGTCCAACAACCCAGATCCCCAAAGGTATATAGGCCCCTACCTTTGGGGATCTGGGCCAAAGTACTTCACAAACACTAATGAATAAAGTCTCACAATGGCCTTGTGAGGTAGAAGAAATGTGATCTCCATTTTACTAAGGGCCAACTTGGGCCCAGTGGTGGTGAGGCCCTACGTTTTCCAAAAGTGTTCACTCATTAGGGGTGCTTTCACTTCTGGGTGCCCAACTTGGGCTACCTAAGGTCACATTTTTTAAAAGGTATTTCAGTGGCTAAAGATGCAGATAGGCACCTAGTGAGACTTTCAAAAGCACTTCCCGCAAGGCACCTTATCTGCATCTTTAGTCATCTAAATCTCTTTAAAACCTGGCCCTTGTGCCTGATTTTCAAAGATGTTGACCACACATCTTTGTTGAGCACTAAATGACTCCCCCGACCACAAGCACTAATAAGGAAGCAATAACAATTTCCAGAGTAATTAATCATTGTCTTGGTGGTAACTGGGTAGGGAGAAAGTGTTAAAATGATCATATATGTGCTCGCTTTAATGTAGTCCTTAAGGGAAAATATGGTATGATTTCTACTCTGGTTTGAATTGAATTTGACTAGATAAAGCAGTAGAAATGATGCAAAACTTGCTCAAACACCTGATATGACAACTGGAAGTCTATGATCTTTGCTTTTGTGTAATGAGAGTAACAGTTGGAATACTTCGAGAGAATCATAGGTCTGATTACTATAAGTTAGCTTCACACTCCCAGATGTTGCCACTCCCCAGCCAAGTGGTTACATGGCCTTTGTCACCATGACATTTGACCATAAATCTCTTGAAGCACATGGCAGTGTGGGAAAGTGTGCAGTGATGCCACCCATGCAGTGTATGTTCTGCGCCTAAACTGGAGTCTTCAGCCTCTAAGGCTGTCAATCTGACACCTTCCATCAGCACTAAATTCACTTTCATGGACAAAAGGAGAACTCTCCCCAGAGAGCCTGAATAAGTAAGGAGTCAGGTGCACACATTTGACAAGTGAAATAAAAATGCCAGTGCAACCCTATTAGTTCTAGACAACTCTGGTTTAAATAAAGTAAACTTTGTGTCTCTCCATTCAGCAGGTCACGGCGAAATGGGCAGCCAAGTTCAAACCTGGCCTGTTACTTTGTGAATAACTGACAGGGAAGAGAAGACAAGTACTTCAACTCAGTAGGGAATAGCTGCATGTGTTAGACTGAAGCAAGGACACAGTAGTAGTTCAGCACTAACTAGTCCTTGGGATAATTCTCGCTAACAAGGTACCAGTATAACACCTGGAATTTGAACCCTTCATATGTTAGTAGAAGCTTTTGTATAAATACTGGTACATGAATAACATTCCTGTCTTATAAGATACATTAAGATAAAAATGATGGGATGGGCCTTTAAAATGTGCTTTTTGTTTTGTTTTTTAAAATCCTGGCACAGAATCAAATGCTTCACTCGAGTACAGGAGTGCAGTTTCCACTGCAGTCAAAGGGGCTGTAGCTGTGTCAATGAACAGAAGTCACGTCCCGTTGTTAAGGGTCTGTATTTTAAAAGGACAATTGAACATTAAAAGTCCCACAGCTTTTCAGTTTTTATGAGTGCCTCCCACCTCTGGACTTTTGCACTAGCTCTGTACTTAGACCTTGCCAAAGCTCTGCTCTCTGTTACACTGGTATAAACCTGAATAACCTCATTGTAGCTAATATGACACTAATTGTTATGCCAGATTCACACTAGTATGAATGAGTGCAGAATTTAACCCAGTGTCACTCCAACTTTAACTGATGTGCACTTTCCAGCCAGATTTGCCTTTAATGCCCTTTTGATTTTTTAAAAAACAAAATCTTTCTTTATTCTGTCCCTCAGCCTTGACACTGATACAGTATCTCTTCCAGCTCAGAGCAGTGCCACACAAGGAAGAGATGGCAGGAGTCTAATGGCCCCATGTGAGGAGGCTGAGGAAGTCAGGCAGCCCTCCTGTTTAGTATAAATCTTAATCCCCTCAGACAATTGCCTGCCTTTCCTCCTAGGCTGTATATAGGGAGGAGATGTAACTGTCACTTCTGTCAGACTATGAGGGAGGGGATTATCATTTTAAATTCAGGCCAAAGGAATGTTAGGGGATGCAGATGGCAGCGGAACAGCAAGCATGAGGAAAAGGGAGAGCAGGAGGAGACAAACTGAATAAATTCCCCAGCTTTGTTTAATGGTAAGAGTCAAAAATCCTCTGCATCCACCCGTCCCCCAGTATGGGGATGGTACCACCAGCAAATCAGATTAGTGCCTGATAAAAGGGGAAATGACAGATGTCTGAAATGGGTATTAAAAAAAAATGCTGTGCCTCAAAGGACCACCTTGGTCCAGTGGTCAGAGCACCAGTTTAGGGTTTGAGAGATGGAAATTCAAGTCCCTGCTCTGCCCCAGAATTCCTGTGTGACTTTGGGCAACTTACTTAGCCTCAGTTAATGCTTCCCTACTTCATGGTTCATAGAATAAATACATTAGATTGTGAGGTGCTGGGATACTATGGTGATGGGAGCCACACCGTTGCAGATAGATATGTAGCCTGAAAAAATCCATTGTTTAAAAATAACCATTTGCACAATAGTCTACTAAATTGATGCCAAGCAATGCTTGCTGCTCCAATGAGTTATACTAAAAAATGGGCCACGGGATCCTCTTCAGATCCAGGTTAGAATTAGATTAGGGTTTGGAGCTCAGGTCTCAAAACAAACCCATAGGAGGCCTCTGATTTGTGTCTCGTGGCTCAGAAAGCTTATAAGAAGCTAGGAGTATACTTGGTCACTGCAGCAGACTAGGCGATCAATAGGCAGTGAAGGCCTTTCACATGGGGGCACCATGCTTTTGCACTAGCTCCGGCCCCTCAGCATGCCTATCTCTTCCCCTTGATGCCATGGCAACACCAAACACCTCCTCCCTTCCCCAAGCCATTGGTACCCCGTTACTTCTCTTAAAAAGGAGGATCCCTGCTGTGGTGGGGGATCCGTGGGAAAGGTAATTCAGCTCTAGGCACTTCCCAACCCCATGTGATGGCCTGGAAAGCAGAGAAGGACAATGCTGCAGAGGCAACTGACCTTCTCCCCTCCCACCCACTTCTACACGGGAGGGTTTCGATCTGGAGGCACAATCTGGTACTTGCAGAAGTTAATTTAGAACAGAAATATGATTATACGGTCTAAAATTACCTATCTAGCAAAGATTAGCATGGTGTATCTGGAATTTCTTACACTTGCTTCCAGTCACCCAGTATGAGGCATTGTTCATTTGGCAGGAGTATCAAAAGGCACTAGCATGCCAACCAAAGCAGAACTTTTTGGAAATTAGAAAATGTTATGCTCACAGCACAATTAAGTTAATGTAAATCCATTCTAATTGGATCAACAAGAACTATGCTGAATGCCTTGATTATTACATTGAACAAACAAACAAACATTGCTATGGCTGTTTATATATGGCTAAAATCAAAATACTGCCAACTTTCCCACCCATTTGTTTTATGTGGGTCTCTTAAATATATCCAGATGGACTTTTTATTAAGAATTTCAACGTTGAAATTAGGAGCATATTGTTACTTTCAGCAAAGTAGGACACGGGTTGCGTAACTAGGTCATCTAAAATCCAAGTATTTGCTGCGTGTCAGTACTTGTGAACTCTTTCTCTCCTTTTCTTAAGTATGGGAATTCTCCAACAAAGAGGTTAGCAGATGAAAAGTTCCATAGACCAGAGGTCCCTGGGAATCTATTTACTTCGCTTTCATTCTTGTTCTTTGAACATAATGCTCTTGTAGAGACAGAAGAGTGAAACTAGACTTTTGCGGGGGGGGGGGGGGGGGGGGGGGGGGGGGGGAAGAGGGGTGTATATTTATTTAAGAGGCATTAAAGGCTGTGGTTCAGTACTTTAAATAATATTGTCCCGCCGGTTGCCATCATGTTTACATGTTTAAAATATGTACCGCTCTGAAGTGAAAACTGAAGAATTGTGTGACCAAAGGCTCTCCATTCTGTGCAGCGCTTCCTGTTCACAACATAACAGTGCAGTTAAAAAGTCACTGGTAGCTGGATCAAACCCACTTAAAGTTGACAGTTTCATTTTATTAAATGTGAGAGAATGTGCCTGTTACAATATAGATATTCAGGTCTGCCTGTAAAGGCCTATGCTTTAAAAACTTAGATGTATTTTTTATCACTTAGCTAGTTATAGAGGTATAAAACAAAGAATCAAAATCACAAGTCTACCTATGAATGGGCCTTCTCTCACTAGGATAGTCTGAGGCCTTGTTCTCAGGGAACAGGGAACAGGGACACGGGGTAAACGCTCTGCGGCATCACAGCTGGGAAGGGAACACTGGGGAACAGACTCTATCGGCGTATAGAGATAAGCCCGACTGGTGTGAAGGGCTTCAGAATATGCTTGCTTGGAAACTAACCCCAATAAACATCGCATTGTCTGCGCTTCAGACTTCTGGTCTTTTGCTGCTTGCTGTCTGCGTGACAAGAACCAGGGAAGTGGGAGGGTGAAGGGAAAGCCCTCTAACAGTGCCACTTCAGCAAATGCCAGAATATTGATCACTTTTAATCTTGCTGGTTGCAGAAGGGAACAGATAAAGCAAGTATATATATTGCGCGCAATGGTGCACAATGGCCTGCTCATTCCTCAGGCAATAAATACATGTCCGTGTTTATGCAATGGCTAACTACCTTCACCCTCCTGATTAGTGCATGAGAATCCTCCTATTCATACCTTAGAGCAGTGGTTCTCAAACTAGGGCTGCCGCTTGTTCAGGGAAAGCCCCTGGCGGGCCGGGCCGGTTTGTTTACCTGCTGCCTCCGCAGGTTCAGCCGATCGCGGCTCCCACTGGCTGCGGTTTGCACCGCTTCCTGCAGCCCCCATTGGCCTGGAGCAGTGAACCGCGGCCATTGGGAGCCGCGATCGGCCAAACCTGCGGACACGGTCTTCCTCATATAAAGGCCGGGGGCGGGTGTGTGTGTGAGGTGGGTCGGTTGTAAGATGTCTGTTTTTTATCTTTTACATTGTGATTTTTATTTTTCTAAGAAGAGTGTTGATTATTGTTTGCTTCCTGACTAGGTTGGCTTATACCTGATCACTTTTCCTGCTGAATCCTGCCAAGTAAATTGTGATTATGCCCCTTTAAAGGTGAAGGATTATAGCAACATGGCTTGTTTGTATAAGGCCCATGCGGAAAGTATCATTCAGTTGGGGAAGCTATGTTATGACAGCTGATAAGAGGAGGCATGACACCTCCTGCATCTTGGCAGGGGGTTAGAATAGATGACCCTTGTGGTCTTTTCTAACCCTATGGTTCTATGACCTTTGACTTCTGGCCAGGCAAGGCCCCACATGCCTAAGTGTGGAGACAGAAGAAAGTATATGGCTGTGGTGCTTGTGAAATCAGATTATGCTGTGCTTCAGTGTGAGACAATGCCAGTGCCATGGTTATAGTGGCTAGATGGACATATCACCGAGGTGATGGTCCGATCTCGTAGAGAAGGGTGTCAGGAACTGGGTCACAAGCACAGGTCACAGTGGACATATTTTATCGCCAGTGCATATCTCACCAGCAGTCCAAATCCAGATCTGCACCCAGTGCAGATTTCCTTATTGGTCTCTTCACCTGTTCAGTAAATGGCCTGTATTTTTATCTGTCTGGGCACAACTGAAAATTGTACCTACTCCAGAGTAAGAAGCCTTTAAAAAGAAAAGCCAAGGTGTGTTCAGTATCTGGGGCCAGTCTGCCCCAAAGGTATCAATTCCTTGATGTGTGAGTGCATCTTGCTGGCCAATGAATGGAGCATTATTTCAATGGATCAGAGGGAGGCTCCCTATTCTGTTCTCTGTATCGGGGGAGGGATAGCTCAGTGGTTTGAGCATTGACCTCCTAAACCCAGGGTTGTGAGTTCAACCCTTGAAGGGGCCACTTAGGGATCTGGGGCAAAATTGGTCCTGCTAATGAAGGCAGGGGGCTGGACTCGATGACCCTTCAGGGTCCCTTCCAGCTCTATGAGATAGGCATATCTCCATATATTATAGATAGGAATCAGGCTGGGGCAGCAACAAGTAAGGGTAGGTCACAGTAACAGGAAACCACAGCTCCAGGAGAGAACAGTGTGTGTTTTACCCTGGCTGAGTGTTGACTAAAAAGGCCTGTTTTACTTGTACAATGTTCACTTTCTTTGTTTCTACTGTTGCTCCCTCTAACTGTAAATCACAAGCAGCCCAGCACGTCTTCATTTTTCTTGTCTAAACACTCTCTCCTGAGCATGGTGTCCATCAGCATTCCAAATGGGTGCTCAACGAGGAAGTCTCTGCAGCTCGGCCATGGAGGCCAAACAGGAAGAGTATGTGAGGGACAGAGACAGGCTACAAATTTCCAAGGGGGTAGCATGCGCCAGTCAAAGGATGCCAGCAATGGGGGCTTGAAAGTCGCTTTGTCTTCTTGAGGGAAGAGCAGTAAAAACAAGTGACAGGCTCAGAGAAGATATCTGGGGGGAGGGGAAATGGTAAAAGGGGCAGGCCTTCCAGATTCTCCTGGGTAACCTGTAGCACAAGTGCATTTGTGTAGTTGTGGACACGAGGTGAAGGTGATGGAGTAAAAATCATTGGGTGTTGTATGTGCAGGTTTGAATCTTGCTGACTATGTTCTTTCCCCTATGTGGGTTTGCCTTTTGCTGGCCTTGTGTTTTCCAAAAGTAGCGGATGGGCCTCCGGATATCAGAGACCTTCGCAAGGGCCCTTTGGTGCTCTTTGAACATCTCGCAGCGCTGCCCAGTTCCCATCTGGCTCTTGCCCAGCAGGGCTTCCTGAAGTAGAAAAGGGTGGTCGTCGCTCTTTAGTCTTCTTGAGAGTCATGCTGTGCTTGGGGGCCATCTTTCCTTGAGACTCAAGAGAGCCAGAAAGCCCAACTTGTCTGCAGTCCATGGAGGCAGGAGAGCAAGAAAAGAGAGACACCTATGGAGAGAGCCCTGCTTTGCCTGCCAGGGCATCAGGAAGCCACCCACTTTCCCACAGGCTGTCAAATAGCCATGGTAGCTGGAGGAGTTGCCAACTGTCTTGTCTTGTCAAGCCAAGGACTGTAAGCACAAGCAAGCGTCTGAGAAAAGAATACCTCAGGTGGGACTTGAACCCACAATCCCTGGCTTAGAAGGCTAGTGCCTTATCCATTAGGCCACTGAGGTGAGTAGTAAGTTACAGTCTTCTCTGGGGAAAGCAGACAGATGAGGCGGGGGGGGGGGCCTAACATCACCACAGAGAGCTTCATTCGTATGGGAGGGAAGAAACCTTGGCCAAGGACTGCTGCGGGACGCTGCCACCGTCAGACCATGTGTGGCCCTCTGCTCTGGACGCAGACAGGCTCTTTTATTGACTAGCTGAGCCAGGTCATTTTTTACAAGCTTTGGCATACTTCTGGCATGGCAATGACTAGCTCTTCTCGGCTCTAAGTCTCTGTGCTTTGTCTTGGGATGACTTCACCTGCCATCTTAAGGCATGCTCATCCACTGTAGGGATGTGGAAAGACACTGAGACATGATGCTGCAAGAGAGAGAGGGAGAAGTGCGCTTCATGGTCAGGCCTCGCAGGTTTTGGGGTGTAAACCAAGTCACACACACGTGAAGGCAATGGAGTAGAAATCCATTGGGTGTTTCCCACAGAGGTTAGAATCCCATCAACTACGGGTCTTGCCTTTTGCCAGCCTAGTGTTTTTCAAAAGTAGCGGACGGGCCTCTGGATATTGGAGACCTTCGCAAGGGCCCTTGGGTTTTCCTGCGGTGCCTCGTAGCACTACCCGGTTCCCGTCTGGCCCCCACACACCCAAACTCCATCCTAGAGCCTGTACCCGCACCCCCTCCTGCACGCCAACCCTCTTCCCCAGGTTCAGCCCAAAGCCCCTTCCTGCACCTTGACCCCTCAGCCCCAGCCCAGAGCCCGCACCCCACCCCCCTGACTCAGCTTGGTGAAAGTAAGTGAGGGTGGGGAGAGATAGCGATGGAGGGAAGGGGGATGGAGTGAGTGTGGGTGGGGCCTCAGAGACGGGGCGGGGCAAGTGCATGGCCTCAAGGAAGGGGCAGGGGATGGGGCAAGGTTGTCTGGGTTTGTGCAATTAGACAGTTGGCAACTCTAGCGCTAGAAGGTAGGGAAGAGGCTCAGGGAAAGGCTTCAAGTTTCAGAAGGGAACAGACCTTGGCTGCTGACTAGAGGGTCCTTGAGCTGGAACCCAGAGTAGAGGGTGCTCCTGGTTCTCCTGCCAGTGACTGAGGCAGTGGCACTATGGTGCAGTGAATGGGAAGAGTGCCTAGGATTGCTGAAGGAAGACTTTTGCACCCAGAAGGGGAAAATGCCCATAGTGACCTGGCTGGAGGGCCAACTTATGAACAGGGGTGCAGGAACAATTTCTATAGTGGGGGTGCTGAGAGCCATTGAACCAAGTTGTAAACCCTGTATATAATGGAAACAACTTCAAGCCAGGAGGTTCAACAGCACTCTTAGTTCCAGCACTTATAGTCATGAAGAGGCAGCAGCAGCTTGTGGCGCGAGAGAGGGGCTGTAGACCAAAAGAGAGGCAGAGAGACACTGTGCAACTGTGAGAAGAGGCATCAACCTCATGAAGCTAATCCCCAGAATGGTGAGAAGGAAGCGCTGTCCTAGCAATGAGTTGAGCATCCCGTCACATGTAATTAGTGCTACTATTTGTAGAATGGAGCTTCCAAGTATGATAGACAAAACTATCATTTAGGGGGCTAAAGGATGATGTTTGGCATATATGGATGTGGAACTACAGGTTAACATCCTACAGTGTCAAGTCAGCTCTTTGTTCTGAGGTAGCTATGCTTTGCTCTGTGGCTCTTTCAGATGACATCTGAAACACTTGGTGCCAGATTTTAAAGATATTTAGGCACTTAATGATGCGTATGAGCAACCAGCAGGATTTTTCAAAAGCACCTATCTGCATCCTTTGGCACCTTTAAAAACGAATCCTTAGCTGAACAGAATGGGCACGTTTTGTAAGTCTGGGAGCTTTGCCCTTGTATCTTACTACTTGTGTAGTCAAGTATACCTTTGTAAAGGGAGTGTAAATTTCTGGCACTAATGTAAAGAAGCAGAGAATGCCACTAAAGCAGAATTCCCACTGCACTGGTGTGACTACATAAAATGTTAAGGCAGTGAGGAACTGAGCCTGTTCATAAACTTCAGTCACTGGGATGAAGCAGCCTTGTCATAGCAGCTTCCACAGCTGCTGTGTGTCCTGGGGAAGAGGATTTCTTCCCTGTGTCACCACACATCTACCTGGTTTGGCTAACTGGAGTGGACTGGGGCTCTGGGTTTGGCCCGTGAAGCAGATAGACCATATATAACAGATACTTTATACAGTATTTCTATTAAATAAAATTCACTTGCTCACTCTGGTGAATAAATAAGACCAATGCATAATTAATAGAATAAATCTAAAGAAAGGAAATTCTCTAGTTTATTTACTATACAATTTCTCTAAAGTATCCCCTTTATTTTTAGAACAGTGAGGAAAGCACTTAGTTTTGTCTGTCTTTTGTGTCCTTATATGCAGTGATGTTGGCCCCAGGATATTAAAGAGACAACGTGAGTGAGGTACTATCTTGTATTGGACCAACTTCTGCTGGTGAGAGGGACAGGCTTACACAGAGGTCTTCTTCAGTTCTGTGTAACTTGAACGCTCATCTCTCTCACCAACAGTTGGCCCAATAAAAGATATTCCCTCACCCACCTTAGTTTTCCTTATTCTTGTGTGGATTTAAAACTCTTCTAAACTGAAGGATACATTGTAGGAAATAGGCTGAACAGCTTTATGCAAGATTTTCTATTCAATTTACTGTAAAATAGAGAATTCAGTTTTCCTTCTCGCTAGTTGATTGACTGGGTCTTCTATCAAAATGTCTGGAAATGCTCTAGCAAATCGGGATTTGCTCCATAAACTAGAGAAGAGTTTTGAACGTCTTAAAAACTTTAAAGCTAGTAAAAACTTTGATTTTTTTTCCTTTCTCCACTGTAGTCAGGATTTTGGAACAGGGGGCCATGACATAGAAGTCACTTAGGGCAGTGGCTTTCAACCTTTCCAGACTACTGTATCCCTTTCAGGAGTCTGATTTGTCTTGCATACCCCCAAGTTTCACCTCACTTATTTTGCTTACAAAAATCAGACATAAAAATACAAACTGTCACAGCACATTATTACTGAAAAACTGCTTACTTTCTCATTTCTACCATATAATTATATAATCAATTGGAATATAAATATTGTACTTACATTTCAGTATATAGTTTATAGAACAATATAGACAAGTAACTGTATGAAATTTTAGTTTGTACTGACTTCGCTAGTGCTTTTTATGTAGCCTGTTGTAAAACTAGAGAAATATCTAGATGAGTTGATGTACTCCCTGGAAAAACCTCTGTGTACTCCAAGGGGTACGCGTACCCCTGGTTGAGAACCACTGACTTAGGGTATGTCTATCCAGCAATTAGACACCTGTGGCTGACTTGTGTCAGCTGACTCAAGGTCACAGGGCTCAGGCTGTGGGGCTGTAAAATGGCGGTGCAGACGTTCAGGCTCGGGCTGGAGCCTGGGTTCTGGGACCCTCCCCCATCACAATATTACAGCCCCTTAGCCTGACCCCAAAAAGCCTGAGTCAGCTGACATGAGACAGCCGTGGGTCTTTAATTGCTGTGTAGACTGAGTGTTAGAAGAAAGCTGTGCTATGGTTGCTATACCTGCTTACGGCTAAATTGTGGCTGAAAGCACAGAGTTGGGGGAGTGCTGAGAAAGGTGGTATGCCCAGGGGAGCACCTGGGGCATGCAGGCACTAGTTACCCCATTAATACCACTTTGTAGAATGTGGTGTCAGGTCCACCTGCTTTGGGCTAGCTCCTGTGGCCGTGCCATGTCCCCCGTTCCTTATACCACTCAACACAACTGGGAGTTCCTAGCAATGTGGGTAGAGATGCTTGGCGATTGTGCTCAGGCTGCCTGAGCATCTTAAAAGCTCAGCACCCAGAACTACAGTTCAGTGAGACTTGAGGATGTTCACACCCTTTTGGGAGGCTCACCCCAATTCTGCGAGGGGCAGAGTGGGCAAAGATTGGAACTGTGCCTGGCCCCTGTACAGGGGTAAGACACAAGGAAAGGAAATGTTCCTTGTACCTGCTATTGACCTCTCCTATTCTGCAGGGCCAGGTACAAGCGCCCCTTTAGTTGGGGCAAACACTCTAAAAAGGGGTTTTAGAGTTACCACACAGCAACTGGAGCAGACTGAGGGAAATACATGATCAGCCTCTATTAATAACTCTTTCCCAGACTTTGTTAATGAGCTGTCATGTGCACAGAATGCTGTGTGTGTGTGTGTGTGTGTGTGTGTGTGCATGTATGTGTGTGTAAAATGCTTCAGAGTTGAGGGGAGAAGTCTACAAGGATCCCTTATTTAAAGTGTTCTGTCTTTCATACTGTACTATGTATGTGTGTAGTACATACAGTACTAAGAGCTTTCAGTGCCCCAATATGTCCACCAGGAGACTGTCAAAGCTCACAAATGGTAAGTGAATGCTAAAGCAAAACTGCTTTCTGGTAAGTTTATGCATTAAAGGCCGGTAACTGACTTTAAAATGTTGAGCTACAAAAAATACGAAGGAAGCACTGAATAATAGCTTGGTAAACCAACTCAGAAAATTAAATTAGCACCTTGTGTGAGCTCGCACCTCAAAAAAAAACAACCCAAAAAAACAAAAAACCCCAAAAGAAATTCCAAAAGTCAAGGTCAACTTTTCTTAAAATGTACTGCATCTCTTGGTATCTGCATGTAACAACAAAAAGAGCAAGGATAGCCACAGGCTAACTGAAGAAAATTAGTACATCTCTGTCAACATGTACTTATGGGGCTAAATTCTATGCTGGTTTACACTCTGCATATCCACTGAAGGCAATACACTTGCATGTAGTATAAATGGTACAGAATCTGGAATCTGACCCATAGTGTTCAGTAGTTTTTTTTTTAAATTAGACTACTTGGCTCAGATATATGGCTAATCAATGGGATGGCACGTTCCTATTGCCTTTCTTCGCAAACAGTTGAGGTGGCTGTTGAGAGGTGGAACTTGTGGCAAACTAAGTTTCTGGTTACAATAGAGATGATAGCAAAACAATTTTTGTTTCTGAACTTTCTATGACCATGCTTTTGTTCTCACTGAAGCAGATAGTAAAACGTCAATTGATTTCAGGAGGAATATGATCCAGCCCATTCAGGCTCAGCATCTCCCTTTGACCTTAGTGGGAGTTGCTGGTGCTTGACATGACTCAGAATTGTGAATGTAAAGGTTACTTTCCAACTAATTTGAGTGTCCATAACTCAAACTACACAGCTGTGAATGGGGAATGTTGTTAGTTTTTTTTAAAAAGGGCGGGCTCAGGATTGCTTTAAATGGGCTGGACTTCAGTACTAACAAATGTATGGGGAGCAAATAATCATATTTGCCATGTGACTTTATAGGATTTATTGTGCCCACAATACCAAGGAAAACGTTCTGTTCTGAACAAAGGTTAAGTAAAGCCTGAATGTATTAATGCAAAGAAATCCATTATGAAAATGGGAACTGAAATTGTAAACAGAACTGTGTGACAGCAACAATCCCTTTAGAAGCCATGGACCACTGGGTCTACAATCCTGACCAGACATTGCATAGCTCTATGGAAGAAGGCAGCATGTCCTGTGTATTTGCCATTCAAGTTAAAGATGTGGACTTAGTTATGCGTAGAAGCATAGGCAAATTCTTGGAGTTTATGCAAGTTATTCTGCTGAATTACTTTATCCAGAGGATTATCTAGATTATTTATTCTATGGATTTTTACACTGGTTTGGATCTACTGCAATAACAAAGAGCTGATCGTGTCATTTCATTTAAGTATCTATATTTAATTTGTTAAACAAACGTAGTATGACTTCTGCTTTGCAGTCCCACATAGTTTTGTATTTCTTTGTACATATACAGGGAATGAGGAAGTCAAACTTCACGTTGGCGTCCATCTTCAATAGAGCTTAGACTCAAATTTAGTGGGGAAAAAAATACCAAACTTCAATTTTCTTTTCCCCCTCTCTGGATCACTTGTAAGAGGTGAATATAAAGTATCTCTCCTAACTCTCCCCACTACCCCAGAAAACATTTTTGCACCCAGTTAAGATACTTTTATATCACCTAAAAGTTTAACTTACATGCTGTGGAGTCAGAAGGGTGGAGCTGGTAGGAAAAATAACCACCAAGAGGCTGCACAATGATGTATAATTAAACTGCCCTTTGTTCAGGTTGATTTTTTCCCCCTTGTTACAGCCCACCTCTTCTAACCGGTTGGTGTGTAAATTACACCGTTGCTTCCATTTGATCCCTGCAGTGTACTGAAGCCATTTTATATCTCCTATTCTCTCTTCACACCAAGTAAAGTACAGGTGGTGTAGCCTTCTGTCATAGGATGACACTGGCCCTTTAAAAGGGTGCAGGGTCAGAGCACCTGTGCCTGGTCAGCTGATCCCAATTAAGTTTTAAAAAGGGCACCTGAGCCAGAGAGCGCTATGGAGCAAGAGGCAGTTCCTGTGAGGGAGAGGGGGGAAAAACACTGCGAGTCCACAGGTTGAGGGACGGTGGGTTTTCCCCCCCTCCCTCTATGTGGGAAATACATTGTCTGCAAAGAGACTCTAAGTGTGGCAGGGGTCCTTTGGAAGCTGAAGAGAAGGCCAGTTTGTTACACCCTCAGTGTTTAAATCAAATCTTTGGGCCAGATCTTGCTGTTGAAGCCAATGGGAACACGATCAGGCCTATTAAGTGCTTGTGCATTATTATTATTATTATTTTTTAAAAAGAGATGCACACTACAGTTGTGGATATTTCCTACCAATACAAAGAATGATGAGGTGAGCATGTTCAGCAAAAAGTATACATCTGCAGTGACTAACTTATCCAAACATTTCAGAATCTTAAAGAAATTTGGGACAGATTCAGGATAAAGGATAAGGATTGTGGGGAGGGAGAGGGTTCTTTATGTAACAGAACAAGTTCCTATATCTTTATGATGAAACAAACCTTGCCCTTTTTTACACTGCTGAATAGAGTCGTACTTGTATAACTGAGGACAGAATTTGGCTTCTGTGGGAGATGGTTATAGGAACTTCTTGAAACACAGGTATTTTCTATAAGATAGGGTATACATTCTGCACACTGGAGTGAACACTGTGCTATCTCTGAATGGGAATAAAAAGAATCTGAAATGCTCAAGTACCTATGGAAGGCAAAGGTTAGTGGGTTTAGATAAAATAAATCCCATATCTTTATTAACAGGTAAAACTTAAACAAAAAATGTGGAGGGTTGAAAAATAAAGTGTTTTCCCCTCCCCAATTGCACTTTCATACATCTCTGAAATTAAAAGTGCCAGACATCTCTTCCGTGTCTGATCTGGCAGATTTTTAGGCCACATGGGTAGACTCAATTGGGAATAAAGACCCCAAACTTTTGGATGATTATCCAGACCAAAAATACCTCTGATCCTTTTGAGGTTCACTCATGAGTATGTTGCCTACTTTGGGCATTCACTGGCAGAATGCCACAGAGAAAATACATTTGATTCTTCATGTTACGGGGTAGAAGACTCCCGGGGAAAAGGATGACACACCTACATAAACTGTAAAAGACACGATAAAGTCTCTAGAAGATTGTGCCCTTAGGTGGTTTAGATTTAATTGGTGTTCTTCATACTTGTCAGTCTAACTACCGGAAATTGTCATCACCAGCTGCAGCAAAAACCCTTTACTTTTAGCATTCTGAACTCTAGTTAAATGACATACTATTCTCAGTGTGTGAAAAGTCAAGTGCCCCTAAAGTTTAAAGATAAAAATATTAATCATGCAAAATACCACCCATTGTGCACTTGAATGCAAAGAATTGCTGCCATTCTAAGGCACAGCAAATATAAAAGTTGTCCTTCTGCAATAAGCTTGAGCTCCTTCATTTTCAGCTGCACAATGAAACATGCTAGAACAAGTAACCACAAAATTAGAATGTACAGATGTTGTCAGTTAAGTGAGGATTTGTTCTTGCAGTCATTTTCCTACGTTGGGCAGACCTTCTTAAGGAGGACTAGTGAAAACAATCATGTCTGTGCTCTTGCCAAAAATATTATTGTATTGAGACAAATGGGATGGGGTAGCAAATATTTTCTGAAGTGTTGAGCTGGTTTTCTGGATTTGACAAAAGTATGGTTGCAGAATAAAGCCTGTGGGTACAGAGAGAGAATTCAGTTAGGAAGTTAGGAGTAGAATTTGAAGAAAATACATTGACTACAGCTACAGCGTTTTTTATAGCTGCAAGTGAGCTCCAGTCTTGAGCTCATTATATTCTCCAGCCTTTGCTATTAAGGGTATTTTCAATAAACTGCCCTGAGGGGGGGAAATCATTATTTGCTTCCAAGTCCTAGTGGCTGCTAAAACTTATTAATGTTTATTTCACAACTGGGTGTGGACCACTTGGGCTATAGTCAACCATTGTTTGGAAATAGATATTTAGGAATGTTTTTATAAGCTTTTCTATTGCTTAGGCATTGTGATTCTGTGCTGCTTTTAGCAGTTTGCCTAGTCTGCTGTTGCAATATTCTCACTCTCCATTTTATTATAATGGTGGTTGTACAAATACCCAAATATTAAACTGAGAATATATCTTGAAGCACAGACAAATCAAACTCCTGAAAGATACACTAAAGCAAATGGTTTGCAGGATCCATGCTTTAGGCAGTCTGCGGATATTGGTCCTGTGAATTCACTTTTAATAAGAATCTGCCATTATTCTCTGAATAGAGTGGAGTAAATGGGGTGCTACCATTTTCTGCAAGTGTGGAGCACGTATTTTTAAATGGGATGATTCGGATGCAATCCGACTGATATGCTAGAAGACAGTAAGTTTTCCATCTTTGACCATTAATGAACCCAAAATATGGTTACGAATGGTCAATCTGGGCAAGATGCCTTCCTTTTTGAGAAGGCGGGAGGGGCTTGTCTCATTAGCAGTGGTTAGAGTTGGAGCAGTTCCAGAGGCAGCAGACTTTCTCTACTGTCAATTTTTTTTGGTGGAGTACAACGTGTGTGTGGCTTTTAGTGCATGGCCTTTCTGTTATGCCTCAATCTGCCACAGCTCTAGTGAACTAGGATTAAGATTTGTAGGACCTTAATGTTGGGCACCAAAATGCCTGTTAAAACCTCTGTGTGTTCGGCGGCTCCCATTGAAATGAATGTGTCCTTATGCATGCTCAGCACTTCCAAAAATCCATCAGTTAGCTAAATAAGCATATATAGGAAGGTAAATTTTAAGCTTTCTTTTAAATCTTGGCCTCTGGTTTTAATAAGGACACTGGTATTTTCTAGATATTGAGCATTGTGGATGAATATTAAATGTCACTTAAAAATGTACTATTTATGGTGTATTGGTTTTTGAGGTTTCAAGTAACAGCCAATTTCTCCTGGTATCTTGCAGAACCTGCCCAGTTCATAACTATGATAGCTGGATATTTGAGACAGTGTCCAGTTTTGGTGTCTCTGAGAATCTCCTTTTATCTTCTTAATGCATCCCTTTCCCCACCTCCCTCCATTCTGGGAGGGGGGAGACAGTTCAGATTAAAAACAGGAAAAATGGAGATACAAGATTTAATGGCAATTTCTCCTACTTTCCTGGCACTGTTTTTAATTCTATCATTAATTTTAGCAGCTGAAATTTATCAGACCATAATCTGCCTTTTCTCGTGGCTTGTATAGTTATTTATACCTGTGCAGAATAGATGTAAAACATAACCACTCTGGTTTGACAGCATTTTGCACCCACTTTGCATGGGCAGGGGCGCTGGAACAATTTGTATAGTGGGGGTACTGAAAGCCATTGAACCAAACTGTAAACCCTGTATATAATGGAAACCTCTTTAAGTCAGGGGCTGCTGCAGCACCTCCTGTGCCCCTAGTTCCAGCATCTATGTGCATGCGTGTAAATGGCTGTGTAAGGTTCAGTGTGATGGAGAACTAGGTCCAATGTATCTGGGTTTGTCCCTTTCCAACCCTTTTCAGCCTAACACCATCTGAGCTTTCTAGATCAAGTAAAGGGAGCTAAGGGTGAAGTATGTCAGGAGGGAACTTCTGAAGAAAAGTAGTTGTATTTTTCCCAACAAGAATTTTCATGATGGTTCTCATACCAAAGTCATTTCTCCTAAATCTGTTTTCCAGATTATCTTACTGCTCTTTGTATTTGCAATGTTTGTTTTAACTTTGTTGGTCCAAGGATATGAGGGTCAAGGTAGGTGAAGTAATATCTTTTTATTGGACCAATTTCTGTAATGGTGGAAGCAGTGTGTCTGAGCTCAATACGAGTTGGAACAGATTGTCTCTTTGCATTTGTCCGTTCTGTTTTTCATAGTGGTAACCTCACTCCTTAGATTCAAGAGAGTTTTGTTTTGTAATTGTTAAATGAAATTTAACATGGTAGATGCTGAGAAAGGCCACTAATCTATATTGAAATTGTATCCAATCCCCCTGTCACTCAAGTCTCAGGAATTCTTTCAGTGTTGCGATGTGTTCTGCAGAACTACAGCTGCTTCAGTCTTTGACTTAGTTGAGTCAGCTGGCTTGGATTCTCGTGGAAAGCAAAGAGGCCCATCTTTAGGTTAGTTAGCATTTATGATGGGATTTTTGAGCCCCATTTTAATTATTTTAACTTCAAAAGAAGAGGTGAGTGAAGAGTCTGGAGATGGAGCAAGATGGCTTCCTGCTGGCATTTGTATCCTCCTTCTCCCTTTGATGATTATCTTTACTATTATGAGTTTGAATTTTTGCGTTTGTGACGTTGGAGGACCAAAGCTGAGGTGTGATTGGCTTCAGATTTTAAGTTAATCTTTCACAGATTTTATAGGGGAAAACCTTGTTTTAGAATTCTTTAACTGCTGTTTTGGGGTTTTTGGAATAAACTAATACATTCTGTTCTGACTCTGATATGCTTTCACCGCCACATACAATCCAAGACTTCTTACATGTACATAAAGCTTCCAGATTTTGGTTGCCATGGATATTTAGAGGGAAGAGAGAAGTGACAGACACTGACTACTGGAAGTCCAACGTGTACAATGTCTAGTCCAGTTTTCATTTACATAGAGTGAGCTGAATACTGTTCTTCAGATTTATATCAGTAACTCCCTTGAAATTACTGCAGTTACTCTTGGTTTATAATGGTGTAACTTGGGCTAGAAATTAGCCTGTCAA
Organism: Platysternon megacephalum; assembly: GCA_003942145.1. Lineage (NCBI taxonomy): Eukaryota > Metazoa > Chordata > Testudines > Platysternidae > Platysternon > Platysternon megacephalum. Next base: position 1,084,345 of record QXTE01000043.1, on the reverse strand, counting down.
ATATAAAGAGCCTGAATCTGTTCCTGTCAGAGTCAATGAGTTTTTCCACATACAAATCTTTTTTTGTACTCAGATTTGTACTGTAATTACATAGCCCTGTCCTAATTTGGAGCCACTCAGACAACAAATTCTTAGCAAACATTCTCCCCCCTGCTGGGATGTTACCGTCTCATTCATCTGACAGTGAAATTTTAGAGTTCCTTGGTGAATTCTGTAAGCCATTTGTTATTTTAAAACGAACTTAGAAGGTGCCACTGTCTATGGTAAGAAAAGTAGAGTTAATCAACTATCTGTAGCCAGTAAACAGGTAATGGACAGTGCTATTAGAGTGTGTGTGGGTACCAACATGTGGATAGGGGCTACTTGTCAGCCTTGAGGGGGTAAATTGTAGCCCTCTCCCACTGTCTGCTGCAATACACAGAGAGGAGAAAGTTGCTCTGTCTACTTTGGGAGCACCAGGAAAAGTAGGATCACAACTTGACTTTTTTTTGTCTGAGCCTTGGGGGGTATCTAGTAATGGAAGGCTCCCATTTTGCACACAGCAATCCAGGAGACAGAAGGAGTGATGCTGGTGGGGTAGGAGGTGGAGGCAGGGAGAGAAAAGTTAAGAACTGCCTACCGGTTATGGCTCTCTGACTTGTTTTTTTGTGTGCTGGTGCAAGTTAGAGCAATCCCCAGGCTGCTCTAAGTTGCACCATTGGTAGTGGTCCCCCAAGGGACTGTTACCCACTGGACATACAGCTAGTGTATACCCTCACAGTGGGGAAATCCTCAGCAGGGAACTGTTCATGATTTCCACTCCTTTTTGTACCACCCGAGCAGCTCAGTGTAGACCAAAATAGGGCAGAAGAACTTTCCCAAAGCATTGACTGCGACTCCTCGACATTTTCAAATATGGTCAGCCCTCAGCCTGTAAAGAATAGACTCCGCAGCTCTAAAGTGATGTTGCTAAAGAATACATTTGAGAGGAACCCCAGAATTTCAGTCCACCTGGATGTCAACAGATGCATATACTTGGAATAAAAAGGAGAGTCTGATTTGAACAGACAATAACATCGGTGCATGTGATCAGCAGGGATCCTAGTTTTGTGATTAAACCCCCCCAAAATTATCCAATAAAATGTAAAAATCTGTTTTTCTGCGATTAAAATGAAACGCTAAACTTTAGTTTCCCTAGCCACAATATATATTGATATAGTTACAATTTTAAGCAAGTTTGAAGCCTACCAGTGTGTAGCGCTTTCCATGTGTTCTATAATTGTCTGTCTTCAAATGTAATCTACAGCCTTGATGCATACAGAACAGCACATTACCATTAACATGAAATTTGTCCTCACCAAAGTTAGTGACATGGTCTTTAGGGGTAATGTTTAAAGTTTTCAGCATATTTTCATAACTTTATTTACTTCCCTCTGGAGGCTGAAGTGAAATTTGAGATGCCTTAAAATACGCACCCCTGTACGTCATTGAGCAACCTCTGTATGCCGGAAGCAGTTTAAATTTACATAGCTAAACATACTCCAATAAAGCGCATTCAAAAATCAACCACAAGAGGGAGAGGTTGTGCACACCGAATACATGACACTGGTACTTTCAATAACATTTAGTTAATATATTGTTTTTTTACAAAATGTTAAAATGAAAGATTCTCTGTAAAAACACAAATTATGCATTTTTGTCCTTGGCAAACAGATTTCTAGGATCCCTGCTGAGCAGTGATCTTGTCTCACATCGGGGCTCTCTCATTAGAGTGAAAATGCTGTAATTTGTGTCCTCTGGCTGTCCAGTTAGACGTCTGTAGGACGAGAAATAATTGCACTTGTCCATCGGGATGCAGGCAGGACCTGGGCAGTTGTGACAAGAACTTGTATAAAATCCCTGCAGCAGTTTTTTCAGGTCAGGGCAAGTGCCATACCAATGTCTCCCTCCCTTTTGTCGTAGGACGGGATGTCAAACTCATTTCATATGGCAGGCTTGATACCCTGCAACTTGGCCTGGGCCACATTCAGCAATAGTTAAGATAAAAATAAAGATAAACCATGTTGCAATTACTTACATTTATTTTAGATTTTAATGACTGCTAATGCCTGAAAAAGATATGATGGCCACTTGTCACAAGCTGAATAAAGAAATGAAAGAAGGGAAGTGTTTTCTCCCCCTTTTATTTTATGTAAAGGAGGGAGTCTACTGGCTGCAATAAGCATTCACCCTTAACTTATTTGAAGTTTCCTTTTCTTTGACGTGCCAGGCTGGGGTATCTACTCTCTACTCAGCAGGTAAGCAATCTTCAGTGCCATTGCCCCTTGCCTGGCCATGTACCAGCTTTTACCAGACTTATACCTCTCCAGGGCCTGTTAAGTGACTCTACACCTGCATGTGAGGTTTTGTAGGATTGCTGTGCCGGAATCTGGACTATGGGGGTGCGGCTTGTAGAGTGCACCAGTGTGCTGTTCTCTAATTCCTCCTGGGTGAACCCTGCTGGTGCATACTAACTGTTCTTTAATGTGCATTGATATAGTCCTGTTGCATGCTAGCAGAGTCTACATGGGGGAGTTAGAGTGCAAAACACTGTTGCACTCTAAAAATCACACACCTGTAGTGCGGACTCCAGGGTCAAGTAGACAAGTCTGAAAATTCTTGGGAAGTCTACAGACCAGATGAAAATGTTCGATGGGCAGTATATTTGACACCCTTGCCCTAGGACAGTCAGACTCTGCAGAACCTCTGCACTGGAAGCTACCCAATTGGCAGTGAAGATGCAGACAAAATGTCTCACATGCTGATAGTCCTCCAATGCCTTTCCACAGATTCCCCTACAGTGTTTCAGCATAAGGAACCATGGGATTCCCACCCCCAGCCCACAGAGGTGAGTGCAGAAACAGTGACAACACTAAGTTGGGTGGGGCTTTGCGGTAGGGTTCACCCAGGCTCAGCTGTAACTTAGGTGGTCAGACCTGAGTGCCAGTCACCTGGGTTAACTCTGCAGTATAAACATAGCCAGAGTTTTTTAAATATAAAGGTAGCAGTACATTGCTGACAACCCTCCCCTAGTCCCAATTATTTCTGAAATTCGTCATCCTTGTTATGAAGATGAACTGTCACCTTTGTTTACACTTTGAGTGGAATTGCATACGTAATCTTCCTCCTCTGGCCTCTTATCTGGAAATCTCATCTGTACAACTGATGCTAATGAACGTGCAAGTTGTGGGTTGGTGCTGTTGTCGGTCAAGTCAGACGAACTGAATCAATACTTTGTACTAGTGAAATGAACCCAGTAACGCTTACATCAGGTGTTTCTCCCTCCCCTCCCTTCCTTTTCCATTTCTACCACATTTCACCAATGTACTGTACTTGGCACCTGAATAAACACTTGCAAATATTTACAATTCCCCCACCTTTCCATAGCTTTTTTTGAGATCTTTCCTAAAACTCCCTCATATAACACCATTGAGTTCCTCCTCTTTCTTAATATAAACATGGAACTAATGTGCCCCTTGTCACAGTGGCCATCTGTTATGTGTATAGAAATTATTCCATTGCTCACAGATTTAGTCGGGGTGCTCCTACTCATTTTGCATTGCAATCTATAACTTACAATGAATGACTCATTGAAGAGACAGAAAATAGGTTCGTTCTTTGTTAATAAACTGTAAATTATTCCCATATTCACAGCTGTTTTCCTGTGATTTGTTCCATTCTCCAGGTAATATATACTGGTTATAAAGACATTTTAGTAAGATGGGCTCTGATAGTTACAATAAATGAAGTTCAACTTTACTATTAATGGACTTCATTTGTCACCTAAACTTACATTTTTATAACTTATATTAAAAAATGTACCTGGTGAATACACTGCTTTCAACAATTGGTGTGCAGTTGTCTACAAACACTTCCCATTTGTTCCATGGGCAATGGCTCTGCCATTGTATCACAACTAGCCAGGGCTCATATTTTTGTTAAGATGAACTAACCTTGAGCTGTGTTTCCAACACATTAGGAACTAACATGTCCTCTTCAGCAATGGGCACACACTGACTTTCTCCCATCTTCTTGAACAAACCTTTTTATATTGCGGAGGATTCAAAGAAAATCCATGAGGACATCCTTCTTGCGCCCATGTTGGTGCACAAGGACAAATCTAGATTCTTCTATTCCTCTCTATGCTGCTTCTACTTGCTCTATGGTGTTGAGATTGAGTGTTCTGCCACCACCCCCACCCCCACCCTTCAGAGGGTTAAGGTTTCTCTTGGGTGCCCTCATTTTCTCACATGAGTTGGTTTCCATTTGATAGCTTCATGTGGAAGTCTGTGTGTTCGCATTTGGAATATGTGCACCAAATATATCCAGTGCTTCCTTCTGATTCTGGTGGAAACACGCTGCTGTTTGGTGATGAAGTCTTTCTAACCAATGCCTAGAATCTTTCATAGGCACTTACTTTCATGGGTCATGTCAGATATGTTCAGAATGCCATTCCTGTTAGTCTCCCATTGCAGCTAACCTTGGGAGAGACCAAATCTGACCATATGCACTGAGACTACAATAGAAGACATAGACATAGATGTTGACATAAACAGTTCCTTTCAGGGCTTCAGACAAAGATGGCAGTCAATGATCGGTTTCAGTATGGAGGGATTTTCTGCACAGAAGCCTGACATATCTGGCATGAAAGCAGATGTGTTTGGTACTGTTGTGTGTGTGTGTGTCTCTCTCACAAACATCCCTGTCATGTATTTTGCTGCAGACACTGAAAGCAACATCTATGGCAGCATGATACTTGTACATGACATAAGGCTGGTGAAAAACATTTCTGTGAAACATGCTACAATGGAACTTACCAGGGTTGAACTGGATCAAAATAGCAGTAGTTTCTGCTATAGTGTCATGTATAGTATAGTGTAGTGTCGACAGTTTGTTTGAACAACTGACTTTCCTCTGCCAGAAAAACCATGTCCAGTCATGTGTGACTTCACCAGTCATACCATCATCTGAGGATGCCCCAATAAAGGCAGCAACAAGGAAGAAGTTGAGGAGTGGGTAACAATAAACAACTTGACTGTATGACTTCAAGGACAAATGTACCTTCCAAAGTACACAATGATTCTATGATTCTATCATTAATATTGTGCCACACTAGTGTAAACGTTGTGTTGAAATGTTCCCAATTAATTGTTTAAAGATAAAGATATATCTAGGTTTTAAAGATACACCTCTACCCCAATCTAACGCGGTCGTGGGGAGCCAAAAATCCCTACTGCGTTATAGGTGAAACGCTGTTATATCGGGGTAGCGTCGGCAGGGCTCCGGCGGTGATTTAAAGAGCTCTGGGCTCCGGCTACTGCCCTTTAAATTGCTGGCCGAGCCCCGCTGCTGCAGCCCCGGGGTAGCGGCGGCAGGGCTCCAGTGGTGATTTAAAGGGCCCGGGATTCCCCGCAGCCGCCGGAGCCCCGGACCCTTTAAAGCGCCGCTGGAGCCCCGCTGCTACTGCACTATATGCGAACCCGTGTTATATCGGGTCGTGTTATTGCGGGGTAGAGGTGTACATCTAGGTTGGTTACAGAAAACATATTTACTAGAGGCTCATGAGGCAACACTTTGAATGATAAACTACACTTTACTCAAAAGTAAAATGATTAGTTAAGCAAACAGAAATGCAATTACCACTTACACAATACTACGATTATATTTACACTCAGATGAAATAGTGTATTAATGGGTGATCAGTTCACCAACAACAGAGTGAAGTACAGCCTTATAACCCTGGAACCTAATGGTCCCCTTCAGATGTTAATCGGAGCTCTCCCCCAGTTTAGTTCGCTCCTTTTATATTCCTTTATAATACTAATTAACATTAAACTGTGCTTTATTATAATTATATTTCTGTCACCTACCTTAGTGTCTTTTTAATATTAGACTTTATTTAAATTAAATCTGCACCAATGTCCTTCCCATACTATCAATATAGATAGCATTTTAATAAGACATTCACAATTGTTAAAAACACTCATTAAACGCCTTGCTCAAACCAGTCATAACCAAAACATAATGGAAATATAACCCTCGGTCATGTCCTTTCTAACTCTTACTTTCCCATAAATCTGTATCTTCAACTTATCTCAACTTTCTCATACTAGCCATTTCAATTTCCCATACTCCTCTACACTTAGGCTAACTTAGACCCAAAACTTCTACTTATTTCTTAACTTAAACCATCCTATAGGCTACACTAGGAACTGCCATGCATCATCTTGTATCCTGGATAGGGAGTATTCTCTCTACATAGTTTCTTAATCATTTATAACCAGATTCCATTGTGAAACCCTGTTCCCTCAGGAGAGAGGTAAATAGTGGGGTCCCCCAAGGATCTGTACTGGGATCAATACAGTTCAACATATTCATAAATATGAAGAGGAGGTGAACGATGAAGTGGTAAAATTCACAGATGATACAAAACTACTCAAGATAGTTAAGTCCAAAACAGACTGCAAAGAGTTACAAAGGGATCTCACAAAACTGGGTGACTGGGCAACAAAATGGCAGATGAAATTCAATGTTGATGAATGCAAAGTAATGCACATTGGAAAACATAATCCCAACTATACATATAAAAGTATGGCGTCTAAATTAGCTGTAACCACTCAAGAAAGAGATCTTGGAGTCATGGATAGTTCTCTGAAAACATCCACGCAATGTGCAGTGGCAATCAAAAAAGTTAACAGTGTTGTGAATCATTAGGAAAAGGATAGATAATAAGACAGAAAATATCATATTGCCTCCATATAAATCCATGGTAGTACTGTGTACTCATGTGGTTGCCCCCATCTCAAAAAAGATATATTGGAATTGGAAAAGGTTCAGAAAAGGGCAACAAAAATGATTAAGGGTATGTAACAGCTTCCATATGAGGAGAGATTAATAAGACTGGGACTATTCATCTTAGAAAACAGATGACTAAGGAGGGATATGATAGAGCAGGGATTGGCAACGTTTGGCACGTGGCTGGTTGGTTTACTTGCTGCGTCCGCAGGTTTGGCTGATCGCGGCTCCCACTGGCAGCGGTTCGCTGCTCCAGGCCAATGGGGGCTGCGGGAAGTGGCGTGGGACGAGGGATGTGCTGGCCGCGGCTTCCCGCCGCCCCCATTGGCCTAGAGCAGCGAACCGCTGCCAGTGGGAGCCGCGATCGGTCGAACCTGCGGATGTGGCAAGTAAACCAACCGGCCCGGCCCAACAGGGGGCTTACCCTGGCGTGTGCCAAACGTTGCCGATCCCTGTGATAGAGGTCTCTAAAATCCTGACTGGTGTGGAGAAAGTAAATACAAAAGTGTTATTTACTCCTCATAAGATATGAACTGGAGATCACTAAATAAAATTAATAAGCAGCAGGTTTAAAACAAACAAAAGGAAATATTTCATCAACCTGTGTAATTCTTTGCCAGAGAATGTTGTGAAGGCCAAGACTATAACAGGGTTCAAAAAAGCACTAGATAAGTTCATGGAGGATAGGTCCATCAATGGCTATTAGTCAGGATGGACAAGGATGCAAAACTATGCTCTGAAGTGTCCCTAGCCTCTGTTTGTCAGAAGCTGGAAATGGGCAACCAGCTGATTACCTGTTCTGTTCATTCACTCTGAAGCACCTGTATTGGCCACTTTCGGAAGACAGGATACTGGGCTAGATGGACCATGGGTCTGACCCAGTATGACCGCTTTTATGCTCTTATAAATTTGAGTTGGAAAACTGATTTGGAAAATTGCCAGATGTACTATAAGATAACGGAGAAAGATTATGCAAAATTTGGAGCAGAATCGTCAAATTCTTCACAAGTTACTAGCCATAAAAAAAATCACATCAATGCAGTTGGCTTTTGTCTGTTTCCCTCTAGTTCTAAACTAGCTCAGATATATTCCTTCATTCTTTGGAATACTATGAGCTCCTTTAACTCTTTTTCTGTCTGTATTTTTTTTAAAAAGATTTTAATTATGCAAATATTATTAGTGATTTTTGTGGTGGTCAGTTATTTCTATTCTCACTGACTTCATAGGAATTAGACAAATGTCTTTGATGTGGATAATTTGTCTGGAAATCTCATTAAAACAGTCTTTTGTGTGCTGTTTTGATACTTCTTGCTTCTGCCTGGAGGTGACAGTGATATTGAGATGGGTCCAAACTGCAAGTTCAGATCCAGATCTAAAACTTCCAGAAGTTCAGGGTGTTTGGATCTAGGGTTTTACTTTAGTAAAGAGCTAGGGGCCAGCATCTCTGTCTGGATCAAGATTTGCACTTTCTGAAAGTTGGGGAGTTATTTGAATCTAGGATATTGACTCAGAGCCATCCCTAGCGAAAAGGTGCACTAGTAATATACAAATGGAGACTTTAACCCAACTCTTCTGAACCTCATAAAAATTCCGTTCACATTTGTTTCAAGTTTTGGGTGAAATCTTGGGCTCAAGAGTTTCTTGTACAAACATGTTCTCCCATCTTTAGCACCAAATCAACTTTTAACTCCAAAATGCTTTTGACAAAATGTAATACAAGAGTGTTCAGTGTCTCTCTCTTGTTAATACTTGGTATTAATGAACAACAAAGAGAACTGGATTTTTAAATCTCAGGTTGCAGGTCAATTATTTTATTGATGCATGATTGTGTCTTCAATCAAAGCTTGCTGTCTTTTGGCTTTTTTGTTAAATAAAATTCTGGCACAGCCTATTGTGTTTATTTTACTTAGCCATGTTTTCCCCAAACATAAATCAATTTTTTCCCATTGTTTGCTTAAACTAAAAGAATGAACATTAAGTATCTCAATTATTATTTTATAATGAAAACTAAAAGTAATTACTGCAAAACTTTGTTAATTAAGAATTAAACTTGCCCAGTGCTGCCTTGCGCCTTTCCAGGATGTGGAGAATGGCTAAATTTCTGAAAACCAATAAGTACAAAGTTAAAGTGCGCACCACTCCTGAAATGCAATCTTAACTCTTCCCCCTGGAGTCTGGCAATAGCCAATGGAAATGGTTCAGTAAAGGTGGTGCCACAATCAGCGAGTCTGAGGAAGGGCTAGAAGGATGTGCCATTGTTTGTAGTGTGTTCCACAGATTTGAATTCCAGCATTTATCTGCATGCACTCCAGCTAACCTCAGTGTGTTAGGGGTAGTTGTATTAAATGGTGAAAAAATTACCTGGAGCAGGTTGGTTGCTATAGAGTAAGGATATCACACTTCCTGTACACTCTAGATGTAGTCCTTAGTTTCCTGGGACACACTTCCTGCTGGGGCCAGAAACAAAAAAGCCCAGGACAGGGAAGTCACAGGCTGCAGCTACAGAGAGTAGCAGGAAGTTTTGTTACCCCATTGCTGTACATAACCCTTTATTATGAACAGAGGTGACACCAGTCTGCTCATCATGTACAGTTGGGAGAATTGTCATTGTGATATGATAAGACGTGTGTGACACTGCACCCCATATTCTTCATAGTGTTATTATTCTGATCAGGGCTGGCTCCAGGCACCAGCCGAGCAAGCTCGTGCTTGGGGCGGCAGATTCTATGGGGCGGCATTCCGTCCAATCCTAGGGCGGCACCGCCGCTTTTTTTTTTTTTTTGGTTTGCTGATCCGGCCTCCCTGTAGGGGGCGGCGGCGCGGAGGAAGGGAGCGCCCTGCTGGGAGCGGGCTGCGCACTCCATCTGCCCCAGCTGGTGCCAGGTCTGTAGCAAGCCCGGCAGGGCAGCCCGCGTCCTTCCCTCCCTGCCGACCAGAGCGGCGTGGAGCAGGCGGTGCGGCGGTCGAGGCCGCGTGGCGAGCGCCCCGCTGAAGCCCTGGCTGCCCCCCTTCTCTCCCCCCCTCACTTCCCCTCCATCCCACTAGCTGGGGCACATCTGCAGCGCAGGGAGTCCCCCTGCACCCTGGCTCTGGCCGTGCCGCAGGTTGGTTTTTTTTGCTTGGGGTGGCAAAAAAGCCAGAGCCGGCCCTGATTATGATATGATTATGGCATAATTATGATGCATTTTGTACAAGATAAGTCATCTGTGGTGTAAATGAAAAAGGCATGATTTGATAAATATAATTATCCTATTTGTATGCATGTATCATTTTTGTATCTGAAGTTATAAATACTGACTATGTATCTGTACTTCAAATGTAGTTATACGTGGGTAACGCCCACTAGACCAGATGCTTTTAGGCTAGCTAGCTGGCTGGGAAGGGCCTATTCAGGGCAATGAGCCATTAGGGAAAACAATAGGCCTAAGGAGAAGCTTATTTCCCACCTGGTGAGTCTTCCTGAGAACACTCCAGACAGTCTGTAAGTAATGGCTGCTATGACTCTACAAGGACATGTGACCTGGCCACATGATTCTGGACTCCATCTTGGGATGTCAGTATTTTTCCACAGACTGGACTGGGAACCAAGTTTTAAAACAAAGGGTTCCTTCCATATGCTAAAGCTATATAAGGCAGGGAGTGACATCTTCTGTTGTTCTTCACTCCCCACACAAGAAACTCCTGGAAACACCTGAGGAACAAAGACTGAACTGGCGGAAGTGCTGGACCCAGGCTAAAGGGATTTCTATCCAGTATATAAAAGACCTGGGGCTTCCAAGCTGTAAAGCAAGTGTAGCTTGCCCCTTAAGAATCTGCAGCCTGCTTGTACCATCAGCCGGGGTGAGAATTTGCTAATTCAGATCCTATCTTTCTAGTATCTTAGACTTAGTTTGCATTTTTGTTTATTTGCTAGGTAATCTGCTTTGATCTGTTTGCTATCACTTATAATCACTCAAAATCTATCTTTTGTAGTTAATAAACTTGTTTTTGCTTTATCTAAACCAGTGAGTTGGAGTGAAGTGCGTGGGAAATCATAGCTCAAGGGGCAAAGGCTGTTGCATATTCCTTCCACTGTGGGGTGGGGTGGGGGAGATGAACTCTATGAGCTTATGCTATATAGTTCCCTGTGCAGAGCAAGACAGTATAATTTTGGGTTTATGCTCCAGAGGGGAGCTGAGAGTTACCTTGGCTTTAGGCTTTTTACTGTTGGTTCATGCAGTGGCTAGTCAGAGAGCCTGCATGTAACTGCAACTGGGTGTCTCCCTACCTGTGTGAATGCTGGTGGAAGTGTAACACCGGGAGCAGGTCTGCAGCTTGTCACAGCAGTGCAGTGAGAAGGGAGCCCAGGCTGGTGGGTCAGAGGCTCAGTGGTACCCCCGTTCCAGGTGGCACCCCGTGGGGAACCCGTCACAAGGTGCATATATGATTTGAAGGATCCAGGTATGCCTCATTTCAGTGCTGAACTTTGTAGGTTGTGTCAGTAAAGGTGCAGGAAGGTGTTTTCTGGCCCTGGGGATTGCCAGCAGTCTGGTGGCATACGTGGCAGTGTTCTCTTGGGGCTTAGTGAGGTGTAAGTGAAGGAACCCTCAGGGCAAGGATGAAGGAGTGGTAATATTTTGCAAGTTTGGGCTGGTTTGTGTGACCTAGGCTGTGTGTCTGAGGGGAGGCCAGCTGGTGTAGGTAGCTCAGTTTGCAATGCTTGACCTAAATTTGAGTTTTGCCTTAGCAAAGAGAAGGTGTTAGATTTTTGTCCTATTGTGCTCATGTGCTCTGTTACTGCAATGTTCTGTGGTATCTGTGAGGGTGGAGTCCATTAAACCACCCCTTCATATCAAATCTCCTCCTCCCAAATACCACACTTTTAATTACTTTTGTCATCTCTTCCCTGTTTGTAGGGGGTGATATGGATGCTTAGTTTGCTCTTAAAATCATGACAAACAAATACACTCACCAAAAAACCAACAACCCTTTAAGCATTATTTGCACACATTTGGGGTCCAATCTTGCAACTTGTACTCATAATTAACCCTGTGATGGTGTGTATACCCCACACTGGCAGAGAAAACTAGAGTCAGAGCACTATCATTGTACCTGGTTTTGGGCCAGAGACATTTAGGGTTGGGCCCAGCTGGGAAGGAGATATGTGGCTGAATTAAGTATGAGTCCCAGCTATTAGGGGCTAATAAAAGAAGGACTTTATGGCAGTAGAAGGGAGGCAGGAGGCCTGGGGCAGAGCAGGCTTTAGGATTCTGTCCCAAGAAGGGAACTCTGACAAAGAGCCAGGAGAGAGACTGGGAAATACAGAAGTGAAGTGAGACTTGACAAAGGGCAGGATCTCAGGGAGGCTTCCTGGAGGTTTGGTTTCTGGAGGAAAGAGACATGGAGAAACATGGAGCCTTGGGAGTTGCAGACAGAAGCTGGGTCCTGGGGAGAGAGTCCTGGAATGTGTTGTTACAACAGGGATCGGCAACCTTTGGCACACGGCAGGTTCGCGGTTCGCCGCTCCAGGCCAATGGGGGCGGCAGGAAGCAGCGCGGGCTGAGGGATGTTCTGGCTGCCGGTTCCCGCATCCCCCATTGGCCTGGAGTGGCGAACCGCGGCCAGTGGGAGCTGCGATTGGCCGAACCTGCGGACGCGGCAGGTAAACAAACTGGCCCGGCCCGCCAGGGTGCTTACCCTGGCGAGCCGCGTGCCAAAGATTGCCGATCTCTGTGTTAGAATATAGATATTCGGGCCTGCCTGTAAAGGCCTATACTTTAAGAATTTAAGTGTATTTTTATCACTTAGCTAGTTATAGAGGTATAAAACAAAGAATCAAAATCACAGTCCGCCTGTGTATGGGCCTTCTCTCTTTAGGATAATCTGAGGCCTTGTTCTTAGGCTAAGGCCTTTGGCTAAGCAGCAGGGACAGCCATAAGCTGGGAAGCATACGGTCACATCCTCACATTCCAAACCAGTCACATTGAAATAAGATGGTATTGGGCTGTTAGGAAGATGATCCTGTCCTGATAGTGCCCATCACCACCAGATAAAGAAACATATCTTAAGATGGTTAAAGAAAACTTAGTTTGATAGCATCCTGTCTGGCAAGAAATCACTTATCAATGGTTGTGGTTGTGAAACCCTCATTTCTGTATTGTTTTATCCTTATGGCCCCCCACTTTTCTATCGTTAATCTGTCTGGTTCTCTAATTGTTTCTGTCTGCTGTATAATTAATTTTGCTAGGTGTAATTTAATTAGGGAAGTGGGATATAATTGGTTAGAGAAAAATGTTAGGATTGATTAGTTAAATTTCAGTAAAATGATTGGTTAAGGTATAGCTGAGAATATTAGTATATAAATTGGGGTCAAACAGGAAGTGGGTAGGAAATTGGAATCATACTTGCTAGAAATTAACCCCAATAAACATTGCATTGTCTGCACTTCGGACTTCTGGTCTTTTGCTGCTTGCTGTCTGCGTGACAAGAACCAGGGAAGTGGGAGGGTGAAGGGAAAGCCCTCTAACATGTGTTGTTCAGTACAAGATCAGGAAAAGACTCTGCAAAGCCTGGGGAGGAGTAAAGCACCTGTGAAGGAGTGAGCCTCGGGCAGGAAAAGGGCCTAGAGACAGCCCCAGGTAAGAAGTAAGTCCAGATAGGCAAGAAGGAGTCTGAAGAAGCAGATCTTAGGTGCATGCTACAGGATCCCTGGATTGGAACTGAGACTAGAGTGAAGGCCTGGGTTTCCCTACCAGCCACCAAGGAGGGTGGCATAAAAGGGACCTGGAGATAAGGGGTGTAAAGACCACTGAGCACAAAGTTAGGCCAAAGACCTGGTGTAAGGTCATTGAATTACTGTTTTGGAGGATTGGGTTACTCAAGAAATGGTGGGACTGAATGTGACCTATCTTGAGGGTGGAGTCATTAGAAGCACCAGACCATCACAGGGCCTGAATAGCTCCCAGATGGAAGGTGTTTCAATGCTGCAGCCAGCTACCAGAGAGCGTGCCAGCCAGTGAGTCAGTCTTCTACAAGCCCTTACTGATGTGATGCATGAATGGGACTATATATCTGAGTGAGAAATGTAGGCTTAGGCCCTTTTGAACTGATTTGAAAAATCAGACTTCATTAATTTTCTTCTTTGTTTTTCTTTCTCTAATGAGTAGGAACAACAGAAGTAATAGCCCTTAAGTAGAGAGTCACACTCTCATAGTGGAAAATAATAGACTTGGTTGACAGGGAAATGGTACTCTAGATGCAGTAGCGGCGCCAGCTTTGCCGGCGCCCTAGGCGGCGGAAGGTCCCGCCCCCGAAATCCCACCCCCAACAGCGGCGGCGGAAGGTCCCGCCCCCAAATTTCTACGGGCGGCGGGGGCGCAGGTGCCCCCAAAATAGCAGTGCCCTAGGCGACCGCCTAGGTCGCCTAATGGGAGCGCCGGCCCTGTCTAGATGGGAATTGGGTGGGAGAAGAAACATCTTGCATGATTCTCAAACAATTTCTTCTGATCCATGCAGTCCAATAGGGAAAAAAAATTCATTGGAAGCATTCAATAAGCAGTGCCTAGTACCGTTATCACTATAGTTTAGGGGAGGGGGAATCAGGACTCCTGAGATCTCTGAAATTAACCCAGTATATGACACAGGTAAGTCTTTCAACCTCTCTGGACCAGATTGTGGGTGCACAAGAGGGGACATAGGGCACAGTGAGCCTTTTTGCTTTGCCACCACCTTGCACATCTAGATTCTCACACTTATTAGGGAAATTGTGGTGCATCCTACAACTCTAGACACCCCCAACAAGATAGAGTCCTGGACCCTATTCTGTTTTGAAGACGAGAAGGAGTACATACTGCAGCTCCAAAAAGGAGGAGGATTTCCTGAGCATGTTTCCTCCAAGGATCCTGGAAGCATTCCTCCTGCCTCACCTCAGCAAAGGCAGAATGATTCCAGGAACTTTTGCTGTTAGTGTCCCTCTGTACCGACCCTTTCTGTGGGTATGGCCTATAAAAGCCCTCTGTGTTTACCCACTTTGTAAAAGGGGTATAATAATAGGTATCTGCTTCCACATGGGTCTCATGAGGCTTAATTACCTTTTAGAGAATACAGTGAATGAAAGGCTCAATGTAAATTCAGTTGTACTGGAAAGATCCCTGACACTGAAGTGTTTGTTGCCTGAACTGAGCAATTAGTACTATTATTTATATTTTGTTATGGTAATGACTCGACACCAGCCAAGATTGGGACCCCATTGTGCTAGGGGGTAGTAGACAGTCTATGCCGCAAAGAGATAAATAGATAAGACATCCAAAGGGTACAGGAAAGTGATAAAACATATGGGCAGTGAACAATGTGGTGGTGGCAAATGTCATGTTAGTTCCACAACTTCTTTTTGGTGTGGTTTCATTAGGAAGGCATTCGCTAATTATGTTATTGTTTGCCCTGTACACATAGAACTATATGGTTTATTTTTGTTCTAGATGCTAAATGTTATACTAGGAGCCTACTGATCTTAAATTAATTTGGCAAACTTTTGAGTGCCTTAAAGGCAAAGAACAAGAACAAGCATCTGCCTTAGGGTGTCAGACCTGTGTGTGCAATTTATCTAGATTTGTTTACTGGGGAAAGTTTGGGTTGCTGCTTTGATCAGTCACTACTAGTGGGGGTAGCTGCCCAACACCACAAAGTGCTAAAGTGCTAGCATTAGTCATGCTCAGTGTATTATATTTGGGATCCTGGTAATGCTGATAAGGGCTAAATAGAAAGTCTCAGTACAAGTGTCTATGCCATGCATAAGGATGCTGATAGGGTTTGTTTAAAGTAATCTCCTCAGAGGAGAAGTTGTGCTGAACTCACCGTAATCATTGCTATATGGCAGATCGGTGACCCTGAAATCCATCTACCTTCCTACCTGGGACTACACATACAACTCTCTCTGAGGTTGGGACCTACCTAGGAGAACAGAGGAAAGAGTGGAAACTTCAGTGTCAGGGTGGGCAATGGTCAGACTCATAATTTGATGGGGAAGCACCCACCCCAACACCATAACATGGGACTTACTGTGAGGCAGAGGTGAAAGTAAGCTAGTACAGTCTGGTACGGCATACCGGCTTCCCCAGGCTGGTGATTTAAAGGGCCAGGGGCTCCCGGCAGCGGCCAGAGCCCCAGGCCCTTTAAATTGCCGCCAGAACCCCGCTGTCTGAGCCCCCGGGCAGCAGAGGCATCCGGGAGCCCTGGGGCTTGGGTGGCGATTTAAAGGTCCGGGGCTCTTGCTGCTGCGGGGAGCCCCGGGCCCTTTAAATTGCCCTGGAGCCCCGCTGCCAGAGCCCCTGGGGTAGCGGCGGTG
This sequence comes from Platysternon megacephalum, assembly GCA_003942145.1. Lineage (NCBI taxonomy): Eukaryota > Metazoa > Chordata > Testudines > Platysternidae > Platysternon > Platysternon megacephalum. Next base: position 1,068,210 of record QXTE01000043.1, on the reverse strand, counting down.
GCTGGGGTCTCCAGCGGCGATTTAAAGAGCCCGGGGCAGGACTGGCAGCTGGAGCCCCAGGCCCTTTAAATCGCCGCCCGAGCCCCGCTGCCAGAGCCCTGGGGTAGTGGTGGCAGATCTCCAGCAGTGATTTAAAGGGCCAGGGGTTTCAGGCGCCGCTACCGCTGTGGAGCCCTGGGACCCTTAAATCTCCACCAGAGCTCTGAACCCCAGGGTAGAGGTGGCAGCCGGGAGCCCCTGGGGCTCCGTCGGCAATTTAAAGGGCCCGGGGATTTAAAGCCATGCCTCTTCCGATTGAGGCCCTGCCCTTTCCAGTTGAAGCCCCACCCCTGCTCAGGACTCTGGCATACCGGTAGGTCATTTAAGTTACTTTCACCCCTGCTGTGAGGGGAGAAATAGCACTATATTTGATGGAAGATTAGGATGGTTCATGTGAGGCAGCCACCTTTTCCAGTAGAATACCAAAGAATGGCAAGGAAAAATGCATTCTTTTAGAAAAGGGGCTGTTGAAGAATTCCTATTCATTTGTTTTTTTATCTTCAGTTCATTTGTTTTGTTTGGAAGACTATGTATCTTTCTGCAAGACTGCAGTTTCTGGTCTGATCAGTCAAGCAAATGAACAATTGAGTACTGCCCTTAATAGTAACGCTCCCTGGAAGCTACTGTGCGAGTGCTGAATGGGTTTTTTTTTGCCTAAACTCTAGTAAAACTTCAAATAAAAATTATTTGTACTCTTATAAAAAGGAGTAATATAAAATTATCAAAATAACGTAATTAGAATAATTAGCAAATTGTGAAGAAAGCTCTTTAAGACCTATAACTGCACAGTCAAGCTACTATCACTATAATTTATGGGCTGACATTTTACCTGAGCTTTAAGCAACTCTAACAGTTGCTTCGCTACTCGTTAAAATAAGTGCATCGCTCTGAGTGATTATAGTATAAAGTTATATGGTAAACTGATTCCAGACTGTGAGACAGAGCCTTCTGACAGAAGTAAATCCATAATCCACTGCAACATTCCTTCTATAGTTTACCCTGATTTCTTCTGAACTTTAGTAAGAAATTATTCAAATATATTTTGTTCAGCCTCCTTTTTTCTTGATAGTGACACCAACATGTGGAGAAGTTACCTTTTGTGGCAGAAAAAGGAGAATTATGAATGTGCTGGGGATGTTACAGCTGTTGTCTGCCTTTATGTTGCTGCTGTTGGAAAATACAGAACACACTGGTGACTCTGTCTATTATTAGAGAATGAATTTCAGCAGCTGCCTAACAATATAAAGGCAAAAAATAAAAAGGAATATTGGATTTCTATTTTCCCCCCAGATACCATGATGAGAGGATGGGGATAAGAGGTGATCTGTTTCTGAAATACTCACTGTTACGTTAAAGTTGCAGTTAGGGGCTCATTGCTGAGTGGCAGATTTTATATTAGATTTGTGGATTTATTCAGGTGAACCCCATTCCTTTCTAATGACTCATCCCTTTTAATCAATTTTTGCAGAAGAGTGCAAAGTTCCTTTGGTAGCAGGTATCCCCAGGCCCTCATGTTTGACTTTGCTGGAAATCTAGTTTCTAAAACTGTGTCTATGTGTGTCAGTGTCTCTGTGTACATCAGAAGTGGTTGCTCATTGTATACCTTTGTCAGGCACTTAATGAATTTATAAAGCATAAGTAAACTTTACTAGAAGAGGCCTGCCTACCTACAGGACAAGGAAACAGAGTTCTAATTCTGGCTTTGATGCTGACTCCCTTTGGGCAAATCACGTAACCACTTTGCCTTAGAAGAATCAGAGTGGTCCAGTAGATAGAATATGACACATATACAGATCAGGGGACCAGAGGTTCTCTTCTTAGCTGTGGCACTGACCGTGGGCAAGTCCCATCACTTCTGTCTCTGCCTCACAGGGCTGATCAAGCCGAAGTAGATGAGCAAGAAGAGCCTGTGCTCTGGGGGTTCTATTATTGGATCATGAAGAAAAGCAGGGGTCTGGCCTGCAGCCACCCCAGTAACCTGTGCAACTCGTTTTTTCTAATACTCATACTCTAGGGATAAGCTCTTGCCAGTGTCCAGGTTTCTGTGGTCTTGTGTCAATTCAAACATCCTCCTGTCAAGATGCAAGCCAGGTTCAGGCTCACTGAACTTTGCACCCATAACTTACACTTCAGTGCGTTTACCCACCCCTTAATCATATCTCCACTTGTGCGTTCTACAGTGGATGATGTCTCAGAAGATAAAACAAGTTTGGCTGCACACAATAAAACCCCCCAAGATCTTGTGTTTGGAAAAACTTTCTAATCTCCCCTGAGACATCTGTTTCTTTAGAAGTGAGGAACTGCTGGCTGCCCTGGAGCCCTGCAGCGATGTGTGTCGGAGGGTCTGCTCTATAATTTGTTGAGCATAATAATTCTATAACTGTAATGCTAATTATATGTTACCACTTTTTATAACAGCACATAGAGAAATGATTTATAACTTAACAGTTTTACAGGAGCTTAGGATGGTTTGTTAGCTGAAAATTAGCATTTATGCTATAGCTTCCAGGGACTTTTACTGTTAAGGACAGTATTCAGTTGCTGCTCAGTTGCTTGAATGATCGGGCCAGAAACTGCAGTCTAACAGATGCAGGTCCAGAGTCCAGAATTTCAGTAATAAGTTCTTTATTAAAACACTTCCTCTTGTAGTCTCTCACCACAGAGGCAGGGAAAAATCCAGAGGGGTCGGGAGCTTTAAGGGTGAATAAACCAACACTAGGGTTCAAACTGGGTTACTTCTCACTAGCGAGATGTGGGAGGAATCAGCTTCTGGGGGAGGTTGAGATGCCTTTCAGTGGGGGGGATGAGGAAGAATTGTAACATGAGTGTGTTCAGATGGAGGCTGCTCTCAATCCTTGCAATGCTTCCCTTTACAGGCAGAATTTGTGCTAGTGGACCACAATTCAATTTCTCCATGTCTGATTTCCATTTGGATTGCATGAACATGGTGGTTCCAATGTCTGGAGTCCATATGACCTTAGCTGGAACACTACACAAAGGTGTAGCTTCAGGGGGGCTGAAGCTGATGTATGCCATTATCTTCTTTCGTTCATAGCATTAAAAAAAGAGAGCTTTCTCAGAAGTTTGGGCAGACCGTCGGGAAAAAAATAAATAAGCCAGTGGTACCCCTCCGCCTGCTTAAGGAGAAGTTTAATATCTTTTTAAAAGAGTAGGTCTGGCTAAAATTCACACTTTTAATAAAAGAAGGTTCTTCAGCTATCCCAGGCTATATGTTAACTATTGCTGAGCACTTAATTTCTGCTGGGGTTTTTTTTCTATGGAGTTGTAACCCTGGAAGTATTCAAGTCGTAAAGAACATTGAGGTTTTCATATGTACACAAATCACTGTATAAAACCAAATGTCCTTCTTTTCTAGGTGTTAACTGATAAAAACCAAGCCTGGAATTACGCCCTAATCTTGCAAGTTATTCTGTGCAGTTGGGCTCCGGGTAGCTTATAGGGTGGTTTAGGTTAAGAAATAAGTAGTGTGACGGTGCCCCCCATAAGGCTTTATGGAAATAGGCGTATGAATATATATGACATACCTGGAATATGTTCTGTGCTACATATGCCATGTAACATATCTATGTAAAGGTTATGATCTACTGAATCTATTAATCCTATTTGTATGCGTGTATCATTTTTGTACTCAAAGTTATGAATATTGGCTTGATTTCTAAATAACCTTAGTAGAGCATTTGGTCAGTTCCTGGAGAAAGGAATTTGCAAAGTTAAGTGCCCAATCAGGAAGCACTTAAGGAACAATGCATCTTGGAATGCTCCAATCCACATAAGTAATTTTCCTGGAGACATTCAAGATACCATGTGGGCAACGGCTTCTGCCTGTAAAAACTGTGAGTCATGCATGGACATGTGACTTGCCCAGGTGACTCCAGAACTCCATCTTGGAGCTGGACATTGCATAGGAGAGAGGAGGGAGTCTCCACCCACAAGAGAAAGTCTATTTAAGCCCAGGGGAGACCCCTCCATTTTGTCTTCAGCTGGCTAGAGAGAGAGCCTCTCCACCCCCAAAGATACCTGAAAGAAACTGGAACAAAGGACAGTGACTGCAAGGGGTGTGAGTGATTGCTGGACCCAGACTAAAAGGAGATTAGTCTGTAGAAGGAAGCATTCTGGAACTGCTGAGGATCTTATCTGTATTCAGTTTATTACTGTATTAGACATAGATTTGCATGTTTTATTTTATTGACATTAAGATCAATCATTAGATTAAATAATTTTTGGAGGGAGGTGCAGAACTTTCAGTTTGGAGTCTACATTAAATCAAATAGGTTTCAAAAATTAAAGCACAATGTATATGAGATTTTAATCCACTGAAAAATGTTGAAGCAGGAACAATATCTAAATGAACCTGTCTGAAATGTTTTGGCACGTTCAGAATTTGCTTAGTAGGCAGAATAATAAGGTCAATAAATAATCATAACTTCTTTAACATGTCCTGACAAAGTGGTCCCAAAAGAAGGAATGATAGAAAATTAAGAGCAGTGGAAAATTTTAACTAGCAAACAGAAATCTGGAATACAGACAGTGTACTGGAACATCTCAATAGATCCATACATTTTTCTTTCATCTTTTTTGACCAGAGAAATGGGTGTGCATTAATTCTTTTTATTATTCCAGATAAAAAATACTTCAAGCCTGCTCTTGTCCAATACAGGTCAATGTCAAAACTCCTATTCGTATTAATGAGTAGGAGACGTTGCTTCAACATATCAACATAAAACATTAAAGCACATTTAAATAATGTGACACTGTAGTTTAGGAAGGAAAGAAGGCTCTCTATTTCAATTTAGAATCACAGAATCATAGAAGATTAGGGTTGGAAGAGACCTCAGGAGGTCATCTAGTCCAACCCCCTGCTCAAAGCAGGACCAGCTCCAACTAAATCATCCCAGCCAGGGCTTTGTCAAGCCGGGCTTTAAAAACCTCTAAGGATGGAGATTCCACCCCTTCCCTAGGTAACCCATTCCAGTGCTTCACCACCCTCCTAGTGAAAACGTTTTTCTGAACATCCAACCTAGATCTCCCCCACTGCAACTTGAGAGCATTGCTCCTTGCTCTTTCATCTGCCACCACTGAGAATAGCCGAGCTCTATCCTCTTTGGAACCCCCCTTCAGGTAGTTGAAGGCTGCTATCAAATCCCCCCTCATTCTTCTCTTCTGCAGACTAAATAAGACCAGTTCCCTCAGCATCTCCTCATAAGTCCTTGCCCTCCACTGGACTCTCTCTAATTTGTCCACATCCTTCTTGTAGTGTGGGGCCCAAAATTGCACACAATACTCCAGATATGGCCTCACCAGTGCCGAATAGAGGGGAATAATTACTTCCCTCGATCTGCTGGCAATGCTCCTACTAATGCAGTCCAATATGCCATTAGCTTTCTTGGCAACAAGGGCACACTGTTGACTCATAGCCAGATTCTCGTCCACTGTAATCCCCAGATCCTTTTCTGCAGAACTGCTGCTTAGCCAGTTGGTCCCCAGTCTGTAGCAGTGCATGGGATTCTTCCTTCCTAAGTGCAGGACTCTGCACTTGTCCTTGTTGAACCTCATCAGATTTCTTTTGGCCCAATCTTCCAAGTTGTCTAGGTCACTCTGGACCCTATCCCTACCCTCTAGGGTATCTACCTCTCCTCCCAGCTTAGTGTCATCCACGAACTTGCTGAGGGTGCAATCCATCCCATTATCCAGATCATTAATGAAGATGTTGAACAAAACTGGCCCCAGGACCGACCCCTGGGGCACTCTTCTTGATACTGGCTGCCAACTAGACATCGAGCCATTGATCACTACCCCTTGAGCCCGATGATCTAGCCAGCTTTCTATCCACCTTATAGTTCATTCATCCAATCCATACTTTTTTCACTTGCTGGCAAGAATACTGTGGGAGACCATATCAAAAGCTTTGCTTAAGTCAAGATATATCACATCCACCACTTTCCCCATATCCACAGAGCCAATTATCTCATCATAGAAAGCAATCAGGTTGGTCAGGTATGACTTGCCCTTGATGAATCCATGTTGACTGTTTCTGATCACTTTCTTCTCCTCCAAGTGCTTCAAAATGGATTCCTTGAGGACCTGCTCCATGATTTTTCCAGGGATTGAGATGAGGCTGACTGGCCTGTAGTTCCCCAGATTCTTCTTCTTCCCTTTTTAAAGATGGGCACTATATTTGCCTTTTTCCAATTGTCCGGGACCTCCCCCGATTGCCACGAATTTTCAAAGATAATGGCCAATGGCTCTGCAATCACATCGGCCAACTCCTTCAGCACCCTCGGATGCATTGCATCTGGCCCCATGGACTTGTGCATGTCCTTAACCTGTTTTTTCACCACTGAGGGCTGCTCACCCTCTTCAAATACTGTGCTGCCCAGTGCAGCATTCTGGGAGCTGACCTTGTCTGTGAAGACTAAGGCAAAAAAAGCATTAAGTACTTCAGCTTTTCCACATCATCTGTCACTAGGTTGCCTCCCCCATTAAGTAAGGGTCCCACACTTTCCCTGACCTTCTTTTCATTGCTAACATACATGTAGAAACTCTTCTTTTTACCTTTCACATCTATTGATAGCTGCAACTGCAATTGTGCTTTGGTCTTCCTTATTACACCCCTGCATGCTTGAGCAATATTTTTATACTGCTCCCTAGTCATCTGTCCAAGTTTCCACTTCTTGTAAGCTTCCTTTTTGTGTTTAAGCTCACTGAAGATTTCTCTGTTAAGCCAAGCTGGTTGCGGCCATATTTACTATTCTTTCTGCACATTGGAATGGTTTGTTCCTGTGCCCTCAATAAGGCTTCTTTAAAATACAGCCAGCTCTCCTGGACTTCTTTCCCCCTCATATTAGCCTCCCAGGGGATCCTGCTCATCAGTTCCCTGAGGGAATCAAAGTCTGCTTTGTCTGAAGTCCAGGGTCTGTATTCTGCTGCTCTCCTTTCTTCCTTTTTTCAGGATTCTGAACTTGACCATCTCATGGTCACCGCTACCCAGGTTACCACCCACTTCTACTTCCCCTACCAGTTCTTCCCTGTTTGTGAGCAGCACAGCACAGTCAAGAGGAGCACAGCCCCTAGTTGGTTCCTCCAGCACTTGCACCAGGAAGTTGTCCCCAACACGCTCCAAAAACTTCCTGGATTGTCTGTGCACTGCTGTATTGCTCTCCCAGCGGAAGTCCCCCATGAGAACCAGGGCCTGTGATCTGGAAACTTCTGTTAGTTGTCCGAAGAAAGCCTCAGATAATATTTACAAGATTGTAACTAGAACTAGACTTCAGAGGAAATCTTGGGTATAGTCAGGATAACATTAAAAAAAGAGACGTTTAATACATCTAACATTTGTTATACACCGGCAGGAGTCATTACATTACTAGTTGCATAACTATGTTTATGAAGAAGTAAACACAAACTTGTCTTTGCACTGTGTAGGTCACTCAACTGGTAGCTGGGGAACCTGGATTCAGTTCTTTGCCTTTTGTTCTTTCCCTGTGGAACATGATCATTTAGTCTCCTGAGAGCTGTAATATTTGGTTTGTTTCTGGTTGTTGGGGTTGGCATAGGAGTAGCTGGATGATGTTTAGTGGCTTCTGACATACACGAGGTCAGACTAGATGATCTGTTGTTCCTTTCAGGCCTTAACCTGTGCATGCGTCCACACACAAATAAACACTCGTGGCTGACCTGGGTCAGTTGACTTAGGTTCATGGGGCTCAGGATGTAGGGTTAAAAATAGCTGTGTACAAGTGAGGGCTTGCAGGCTCCCAGAGCCCAGGCTCTAGACTGGAACCAAACATCTACATGGCTATTTTTAGCCCTATATCCGGAGGCCTGTGGGCCTGAGTCAGTTGACCTGTCCCAGCTGTGGCTCTGCCGTGGGTCTTTTATTCCAGTGTGGATGTATGGAATGACTTCCATCTTGGACTTGGATAAATAATTATGGCCCAGATTTTAAAAAGTATTTAGGCATTATTCTGCTCAGAAGTGTAAGGACTGAGACCTACTTTAAAAAGTGACCTAGGCCTCCATTTCAGAAGAGAGTACAGTGATAAGGTGCTTGTATTATAGCAGAGCTACTGATGAAAAGCACTCTATAAAAGCTAGGTCTCTTGTTTATTACCTAGCCATACTAGCATATCAACTGCAAACCTAGGTGAGAATTACAACTATCTAAATTACCACTAACTCCTACCAACAAACATTTCTTTCTGTTTAAAAAAACCTAGGAAATTGAATGGCAAAAAACTTTGTTAATACAAAGTTAAGGTTGCCAGTTATAGCTTGTGCCCTTCAGTAATGTGAAGCTTTGCAAAAACTCAAACTTCTAAAACCCAGAAAATACGAAATTTGTAAATTTTTTAAGAGTTAGACATAATTGTTTCTTTTACATCTTTGTTTCATGACAATTGCACGTGAGTCCCCTTGCAATAACTGACTACTCTTGTTTTAGATTAAGCACTATGTAGGAGGATGAATAAAAAAAGTTGATTTGTATACAGACTGCCCATGTTTCCATTAAGATATTTTTATTAATAAAATGTTTCTCTCAGAGTGATATGGGTAGACATTAAAGAGGAAGGGAAATAAGTGATATCTAATCATAAAATATTTTAAATATGTACAAAAAAGTCAAATAAGAAAAAAGGTCAACTATGTAAAGATGTTAATTCTACGCTTTATAACAATCTGAAAAGTGATAGTCATTTTAAATGGCCAACACAAACAAGACATAATCAGGGCTGACTTCTCTCACCCAGATTCCAGGACTCATAAGCCCCGGGAACTCTTGGGGGGAAAGCAAGCTGACTTGTTTAACTTGGCCATAAAAATGGCTAACCCTTTTCTAATGTTAATTTTCTTTCAGATTATTCTCTATACTTCTAATCACACTGTGAAACGTTCTCAGGCCTATTCTATATGGACTTTCACTCCCTTAGTTGCAAGTGGAACTCTGTATACCTTCCGAAAGACAGTGGATTTCACTACTTGCTAAAGGAACATAAGAATTGCCACACTGTCACACCCAGCAGTGGCCATCTCTATATATTAATACTCTCTCTATACAATTTTTTGTATACCTCCTGTCTTGTAAAGAATCCTCTAGTTCAATTACCGGGCTTTCAGAATGTTGTGAAATAAGTTAAAAGTAGACTACTAAATTGTGTGAATGTTGTACTTCAGGATATAAATGTCTAGCATCCGGAGCATTTCCTACAGTAACTACTGTGACTGACCTAGACTTCCTTAGACACACCAGGAATTAAAATGTAAATACATATCCTTGCTTTGAGACTCAAAGCCCATATTTTCAAATGGGCCTCTCTTCTGGGGAGTGTGCCCCCCAAACTTTTTGCCCTAGCAGTAAATAGTAGACAAAAATGTTAGTTGTCATAAACAGGTATTTAATTTTATATCTGCAAAGAAGGTAATTTTTCATCTAAGTACTATTGTGTGCTATTGATAAATTATGGGTGTAATTTTTTGTGCAGATAAAAATGGTGGTTGAGATGAGGCCTGTCTAAAGATCTGGCTGTACATGCAGTTCTCTTTCTCACCAACACCCAAAATTCTAGCAGACAAAATTACTCTGATGCGCGTCCTTACACAATCAGACTGTGCACACTGTTAGGCCCCAATCTTGCAATATTATTAGTACAGGCTGACTCTATTGACTTCAGTAGTACTCCTGGCAAATAATGAATGAAATAAGAGAATGAAATAAACAAGGAAATTAGTTTTTTGTTTTAATATGTTTCTTAACCTGACAGCATCTTTCTAAAAACTGACTGTTTTGGTGAGCTGTCAGTCAAAAGAACAACTTCCTATTTTCAGAGGAAGCACTGATGCAGAAGTCCAGTTACTGAATAGAACAGACCTTTTACTTCACGGTTAGAGCAAGTATTAAATGTTTCTTTGGGCCAAATTCTGTGGTCCTTTTAATTGAGTAAAACATACATTGGAGACAATGGAAGTCTTGTTCAATGAAGGGCCATGGAATTTAGGCTTTATTTTAAATATGAGATCAAGAAACTGTGTCACCTCTTTGGCACTTGCGATAGGAGATGGCTACATAGATTAAGCCTACAGTGTTCATTTTAAATTCTAGATTTCCTGAATTACACACTTCAAATCTCAGGAGGTCAATTCAACTCTTCTGAGATAGAGAAGTAATAAATATCTATAATTCCTTTGTAGTATAGTGATCCATTCAATCAAGACCATAAAAGGAGGTCATGACAGCTCCTCCCGTGAGTTGAAAACATTGGTGGTACTTGTCAGAGTAATCGTTTGCCCTTCACTCCACTGTTGTGCAACATGTTCTGTGTCAATGAGATGTTGTTCTGCACAGCCGGTAAGCTGCATTTGAGTGGTTTACTCCCTCTCTGTGTTTAAGATCCAGTCCTGAAAAAGTGCACTGCACACATGAGTGGGAATTAGCAAACTAGGGTCTACGCTTTATACAGACGTTGAGATGAAAGAGACTAAACAGTGTAAATCTTAGCACCTAGATATATAGTGACTGTCACTCTCTACATACCTCATGTAAATACTGATATTTACAATACTCTAAAGCATAGCCTTGGCCCTTCAAGTTCACAGTTCCATTCTGAGTTATTTTTCAAAGGATAACCACACTCTAATGAACAACCTCCCTTGGAATTCCCAAATAGCTGAATCAGACTTCTCTGTCAGATGTGAGAGATGAAGAGCCATTACAGTTAACTAGTAGTACTCTTTCTTATAAAGCCAGACCTTTAATACCTATTTAAATTTCCACTTTGTAACTTAACAATTTCACATTGAAAAATATAGCCACAGGGCTGCATGTTGAATAGACTTACTCCCTTTAGGATATTATCTCTACATTAGCAAAACAAAACACAGTTAATAATTACTATATTTATACTATGTTATTTTATGGAAAGTCTCTCTCACCAGCAGGAAAGTATAAGTACTTCTAGGAAGCACTGGGGAATAATGAAAGTTGCCAAAAATGTAAAATAATACAGATTTTCTTATGAACCATGAAAATGTTATGTTTAAACTAAATCAGTAACCTTTAGCATTCACATGAGAACAGCAAAAAATATGAGCAGGGATTTTTTTTTTTATAAAAGTGTCTGTCTAGAAGATATTTATTTTAGACATCTGAAAGCTTGGTCCTTACTTTTTATTAATTAAATAAGGCTTGAAACCTCAGATGTCAAGAAAAAAAGAGAGCCTACTAAACTAGGCTCAGAAGATCAATGAGCAATAAGTAGAAAAATTCTCTTTTCAAATCTCAAAATGAATCTTAACAGTGGATTTTCTATTCTGTTGCTTTCTCCATGGCCTCATATTGAACCATTATGGTTGTAATTGTACTAAGATTTTCCCTCTCCATTGGATTTAAAAATTTTTTTTTTTACTTCATTTACTTTTCAGAGTTTCCACCTTACTTCCCACTTTCTCACTTCCTTCCTTCCATCCACAAAGCCCATATACCACATGTGATAATATTCTACTGAGGAGGGCTAGATCAGTGACTTTCTGTGGCCTTTCACTGCATGCCCACCTTCCAATGGCCAGAGAGCTAACTACAGAAAAATGTGAGGCATGCTGTCTCAGCCAGGGGCTTACCAAATTATCTGCAAAGAGATCATAGCCTCTGCTCACCTGGGAGTGAATAAGAGTGTAGTATTCTTAGATTCTGGTGCCAGACTTGACTGCAGTTACTCAGTAGTGTATAGCTTGCATCTGTAATAGTGCCTTTAATCCTGAGAATCCCAAAGTTCTTTACCCATTCAACAGACTGATCTACAAACTATGTCATAGAAGTTAGACCTTATTGGGTCATCCAATCAATTTTTTTACTTTCCTAACACCTGAGTGTGATGTACCTGTTCAACAGCACATAGCAACACAATAGTTTAGGAGAGAAAAAAGACAGAGAAAGATATTCCTGAAACTGCAGGGGTAAGTTAGGTAGCCAGAAAAAGATGTCACTTGCCAGGGCATTGGCATTTACATCCCTATGAGTCTGTAGATCAGTCGTGAGAGTTGTCTATCCAGGGAGCCCAACTCTTTGGGAAGAATGAGGGCACAAGATACCCTAACTACAACTCCCATGAGGCACCATGGCACCTTAGGCAGATGCAGTTTAATGTCAGATTGGGTCAATCTTTTCATTCCATGAAATAAAATTTTCAATTTTTCATTGATTTGGGACTAAAACAAATGTCAGAATATCAGAATTTCCCACAGGATGGAAATTCTGACTTTTGTTCAGCTCTAGTTTCCAATAATTCCAACTTTAATTTTATAATATTTAATGTGCCCCTTGTGAATACTACAGTATTAGTGGTAAACCTTTAGGCATGCAAAGGAAAATAGCTCATATATACATATAGGGACAGATTTCTGCTTTAGTATGTGCCTTCCTCTTGTTTCCCTTGCTGACAAGATGTCAGTTATTAGAGTTGATTAATGGAGTTTCTTCTTTCAGGAAACAGTAGTTGGGTCTAAAGAAGTATTCCCTAGCCGGAAGTTTCCCAACAAGATTCAGACTCTGTGACTGTCTTTTGTATGTACCAGAGGTTCAGGAGTTTCTGCATGTTATGGTTCAATGGTTCTGAATTATTCTTGCCTGGATCTTTTACTTACTTCCACATTTTAGATGATAATAAGCATTCAGCAGGAACAATCTGAAGTGAGATTCTATGTCTGAAGTCAGAGCACCTCTGGTAGACAAAAGTTACTACACCTCTACCTCAATATAACGCTGTCCGGGAGCCAAAAAATCTTACCAGGTGAAACCGCGTTATATCGAACTTGCTTTGATCCGCCGGAGTGCCTCCCCCCGGAGCGCTGCTTTACCATGTTATATCCAAATTCACATATATTGGGTGGCGTTATATTGGGGTAGAGGTGTAGTACCAGATGATACCAAGAAGACCAATACCGAAGGAAAGAATCCCGCTGTACTCAATGAGTATTTGATCAGATCCTATATTTGGGGTTCTCAAGGGGTTAGTAGTCCTTCAGGGAGCATAAGGGTCCACTTGGCCCATGATGACTCTGTAAACTACACCTGGGAGCAGGTTGTTAGTCAATTAAACAAGGAAGCATCTGGGCTTAATAAAAGGTCTATGGAAAAAGCTATGCTCCCTAGGTGTGGAGCCTGAATTACGGAGAAGCTGTGTTCCTAGAGCTGTGGAACTGCAATCAAGTGTGCTGCTAGGGCAGGAAGCCTGAGTTAAGTGGAAGGCATGTTGCAGGGATGGGCAGCCCAGAAGGAGCCTGGCCAGAGGCAAATAATCGAGTTAGCTGAGGGGCAAACAGACTGAGTCTGACTGAGTTTCTCAGCGGGGAAGCTGGGGTAAAAAAGGAGGATGAACTTGCTTTGCTTAATTTTGAACCCACTTGAACACCATGAGTCCAAAAGTTTGAGTAACGTTCTAGCAGTGTGTTTTCATTTCTACCTAAGGGAAACTGAAAAAATGAGCAGGCAGAGAGAGAGAAAAAATTTAAATGCAAAAATAGAAAATAATCCCCTCCCCCCCCCCCCCCCCAACTAGCATGGCACTAGTGGCCTGGCCCTAACTATGATATACATGATTAATCTCTGTCTAATGTATAGCTCAGTCTTCTGTCCAACTAGAAAAAAGATTTTCGTTTTAAGTTGAAGCCCCGGGGGGGGGGGGGGGGGGGGGGGGGGGGGGGGGGGGGGGGGGGGGGGTTGAGGGGATGGATGGGGGCGAGGAGTCTATGAGCTTAAACTAGTTTTGTAAATTCTGAACCTGAAAAGTATTTCATGATGTTTGCCTCCCCATATGCATGACTATCACCTCTCTCTCTCTCTCCGGTACTTATATGACCCCCATCACCATAATACCCGAGTGCCTCACAATCTTCAATGTATTTATCCTCACAATACCCCTGTGAGGTAGGAAAGTACCATTAATCCCCACTTTATGGATGTGGAACTGAGGCACAGAGAAGCTAAGTGTTTTGCTCAAGGTCACCCAGGAAGTCTGTGGTGGAGCAGGGACCTTAACTCAGGTCTCCCAAGGCCGAGGCTTGTGTACTAACCACAGTCCTTCTTCCCAAAATGTTACAATCTATCAATAGCAGAGCTTCTTGGCTGCAAAAAGTATACCTGTAACCCTTTAACATAAGAGTGATACCTTCTAGGATAACCTATTATTAAAATATTTTCTTAGGAGGAAAGTAAAATACATATTTAATAGGCAAGCAGCCTATTTAACATACAGAATAAACAGACAACAGTGAATATTATGGTGGTGTTACTTCACCTGAGTTCAGTTACTTTTTTATAAACAGGAATCTCTGTTTTCTCAGCTGCAGAATTTGTCATGGTATTGTGTTCCAGAATCTCCACTTTCATTTGAAAAATAATGGCTCCTTGCCCTTAGGTTGTGAAGATGCACTCAGTTTGTTTTCAAGGTTAACTGATGAAGTGACATCAGCCTCAGTTTCGTTATACAGCCTGAAACAATCGTTTGGGAAGATATGAACTTTCTCATTCATTTCAGTGAGTTGTGGATGCCTGAAACTCAGATGACATATTAAATGTTAAATATTTAATGTCTGTTATTGTTTCACTGATAATCATTTTATTGGCATAATCCAGCTAATGTGCACAGTACTGCAGAATTTTCCAGTGGGCTGCCACTGTAGGTCTGGTTTCCCATGGAGTGCTCAGGCCTTATAAATCACAAGAATGAAACCTGAGTTCATATAATATTGGAATAACCCTGGATTTCAGTATGTGCCAGGGTTTTTGTGTGTGTTCATGTTGCCCCATACGTTGATTGCTGCCCTGAATTTGCATGTAGAAGTTCTTACTGAACCTTAGGGCTTGGCTACACTGGCAGATGTACAGCGCTGGGAGTTAAACCTGCCTTCGTACAGCTGAATAGGGAGAGCGCTGCAGTCTGTCCACACTGACAGCTGACAGCGCACTGTCGTGGCCACATTGGCGGCACTTGCAGCGGCATTGGGAGCAGCGCACTATGGACAGCTATCCCACAGAGCACCTCTTCCCATTTTCGCGCCACTTTGGCGCGTTGGCTTGTGGGAAGGGGGCGGTGGGCGCGGGGCATTCTGGGTCCTGTCCCAACGCCCCGTGATGCATCGCTTCACATCCCAGCAATCCCTGTGTCCGTCCACATTGGCGCCATCTTTTAACGGCTTTTGTGCAGCGCGATCTGTGTGCTCCGTTTCGGTCTGCGGGAAATGGAGCCCGAACTGCTGAGGAGTATGCTGACGAGTCTCGCCTTCACGTCACGTTTAGCAGTCGAGCTGTTCCTTAAGATCCGAAGTGACAGTGAGGAGTCCGACGAGGATTCCGACGATGATAGCGAGTCACGTAACGCGTACGACACGAAATTGCTTGTCTCATTCACGGACATGCTCAGCACCGTGGAACGCCGCTTCTGGGCTCGGGAAACAAGCACTGAGTGGTGGGATCACATCGTCCTGCAAGTCTGGGATGACGAGCAGTGGCTGCAGAACTTTCGGATGAGAAAAGCCACTTTCATGGGACTGTGTGAGGAGCTCGCCCCCACCCTGCGGCGCAAGGACACGAGATTGAGAGCCGCCATGCCGGTGGAGAAGCGGGTGGCTATTGCAATCTGGAAGCTGGCAACTCCAGACAGCTACCGATCGGTCGCGAACCAGTTTGGAGTGGGGAAGTCGACCGTTGGAATCGTGCTGATGCAAGTTTGCAGGGCCATTAATAAAATCCTGCTCAGAAGAACCGTGATTCCGGGTAACGTGCAGGACATTGTGGATGGCTTTGCACAAATGGGTTTCCCTAACTGTGGAGGGGCAATAGATGGGACGCATATTCCTATTCTGGCCCCGGAGCACCTAGCCTCCGAGTACGTTAATCGGAAGGGGTATTTCTCTATGGTACTCCAGGCGGTAGTGGATCACCGTGGGCGTTTCATTGACATTAATACAGGGTGGCCCGGAAAGGTGCATGATGCACGCATCTTTCGGAACACTGGCGTGTTCAGGAAGCTGGAGGCCGGGACTTTTTTCCCCGATAGGAAGATCACAGTAGGGGAAGTCGAAATGCCCATTGTGATCCTTGGAGACCCCGCTTACCCGCTAATGCCGTGGCTCATGAAACCCTACACAGGGTGCCTTGACAGTAGCAAGGAACGGTTCAACTACAGGCTGAGCCGGTGCCGAATGACTGTGGAGTGTGCTTTTGGCCGTTTAAAGGGCCGCTGGCGATCTCTGTATGGGAAGCTGGACTTGGCAGAAAACAGCATCCCCGCGGTTATATCCGCGTGCTGTACCCTCCATAATATTTGTGAAGGGAGGGGTGAAATATTCAGGCAGGCATGGACCTCCGATGTTCAACACCTGGAGGCTGAATTTGCACAGCCAGAGAGCAGGGCTACTAGACGGGACCAGCACGGGGCTGCTAGGATTAGGGATGCCTTGAGGGAGCAATTTGAGGCTGAAAGCCAGCAGTAATGTCTGGTGCCCTGTGGTTACAATGTTGGTAGGAATCTGTGTTTGCTTCACTGATTTGCAGTGCCTGGTTCCTGGCCTAATGGATCTTTTACTTTATGCAATAATAAAGAATGTTTTCAAAACCAAAATATCCATTTATTGAAAAGAAAATAAATTTATTGAAAGAAACAACTGTTTGGGAATCAAGAAAGGGCAATGGGGTGGGGTGGGGTTGGGATGGGGAATGGTACAATCAGAGATCTGCGTATGTCCTGTCTCCACTGCTTTGCATTGAGTGCTGCACTTCATGATGTCTATACTGCATGGTGATGGGGGTTGAGTGCAGGGGGTAAGGCTCGTAGTTTTCAGAGCTGGGTGGTGAAGATACCGGTGTTGGAGGCAGCAGTTGGCGGTAAGAACCCGCACGTTGGGGAAAGTGGGTTGGAGGGGACATGGGGGCACAAGGTAACGAGTTTTGGGGCAAGGGCTGCATGGGGGGGCGGGCGCGGTAGTGCTCCGCCTGCATGGCTACGAGCTCCTGGATAGAGTCTGCTTGGCGCTCCATGATGGTTATCAGCCTATCCGTGCTTTGCTGCCGGTGCTGTGTGGCCTGCCGCCGGTGCGATGAGTTTTCCTGGCGGATCCTGCTTTCTGTCTCCCTCCACTCCTGCGCTCTCTCCCTCCACTCCTGGGCTTTTTGATTTTCTTTAACAGACTGCTGCATGACTTGGTGCAGCATGTCTTCCTTGCTTTTCCGCGGTCTCCTCCGGAGTCTTTGCAGTCTTTGAGCAGGTGTAAACACGGACGGCTGAGGTCTCAAGGTTGCATCTGCAAAGGCAAAATGCAACACTTAACAGAGGCAGCATTGTTTAAACCAGACAGAGTAATCATTCCCCCGCACTTGAGGAGGGCACACACAGTGTACACAATAGCATAATTTTCCTGTCCCAAAGAGAGCGGACATAACCCACGGGAGCCCCAAAATGGTGAGTAAGGGGGACTGATTGTTTCTGGGCTGCACTGTCTTCTGGGTTTCTGTGCCTTGGGGAGAGCCAACAGCTGCAGGGGGCACCTACACTGAACACTGTCCCAAAATTTTCCACAGGAGTTCGTCCTGGAAGATATCTCACTGCTGAGGGTGACCTGGGAAGCAAGGGAGGGTCTTCTATTGCAATGCGGCTTCCGCCCTGGCCCATATGCAGCTTCACTGTGTGCAGCAATGGTCCCCCCGCCCCTCGCGGCACAGTGGCGCGGACACGTTAGCCTGACTGGGACAAGGACCACGGTGGCTCTCCCAAGAAACCTGCGCAAGCGCATTGCCCACATTCTGGATGAGACTTTCGAAGAGATTACCGCGGCCGATTACCGCGAAGTGATAGACCACATCAATGCGCTATTCCACATCTAGGCATGCATGCAGCCCTAACCCTCCTCTCCCGAAAATCTTCCTTCCCAAAAAATAAAGCGCTTACCGGGAACACGCTCTTCAGTTTGTCCTCCACCAGTTTGTCCTCCACCAAGTACCGGCTGCTGCGACTGGCTAGCTTCCTCCGGGCTCGAGAAGAGCTCCTGGCTGCATGGACCCAGGTAGTCCGGGGTGTCTCCAACCGCCCCAGCACCCTGACTCCCGGTTTCCTCCTCCTCCTCCTCCTCCTCCACCACCCGCTCTGAAGTGTCCATGGTGGTGCTCGGCATGGAGGAGGGGTCACCCCCAAGTATCTCATCCAGCTCTTTATAGAATCTGCAGGTCGTGGGGGGAGCACCCGAGCGGCTGTTTGCCTCGCGGGCTTTGCGGTAGGCATTCCGCAGCTCCTTCACCTTAATCCTGCACTGCAGAGCGTCCCGGTCATGGCCCCTTTCAATCATGGCCCTTGATATCTGCCCGTAGGTATCGTAATTCCTACGGCTGGAGCGCAGCTGGGACTGGACAGCTTCCTCCCCCCAAACACTGATGAGGTCCAGCAACTCGCCATTGCTCCATGCTGGGGCTCGCCTGGCGCGTGGAGGCATGGTCACCTGGAAAGATTCGCTGATAGCACTCCACACCTGGCTGGCTGAGCAAACAGGAAGGGGATTTTTAAAATTCCCGGGGAATTTAAAGGGTGGGTCTGACGGTTGGTCACCTGAGGCCAGGGCAGTAGAGTTCGAACTGATGACCAGAGTGGCTAGAACAGGCATTGTGGGATACTGCCGAATACTTCTGGAGGCCAATCAGTGCGCATTGGGCGGCTACACTGGCGCCGCAGCGCTGCAGCAGCAGTGCAATTCTCCTTATTCCTCTGGCGGAGGAGGAGTACAAGCAGCGCTGTATCTCCGGAGATACAGCGCTGTACGTGCCTTGCCAGTGTGGACGGGTAGTGAGTTACAGCGCTGTGCGCGGCTTTAGTGCGCTGTAACTTGCCAGTGTAGCCAAGCCCTTAGTCTCCCAAAAGTTTGGCTCATTTCTGTCCCCTCCCGCATTTCAACAACTACTGTAACCTACTGTCTGCTACCCTGCCAGGCTTCTCTTCACTGCAGCTGGAGCAGCATTCCCCTGTTAAATAGGTGTTTTTCCCTGATAGGTCCCCTTGGCAAAACTTACATACCGCATCCCCTCCTGGTCCCAGTAATCAGGATGTGTGAGGAAAAGCAGGCATAGAACTCCAGCAACCCTGCCTGCTGGAATAATTTCTTGCTGCTCTAAATGGCATATAGGGGGCTAAACTGACTGAGGATTGGAGAGTCACAAAGACACCTTCCCTCCACCCCTGCCACAGTTCAGCTGGATTGGAGTATCTCGCTTAATCCCTTTATTAAACTGGCAAATAATTGGTGCTGTCTGCTGTAGTGGTGGTGTCAATTGGTTCCAACTAGTTCTGTAATTCATGGTGTCCACCCTTCAATTCAGAGTTGTCTTCGTGGGTTTCAGTATTTGCATGGGAACATCCAGTTTGAAGGCTCTATACAGTGCAATGTATTTCCATAAACTATACGTTATAGAGTCAGACATCTGCTAAGGAGTTCTGATGGCAAAGCACTTGAGTACAACCTGTGGTTTCCTATTCCCTCCAGAACCCCAGGAAATGCCTTGAATGACATACTTGCTTATTTTTACTTGTAACATGAATGGCTTCAAACCCACCCCTCCTCCTTCCTCTCCTGCTGTTCTACCCCCTCAACCTGATCTCCTATTACTTTGCACCATTAGACCTTCTCTCCTTTTTTTTTTAAGTCACTCAGAAAGAATACTGCAACTCTGAACTTGTTTTGTTTAGAGAGATGAGTGAGTGACTCTAGTCGGATTAGAGTAAAAAAATCCCACTGTTGCTATCTACCCAAGACTGAACTTGACAGGAGAAACTAGGACTCTTGAATGTTATTCCTTTGGTGTTTTTGTGCAGACCTATTCTCACTAAATACCACAGCTATAATTTTAAGTGGTTCATGAGATGAGGAATGTACCACAAAATTTTTTCCCTTCATGTTTTTGCTGTAGAAGCCAAACACGCTGTTTCCAGCTCTCCACCTGACCCCTGATTCCCGTTTATGTGAATGTTTGTAGCCCTGTGGCTAGACTACGTACTTTTT
Organism: Platysternon megacephalum; assembly: GCA_003942145.1. NCBI lineage: Eukaryota > Metazoa > Chordata > Testudines > Platysternidae > Platysternon > Platysternon megacephalum. Next base: position 1,048,122 of record QXTE01000043.1, on the reverse strand, counting down.
TGTTTATAAAGTTTTGAGACTTGTTTAATAAAAATGTCTGTATTTCTCCCCCGCACCTGATGTGTTGAATGGCTAGATTCTTATAATAAAAATACACAAAATCTTGATTGATATTTCCAATATCAACAACAATTAACTTTACAGTAGTAAGCACTCAAAGGAGCAAAGAGGACTAATACCTTACTACTTAACCACACCAATTGTCTTGGATTAGTTTCTTGCCTTTTTATTTCTTTGTTGTTCTGGGGTATGCCCCTCCTCTGACTCTAATGAAATATTCACAATATTAACCCTTGCTATGATTACTCCCTGAAAAGCTGTGTTGCCGTAAATACTGATAAAAAGGACTGAAGTATAAATGACAAGTACACTGTTACAGAAGTACTTAAACCCAAGGGCCACATCTGGGTGGGAAAATTGCATGCAGGGCCATGAATGTAGGGCTGGGGTTGGGGTGCGGGAGGGAGTGTGAGGTGTGGGAGGGGGTGCGGTGTGCAGGAAGGGGCTCAGGGCAAGGAGTTGGGATGGAGGGGGGGTGCGGAGTGCGGGAGGAGGCTCAGGGCACGGGGTTGGGGTGCGAGGTGCAGGAGGGGTTTGGGGTCCGGGCTCTGGGCTCCGGCCTGGCACTGCTTACCTGGAGAGGCTCTGGGGTGGCAGTGGGGTGCAGCAGGGCTCAGGCAGGCTGCCTGCCTGCCCTGGCCCTGCGCCGCTCCCGGAAGCAGCCGGCACCACGTCCCTGAGGCCTCTGGAGGGGGGGGGCAGAAGGCTCCAGGCGCTGCCCTCACCTGCGAGTACCTCCCCCAAAGCTCCCATTGGCTGCTGGCGCCCTAGGCGGCGGAAGGTCCCGCCCCCGAAATCCCGCCCCCAACAGCGGCGGCGGAAGGTCCCGCCCCCAAATTTTTACGGGCGGCGGGGGCGCAGGCGCCCCCAAAATAGCAGCGCCCTAGGCGACCGCCTAGGTCGCCTAATGGAAGCGCCGGCCCTGTTGGCTGCGGTTCCCCGTTTCCAGCCAATGGGAGCTGCGGGGGGTGGTGCCTGCAGGCAAGGTCAATGTGAGGAGCCCTCTGCCCCCCCTCCCCCAGGGGCCACAGGGATGTGGTGCCGGCTGCTTCCGGGAGCAGTGCGGGGCCCACGGCACCAGGGGGGTGGCAATCTCGCGGGCCGGATCCAAAGCCCTGATGGCCCGGATCTGGCCCGCGGGCCGTAGTTTGCCCACCCGTGACTTAAACACATGATGTGGAAATAGTACTTATAAATATATAAGTAAAAGCACAAGTATTTTCAACTCCAGTATTCAATGCAATTGTCTGGTCAATATATGGACAACTATGTAAATAATATATAAGCCCACATTGGAAGAGAGAGAGAGAAAAAGAACAATGAAATTTTATTCATATATGCAAATCGGCATGGAGTAACAGTGAAAAAATCTCTTGTTAATAAATAATTTCATTGTGTGTGTCTGTGTGTCAGAGAGAGAGAGAGAGAGAGATACACTCTTTCTCTCACCCCTTGGCTGGGCCAGGCTGGAGAGTGAGTCTCCTGGCTGACGGGTGCAGTGACCAATCAGCAGTTTGGGGGGGATGGCCACCACCCTCACTGGTCGTGCAACAGCAGGGCCAGCAGAAAAAGCCCTCGAAGCCAGAAGTCAGGGCTTGAAGCCCTAACAAGTTGGGACAGTGGGTTCTGGGAGAGTTGGGAGGGATGTGATAGTTTCAAGAAATTATTTTACTTGCAGATATTTTACTTTATGTACCTTTTAAAATGTACTTAAATTCAATGACTAAGTACAGAATATTTAAAGTGCTTAGGTACAGATGTATAGAGGGCTTTGAAATACTTAAGAGTGTACTTTGGTATATTTGTATTTAAGTACAGTACATGGGAACACTGCTGAAAAGTGAGTCAATCGTATTTATGTTATGGTCACTGTTCTTGAGTGGACCCAAAACCTGGTATTCAGGACCATCAGGTATTAGTTTCTGTTTGTGGCTGCTCCAAAACAAGCTGTTCTAAGAGGCAATCAAACAATAGTATTGTAACTCACAGGCTCCAATGCCCTCCACCCCTCTTGCTTTCTTGGCTTTCCCTCTCCTTCATCTGCTCTGAGTTCCCACATAGAAGACTCGGACAATACAAAGAGCCTTCCTTATGTCCAGTTATTGAGCACTCTAAATAGAAAATGTATTAAATAATAATTAGATAATGTCAAGCTTAAACAAAGAGGTAATATCTCATAGAAAAGGGTTAAACATTTAAATGTGCAAGGTAAGGTAAAATTACAGTATAACTAACCCATCACTTCCCTCCCTTAACCTATCACTTTCAGGTTGCCCTACCTGGAGGAGCTCCTTAGAGGTAAGTGTGGGAAAACTTGATGTGTGTCTGTGTATAAACTATTGATAGTGCACATCACTGTATTCAGTATATATGCAATGGGATACTACCATAATTATTTTTTTAATAATCGTTGTGTCTTTTCAATGCCATGACACCTCACAAATTTTTTCAAAAGGTTAATTATATCCTGTATAATAAAAGTAAACTGATCTGACATTATCAAATTCTGCATCTTACTTAATAATCTCTTACTTAACAATCTTTTATCAGGGCTAGTCTACACACGAGCGTGCATCAAAATAACTAAATTGAATTAATCCATTCACCTTTTTTGTTGTTTTGGTGCAGATCTTTATGTGAACACTCATATTTCAGAATGAAGGTGTCCTACTTCAAAATTAAGAGTTAAACATTAATACACCAGAGCCAGCAACTGTATTCTAATATAAATTAATTCATGGTTTAGAAAAAAATCCCATGGAAGATTCAGCTGTGATTCCGTAACTTGTGTTGAGTATGGACTTCCATTCTAAGCCCTATTTTCAACTTCTTCCTCCAAACTTTTGAGTGGAGTTACCAAACTGTTTGTACATTGGGAAGTTTCAAATAATGTAGAGGAGAATTTTTTTTCCTGATAATTTGGGAAGTGCAGGACATACGGATGTTTACTTGCTACTTAAACAAATATCACCATATATACTCGTTCATTAGCCCGTTCATTTATAAGCCAACCCCCCCAAGATGGATAGGTAAAAATGGCAAAAACTGTATGACCCTTTCATAAGCCGACTCTATATTTCAGCGGTTGGCAAACTTTGGCTCCTGGCTGTCAGGGTAAGCCGCTAGTGGGCCAGGAAGTTTTTTTTACCTGGAGGGTTCACAGGCATGAAGCCCCTCAGCTCTCAGTGGCTGTGGTTTGCCGTTCCCAGCCAATGGGAGCTGCGGGAACTGGCGGCCAACACGTCCCTCGGCCTGTGCTGCTTCCCGGAGCTCCCATTGGCTGGGAATGGCAAACCGCGGCCACTGGGAGCTGAGGGGCTCCATGTCTGCGGACGCTCCGGGTAAACAAAATGTCCCGACCTGCCAGAGGTTCACCCTGACGGGCCGGGAGCCAAAGTTTGCCGACCACTGCTATATTTTAAAAGTTGGCGTCATAAGAAACACTCAAAAGTTTTGCTAGAATTATTTTAATGTAATCTAATGAAAAACCTGTTCTTATAATAATAACTGAACAAATATGTATTCACCTTCAAAATTACAATCAATGTTTTAAATATCCATTTACTGATTTTAAATTCTCATATTGTTCTAAGGTACTTATTTAAAAAGTCTTAAAATCCTTCAAAGTCCGAATCAGTCTCCAATTCACCAAACAGTTCATTAAACTTGGCTTCAGTCACAGCTGCACCTGCATTGTCATCGTTGATGTCGGCTGTGTCATCTTCAGACTCAGATTCCTTCTCATCATCAGCCTCTGTTGTGTCATCATCAAATATGACATCGTCTTCTGACCCGTCGAGTGCATTGCTGATACAGCATTTCTGAAATTATTTTTCTATCATTTCCGAGGGAATGGACTCCCACGCATACTTGACCAACTGGGCAACCAGATTGATTTCAGGCTTCATAAGATTCCTGCCTTTTGTCAACTTCACCATGCCTGAGCACATCCATTCAGACCACATTTTGTGTAGCCTGTCTTTAAAGGGTTTGTTCAGGCAGACATCAAGCGGCTGTAGAACAGAAGTTAAACCTCCAGGTATTACAGCCAAAGTAGTTTTCATTTTTTTGGCCACACTTTTCACCTCATCCGTCTTGTGCCCTGAGCATGTTCCAGACAAGCATAGCAGGTTTCTTGAAAAAGTCTCTTATTCCACTTTTTTTCCAGCCATTCAATAGTCCCACTTTTATCCATCCATCCCTTTTTGTGTGCACGTACGATGACACCAGCAGGAAATTTCATGTTTTCAGGCAAGGTTTTTCTTTTAAAAACAACAGGAGGGTTTTGATCCATTGGCCAAAAACGACAGCTTTGATCCATTGGCCAAACACGATAAAACCACAATAAAATGGATTTTTTCATGGTCAGCGGTTTTAATTAAAACTGTGTTTTCACCAACACTGGTTACCGTTCTGTTGCTTGGGAGATCAAATGTCATCGGTGTTTCATCCATATTTCTTATTTGTGACAACTCAAATGCATATTCCTTTCGATGTTTTATAATAAACCTTTGGAAAGATTCGATTTTTTTCTTCCAGATCTCTCAGCAGCTTTTGCACTATCTTTGTTCGCTGATGAAGACAGAAACCATGACGGTTCATGAAGTGAGTACACCAGCCCGCTGATGCGACAAACATTGACAGCTTTACTGACTTGTATTTGTCGTCTTTTGACATTTGCAGAGTACGCAGACGAATTCCAGTTCTAATGACGACGTACCCATTTTGTTGACATTCAACAACCCAATCATTGAGATCTTTCTCCAGCTCAGGAAATGAAGCGCACCTCATTGGACATTTTTTCTTGCTTCTTGCCATGTCTTTTAGTGTTTTATTTTTTTGCCATTCTCTTACTTGCTTCTCATTGATACAGAATTCACGAGCAGTGGTGCAATTATTGTTTGCTTCTGCATATTCAACAACTTTAAGTTTGAACGCTGCATGATAAGCAGACCGTTTTCTTTTGATTTCATTGTTGTTCATTTTAAATACTAGTATGAAAATCTTAAAAAATAATAATTTAGTTATAGATTTTGTAGTACTTTATATGGGAATGTCACCTGCTTTATCACTGTCAAATTATTATTGTTCTTTGTTTATTTCAAAGCAGCCCTATAGATTGGCATGTCTGTGGCGATAGGCTATTTAAATTTTATTACAGATTCCATTGATTCTACATGTTATATTTTCAGATTGGCTCGAGACTTATGAGGTCCATTGGTAGAAATGCATGAAGAGATCAAATTACACAGTAGCGGACTGACACCAGTGCCATAATACTATCGTTCATTGTATTTTTCTGATTGGTTTGTAAGGTGTGGCATTTTGTGAAATGCATGGGTCAAATGTCATGCAGATCTGCAGCAGTGCTCTTTTAGCTTTCATTTCAAGCCAATCTAGTCCACTAAACAAAGCCTTTGCAACTTTAAACGGCTGCAGTATTGACATCAATAAATTATTTTACGATCAATATAAGTACGTGCTATAAAAATAATTATAATATAGTCCTATAGTAGAACAATACTAGGAAAAGCAAACAGCTAGTACTAGGAAAATTGAACTTTAGGGAAGCACATGTTTTTAAGTGCTTTGTTTACACGGACATGAACTGAGAAAAATTATATAATCAATATCCATATGTTTTATTTATATTAATACTTCTTTTATCTCAATTATAACATAACAAATATACAATTTAAGTAAAAATCAAATTTTAGCACATTTTAAAAAAATGAATCCAGAATTGACATTCCATCATCAGTGATCTACAACAGGGGTTGGCAAACTTTGGCTCCCGGCCCATCAGGGTAAGCCGCTGGCGGGTCGGGATGTTTTGTTTACCTGGGGCATCTGTAGGCACAGAGCCCCTCAGCTTCCAGTGGCCGCGGTTTGCCGTTCCCAGCCAATGGGAGCTGCAGGAAGTGGTGCGGGCCAAGGGACATGTTGGCCGCCACTTCCTGCAGCTTCCATTGGCTGGGAAGGGCAAATCGCGGCCACTGGGAGCTGAGGGGCTCCATGCCTGTGAACACTCCAGGTAAACAAAATGCAGTGTATTAGATATTCAATTCAATAATTCAATAGAGCTTAAAATCGTCAAAGTTTGGTGTAGACCTGTTGATAAGCCAACCTCCGCTCTTTGATGCTTCACTTTTTTACCAAAAAAATTCGGCTTATGAACAAGTATATACGGTATATTTTAAATTATTTCCTGTAGTCTTATGCTTTTTTGGCAAGAATGTTTATACTCATGGGTCTAAGAAGTTCAGACTTCTAGAAAAATCCATTGAGCCACAAATAACACATCCAACAATATAGGGGCCATGAATGCAAACCACGAGTTACATGAAGAAGAGTTTTCAAGGTATGGCCCTTAGTATGAAAGGCACAGGAAGAACTATAATCTGGAATTGTTGCAGGGCAGAATTAAGGCTATTTGCATGTCTTAATTGTGGATTTCCACTTCATAGAGTAGGAGTTTAAATTTTAATCTTAACTCAGGATTTCTAATGCATGTTTTTTTTATAACTATGGCATTCTCTCCATTTTAATTCCAGTTAACAATTTTTTTTGTCTGTGAATTTACTAGGTATACATTATTTGGTTTTGTCTTTGTAAGTCCTTAGTTTAAACTATAATTTACTAGACTGAAGGTAACGATTCTTTAAAGATTAAGCCATTTTCTAGTAAAATCATTGTGTACCCAAAAAGTGGCTTATTTTCTGATACTTTCTCTCTTTTTGAAAAAAAAATACAGCAAATTAAAATTCTGTATAATGCAAGCCAGCACACACAAAGAAAAACAGGTCTTTAACCAACATGCTTTTCATGCCACATATAACTTGTGCACGGTCTATTAAAAATAATTCCTACAATTAAAAATAAAGTGGGAGAAGGATGAGGGAAATGATGGAAAAAGCTGAAATAGCTAACCCACTAAAGATTTAATGTTAGGCCGTTGGTTTTACTAGTGCCTCTGGCAAACTGAAAAGTATTTTCAAACAGTGGAGATATTTATTGCAAAAGTCATTGGAAGACACGTTTTTTCCTCATAAGCTTTCTTGTAAAATGTGAATTCACCATTTCCCTAGTCCCTTTCATGGGACATGTAGCATCATCACAGTCAGCCTATAGAAGCTGTCAATGCATATCTCTTGAGACCTCTTTTATGATGGTAAGATGATGGCAAAATGTATGTCTATACAAGTTCAGCTGCTGTAAGTAAAACAAATATAACTTATTTTGAATGACATTATGCATGAGACAAATTGACCATAGCAAGGAATATTTGAATTAATGCCACACTGGGCCCTAGCTCCGCCTAGCTTAGTTATGATGAGATATTACATCTAATTAATAAATACAAGTTTGGGAGTTGGAACTCCTTCAGAGTCCTAATCCTGACTCTGCCACTGATTTGCTGAAGACTGTAGTATTATTGCTTGCTTATTCTTTCCCCCTCATAAAACATTATATAAGTTCTATGTTTTTAATTACTAAATACAGCATGCTATGGACCAACACCAGAGTTGCCATTACACTCAACAATGTTACACACTAGATAAACTTCATGAAGAAGATATTTTCTATGTTGCTTGTTGGTAAATATTTTATATATCCCTTATATGATCTAGAGTTCTAACCTGCCTATCTCTTTGATATCCATTTGAATGAGCCGAATTAAGGCAACCTTTCAGTCAGGTGGTTGCTTTCCCCAAGTAATGCCCTGAAGCTGACATTTGGAAATATTTGTTTTCCTTCTACCACCTCTAGAATTGGTAGTGGAAGCAAGTTAATGTAAAGACATGGGTTCTGCATCTCATTCGGAACATAGTATGGTAGAGAATCCACAACCATGGACCAAATGAAAAGATAGCCCAGTCCCCCTGCATTTGTGAGTCTAACTTTAGGCATAGTTTGCAATAGCTTCCTTAAGGATCACACTTGCCATGGAAGATCATAGTCCTGAAGAGAAAGATTATTGCTGAGATAAGCCAGGGTCCAGCTCACTGATGGTTTGAAGTTCAAGACTTACCATTGGATCCAGTTTGGACAGGGAATCAGTGCAGTGTATGAGGCACGAGGCTGGTGTGTTCTAATCACCCCATGTATCTCAGGAGGAAAGACTGCAGCCTACTTCACCCTCTGGAGTTCCACTGTGGTAGTAACTTTAATCTTCTTCAAATACGGAGTGTGGCAGCAGTGAAGCCTGCAAGTGCCCAACGTGTGGATCACAGGGCTAAGTCTGGCCACGATGCTCACAGATTGTAAACAGCCTTTCTGCTGCTGCTGCGTGAGTGTCCAGGAGCAGTGAAGTATTCAGAAGGACCCCAAGGCCATGCACTACTTTGACAACTAGAGTGCAGATGACCTCATTGGAGGGTGAGATGGTTGTATCCAGTCGCTCACAAGACTTTTCTCTTCCCACCACAATCACCATTCTCTTGCTTGGGTTTTGTTTTTCAGACAGCTTCACTTCATGTGGAAGTGTGACTTGTCTGGGCCTGGGGAAAGCTGGATGATGGTGCTGTCTGTTTGATGTGGAGCAGTAGCTTTTGAGTGTGATCTGTGTACTGCTGGCACTCAAGCCTATGACATCTTGCAGTCTCTCCTGGGAGTTTGACAGGTTTGATTGAATAGGTTGGGGACTAGCATTATGCCCTGTGGGACTCTACAGATCTAGCTGACAGATCTAGCTTTATGAACATGAACATTTGTCTTTCCAATGCCATTCCACCAGATTGCAGTGTAGTCTATTTGTAAAGAATCCCTGCGGATATGTATGTTCCCCCCACCCCCCTTGTGTTATGTGGTTCTGAAGGGTGAATTGTTTTGTGCTACGATGTAGAGCTGAATGAAAGTTCTGTGGAGTCATTAAATCAGAATTTCTTTGCTCATGTTTTTTTTTTGCCTATTCCTACATTTTTCTAATGTTTGGGAAATTTATGTTCTTCTAGAAGGGTTTACAGTCTAGGAAAAAAATCCAGGGGTTGCTATTGGGAGGAGCTCTGGCAGAGGCAGGGTAAGGGGCAAAGAGAGGAATGGAAGGACAATAGGAAGTGGATGAAAATCTCTCTCAAAATGTTGGGAGAGGACAAATGGAGAGGTGATGGGAAAGACCAGCAGGCAAGATGAAGAAGATGACTAAGGAATGTAGGAAAGAAAGGAGGGGTTGAAAGCAGAGAGCTTGGTGTGGGAAAAATAAAGGGAGGAGGAAAGAGAATCTCAGATGGACTTGAGTGAACACAACTTGTAGCTGAGGCCACTTAAAGTGGGGTGGAGCATGGACATTTACTCGTAGGATACATTATATTGTATTCTTGATTAGTGGGATAGAGGTTGTAGCCAAGCTCTTGGTGTCTCCTGGGTTCTATTATGCTTATGCATACATCTCCACCATTGTTTCTGCATTAGCTACCTGTGAACAGGTGTCTTCCTTCATCCTGCTGCTCCCCACACTTTGAAGTGGGCCAGGACTTATTCTCTTCTTGGGAGTTGGCTTTATTTATAAAAGGAACTCAAAATGAATCAGGAAATTCAGCCCAAACCTCTCCCCAGCTTTGCTGTTCACAGGGTTCCTTTTTGAAGATTGCTCAATCCACCCTTTAGAGCAGAGATGGGCAAACTTTTTGGCCTGAGGGCCACATCTGGGTATGGAAATTGTATGGCGGGCCATGAATGCTCACAAAATTGGGGGTTGGGGTATGGAAGGGGGTGAGGGCTCTGGGGTGGGGCTGGGAATGAGGGGTTGGGGATGCAGGAGGGTGCTCTGGGCTGGGACCAAGGGGTTCAGAGGGTGGGACTGGGATCAGGGCTGGAGCAAGGGGTTGGGGCACATGGGGGGCAGGGGTGCAGGCTCCGGGCAGCGTTTACCTCAAGCAGCTCCCAGAAGCTCTGAGCGCTGCCCCATCCGCAGGCGCCGCCCCTGCATCTCCCATTGGCCACGGTTCCCATTGGCCACATGTAGGAGCCAGAGGGGGGACATGCCGCTGCTTCTGGGAGCCACACGGAGCGGGGCAAGCCCTGGACCCCACTCCCCAGCGGGAGCTCGAGGGCCAGATTAAAACATCTGAAGGGCCGGATGCGGCCCCCAGGCTGTAGTTTGCCCACCCCTGCTTTAGAGTGACACTCACAGACTCTCTGCTCCTTGTATCTGGGCGAGGTAGCGAATGACTTGCAACACAGAGGAGGAACCTCGCTCCTCTCCCTCCCCCACTGTTTCCAGCTGGATTATCACTTGCTTACATGGAGGGTGGCAGGGTTAGGCAAACCCCACCAACTGGTACAGTATCATTTACACAGATAATATTTATGCTAATAAACAATCTTTACTAAAATTAATGATTCTCCCAAGAACCCAGTAGACTTGCTCCTCTCCAAGTAGAGTCTAAATTTTGTACAGATGGTGAAAAGAAAATAGTTTTGAAACTTTGGGGGAAAATAGTGAATGGTAATTAGTACTTAAATGGATCTGTGTTTGAGAAAATGGAAAACTATAAATCTTTTGTACAAGCTTTTTTAAACACAGGGATACAGCTATATTATTTGTCTTAAAGTAGCACTTGGAAGCTCTAGTCAGGATTGAGGCCCCGTTGTGCGGGCACTGTACAAACACACGGTAAAAAGACCGTCCTGGCCCTGTAAAAGGTGAGTCTTGCTTGTGGGCAGATTTCAGGGCTGAATCATGTTATTCCCCTTTGTAAAATTGACATTCTTTCTTTTATAAAATGCTAATTCCCTGGGCTTAGAACTGTGCATTCATGGCGGGTGTTGATTCACTGCAGATCTATAGTAGCAAGAAGTTTGCTTGGGTAGGGCATACAGAGATCTTAAATCCATTTTCTGCTGCTCTTCATAAGCACCATGCAGAGTGCTCACAGTTCTGTTAACCATTGGGTATGGGGTTGCTCAGGCCTCCTGCTTCTTTTTCTTGAGAACACCCTCTCTGCCAGGGGCCAAGAGGGGAGTCACACATTATGGCAGTTTTATCCCTTTTCCACCAAGAGATTCCCCTTAGGCAAGCAGGATTTTTAGATTCATCTAAGCCAGCTTCCCTCTGCTTACTTCCACAAGTGGATCTGAGAACCAAGCCCTGGGGGTCCTTGACTTTATTGGGGCCAGGATCAGGCCCTTCGTCTATTTTCATTCCCAATTACCTTCACTGGAGTACCACCTTCTTACTGCTGAATGCTTATTTTCATTATATTTTTCTCTGATCACAGAGGATGAGACACTACAGCTGCTATGAGTAGGGAAAACACTCTCTGTTTTTCTCAAGCTTTCACAGTTGGGGGTTGCAGTGTGTGTATGTGGGGACTGGGGGTGGGGGTGGGGTGTTGGATAAGGAACACATCACTGAATACTTTGCATTCCACATGAGCAAATGAATCATAATCACAATTTAAATATGCAATGACATTCCTAAAGATGCATAGTTTGTATGAATTGAACCTAATCTGTTATCTGCAGACTTATTCTATGCAGAGTGCAAATGTTGCTTTAAGGAAATAATTTTTTTTCCCTTCTATTGAACAAGAGCAAATAAATCGTTCTCGATACCTTACAGGAGTCTCCCTCAAAATACTGTGGGCATGATTCTCACGTACACTGTGGCTGTTTTAGACTGTTCTGGCAGTGTAAAGGATCTTTTGGAATGAGTGTAAATGTAATTTGTGCCCTAAGGCCCCTTTATACTGCCAAAGCAATGTAAAGGGGCCGTAATGTAAATGGCAATCAGACTCTGTATGTTTTTGTGAATTACACATCTGCACAATACATATAACAACAATATAGCAGTTGTTTAATTGTTTTACGTAATTAGAGATGCTTGAAAACATGTGGTAGTTGACACACAATTCATTTTTTCATTGTATCTTTTCATGGTAAATTGGGAAGAGAATACAATACACCCCTCTGAGATATTCTCAAGTTTATGGCAGGTGTGTACTTTTTAGCTAGCCACTGCATAACACCATTTGCTTCCCACAGATACAGCTGGAAGTAACTTTATCTGGCACTAAAGAACTAAGAGGGTAGGAGAGACTGATTAAGAAGGAAGTTTTAGTGTCCATGTCTGTAATACAGACGATTCTTTGCACAGGCAACCTTAAATCCTGCAACTCTCAAGTGATTCACTTTACAAGTGAAATAACGTTCTTTTAACATAGGAAATTGCGCACAAAAACTAGGCTTTACTGAAAGGAAAAGGGTAAAATCAAATTTTATTATACAACTGTAACAATTCCCCCTTCATGTATAGTTAGTGGAATTTGAACCCTGAATCTTTAGCATCCACTGAAGCTTCTACCACTTGAGTAACAGGAATAACTACAGTAGAGGGCAAAGAAGGTTGGGGATGGAGGTGGTGGGGGGCAAGATGGACAGCTGGGGCCCTAAGGAGTGGTGAGGGGAGCCCAGCCTGGTGCACACACCTGTGCTTGATCAAGTTCTCTCTCTCTTTTCTGTCCAGGAGTTCAAGGACCTACTATGGCTCAGGAGTACCAGGAGCTATTGTGGCTATATGCAGGGTCTGAGGGTGGTCCAGTTGTGCCTAGCATTGTTCAATCTTTCTCCTCCTTTTTGGTGGTGGTGTGGGCATAGCACTTCAGAATGTTTCTAGTGAGTGTGTTTTGGCTGCCACAAGTTTCCTGAGGAAAGCACATGAGAGAAAGGGAATAGAGATTGTCACAAGTTCATACCTCACATAAATCTGACTGGAATTTCATGGCACAAAGAAAAAGCTCTTCTCTAGCCCAAGGACTTTCCCCTGCTGCATCACAAAGGGCTTCTGCAAACAATGGAGATGCTGGAACCTCTCAGGAAAAAAAGTTGCATAAATCTTTTAGAATGGAAAGTGTTAGGCAGCTCCCCCCAAAATAATAAAACATTATTGTAGTTTTTGCAACCCACATACAGTAGTACTCATGTGCACAGAATATTCAATGCAGCATCACTGTGCACTGTGAATTACAGCTGTCATTCTGGGAAACCCCCATGGTGTGAGATCCAGGTTCCCTTCTCACCCGACCCCAGAGATTAAACTGTAATTTGTGGGATTGCCCCCATACACATGTATGTATGAGAAAATGAGAAGCTCCCTGCCAGCAGGGCATTCTCTGAAGGGGCAGGTACACTAAAACCCATTAGAGTTACGTAGTTGGGAAGGAATTTATATTTCCATCTGAAATGAGGAAGAACTTGCTCCAGGTGGTAACCATCCCAGATTAAACTCTGCTGCTTTTAGGGGAGCAATGTCAGTGGCTTTCTCAAACATTTCAAAGCTTCTTCCCCTTTTTTTAAACTTAAACTCCCATGGTTCCTCTAAGGACAGCTCTTGATCTAAAAATGCATAAGGCCACTGTTTAATCTGATGGCGTTGTCAAAATGGATTTATGGATTTGTTTGTTAGACAGAATAATTCGGAATGGGATGAACCAAATTCGCCTCAGGAAATGGATATGGCCCCTGAGAGTCAACTTTTCTGTCTGTTTTTAAAGAAATAGATTACTAATGAAATATGACTTGCAACTAACAGAAATTAAAATCAGGGGAAAGCTTTGTTTTTATGTAAACCTTAGGAACGGCAGCCTGGCATTTCCAAAGTGGAGTGATAAATTGTAACTGTCCTGTCAATTTTTTGAGCTTATCTCCAGGGTTGCCATGAAAAATTTTAGGCTAAAGAACAGTAAAAAATCATGGGCTTTTTGTCAAATCTACCTGTCTGCCCTTTGCTTTCCCTCTTACTCGCTTTCTTTTCCTTCCTTCCTTCTTTCCTTCCTTCCTTCCTTCCTTCCTTCCTTCCTTGCTGCTTTTGTTGTCCTGCTCTCCAAACAAACAAAGAAGATGTTTCTCACCATGGGTGGTGAGAATCAGTACTACACCTCTTGGGGTACATCTACATTACAGCTGGGAACACATAGCCAACATATGCGCTAGCTCTGCTCGCTTAAAATAGCAGGGTTGCTGGGGTAACGTGGGTGGCCGTTCAGGTTAGCTGCCTGAGTATGTACAGCTGGATGTAAACCTGGATCGGTTTGTACCTGGGCAACTAGCTGCAGACTCTAAGGCTATGTCTACCCTACACGCTACTGGTGGTGGTGTATAATGTGCATGTAGCTACATGCTGCAGTGACAAGCAGGCTGCGTCCATGCTGAGCATAACAACACCTTAGTGAAGGGCTCTGGCAGAGGGGAGGCAACAGGGAAAGGCTTCAGCAACTCCCCTCTGCTGGAGCTGTTCACTGCAGTGAGGAAAGGGTTTGGTGTGGGGACCCAGTGAGTGGGGAAAGAGTCCAGCAACAGGGAACTGCCTGAGCCTTTCCCTCTTGCCTACCCCACTCTCCTCTCCCTCCTCCCCTTCCCCCCCCCCCCTCCGCTGCCAGAGCCTTTCCCTTTGTTAGGAGAGCTTGGAGTCTTTTCCTGCAGTGGGGAAAGGCTCCAGCAGCTGGGTTGCAGTGGGACACTATGGTGCTAAAAATAGCAGTGTAGACAGGGAGGCACGGCTTGAGCGTGTAAGGTATGTACTTGCATACATACCTGCACCCTTCAGGCCTATCTTTACTCTACCTGCCTAAGCAGTGTCTGACTGGCTACGCTGCTATTTATACTGGTGCTAGGGGACCTATGTGGGTATGTACGCTACACGCTGCCAAGAATGCGAGCCACAGAGTGTAAGAGGCACAGAACTTGCAGCCCAGCGGGAGAGGGTCTAAGCTAGCATTAAACCATCCTTGCACTCTCCTGAGCCTGGAGTTGTCCGTGACGTAATTTAGCCAGCTATGCACGGCCTGTTGGCAGCATCACCCTGCTGCCCAATCGGCCGTAGTTCTGTCAGGAATTTCTGCAGTGTATCCCCACCCATGGCAACCCCAGGGCTTGTGATGGGGTCCTTGGAAGACAGATGCAGGCTATCTTCCATAGCCAGATTGAGGCTTTTTACTCTGCTTTGTCCAGCATAAAGGTGTCAGAGTGGGGGTGAGAATCTCACCCCTTGTACTGCTTCTGGGGCCTCACCCAACTGAAGGATCTCTTTTAGAATTACACTTAAAAGTGTAATTGTAACATATAGATTTTCTTTTGAGTAGTTCCAGACTTCATTACATTAATACTCTTAAGCTCCGTTTTTAGTAACTCAACTTTCTGAAACATTCACTTTTTAGTTTATAATGTTCTAGGCTTTGTTTCTTAAAGATGATTATTTTTAAAAACTATTCAGCCCTTTGGTGAATCAGGGAAATATTTTTTTCCCATTCTTAAAATATTTTTTTTGCTACTTTTTTTGTTTTAATAGCACCACAGCCAAAACCAGTGAGGTTGGAAAGTTGAAATTTGGCATTGAAATAGTCCTTACTGAGAAGTACATTCCTGAGGAAATTGATTTTCATGTTACCATCTTAGGAGTGTCTTGAAAATTTAGATTCTGAGCCACAGGGTTCACAGTTGATTTATGTCTTTATTTTTTGCTAAGCTTGTTGAGTTAGATTTGCAGTGAGTGAGCTAGTTCTCTTTGGTCTGGGCAAGAGATAGAGAATCTACCAGTTCCCTTCGTAGTTTGTTCCAATGATGAATTGTCCCCACTGTTAAAAACATGTGCCTTAATTCTAATTCTGAATTTGCCTGGCTTCTGCTTCTAGCCATTGGTTCTTTTATGCTTTTAGTTTTTGCAACCAGAAAAAAGATCCCTTTTAGTTCCTATGAAGATGCTCATACAGTATAACCAAATCACTTCTACCTTCTTTGTGATAAACTAAAGAGACTGAGCTCTTGGATTCTCTCTAGTCTAAAGCATCTTCACTAGCCCTTGAATCATTTTGTTGCTCTGTTCTGTACCTTGTTCAGTTTTTCAATATCCTTTTTCAAAATGTGGACACCAGAACTATATGCAGTATTCCAGTACAAGTCTCACTCATACTGCATACAGAGGTAAAATCAACTCTCTACTCCTCTATTTGTATACCCAAGGATTGCATTAGCGCCCTCCCCCCCGACCAAGAGGCCCCACCCCTCTCTGTGGCTTTGCCCCTGCTCCTCCTCTTCTCCCCAAGGCCCCACCCCCTGGACAGGTCAGAAGTTGGAGCTGGGCCATGGTAAGAGCTGCCCAGAGAGCCACTGTGGGGAGCCCGAGACCTTCCGGTGGTGTGTCCCGGGGAGTGGGGACATGGGATGGGGGCTACTCTCGGGCACCGCAGCCCCCCCACCCAGGGCAGGTGGAGGGTCTGGGGCTCCCTGTGGTGGCCCAGGCTCCCTGGGTGGCAATTACTCCTGCCCAGCTCCAGCTTCCAGCCTGGCTAGAGGGCAGGGCCTCAGTGGGGAGAGCAGAGGCAGTGGCAGGGCCATGGGGTGGGGGGCTCATGGCCCCCCCACTTCTGTTGAGGTTCCAGTGCTTGCTCCTGACTCTGACCCCTAGGTCCTCTTCAGAGTTGCTGCTTTTTCAGATTATAGTCCCCCATTCTGTAGGTACAGTCTGCATTTCTTGTTCCTAGATGCATAACATTGCATTTGGCTGTATTAAAGCACATTTTGTTTGAATTGGCCCAGGTTACCAAGCAATCCAGAGAGTTAGAATTTTGGATCCTGAATACTTGCAACAAATAGCTCATTAATTACAGGCCAATAATTAGTCAATGAAATATTTTCATGAATACACTGGAGGAAATCATAAGGAGTTCTTAGACACATGTTTGCTATGAATACTCTGACTGATAGTGTAAACCCAAAGAGTTTCAAGTGGAGTTTCCAGCTCCCGATGTGAAGGGAAGGGACTTTTGTCACCAAACATGTGGCTAGCACTCTTTTTACAATGCCAGGTAGCAACTTTAGCCCATTGCAAAGTAATTTTACACAGACATCAAATACTTTAAAGGATCCTCTCAATGTATTTTGAAACATTCCCTTCATAGGATCTTGCAAATTCTTTTTGAGTGTAAACAGGATTGTTGCCATTCTTTGATCTGCTTTCAGACTAAGCATAACATTTATCTATATTCTTGTAGAATATTATTTTTCCCTTCCTTGATTAACGGGGTCGTGATTATTTTTTTTTGAATGGCTATTCTGAATAAAACTCTCTGGCTGGAAACTGATGATAAAAAGGTGTTATTCCCATGATGACTGTCTTCCCTTAGCTTGCAGATGACCTCAGGCTCAGGGAATCTCTTGCTCCTCTTAACAGTCTAATAGAGATAACATGGCTCATGAAAGAACTTGTTTGCCTCACATGGATTTGTTTAGCTGGCATAGCCTTATTTATCATTACCGTGTCACTTAAGGAAACATGTATTCGTGGGATATAAACTTGGCTGTCGTTTCGGTAATTGCTGTTTATACTGCACTTGGTCAGTTCTCTTCTCTATTCTCCTTCTAATTGTGTCTGGAATGCTGCAAATGTGAGGAATGTGTGTTAGACTTGGTTTGGATTTTTCAAGGCAGTTGTTCTCTGACCCTTTTTATGAGATGATTGAAGGGGACTGGGGTTTTTTGGCTCAGTTTTTTAGTGTCCACAGTAAAAACTGTTCAGCAATTTTGAACAGTCACAACATGTTTGACTGCATAGCTGAATTAGTGCTGGGAGGGCTTTCTGATGAACTCCATAAATAATTTATCCATCCTAAGAATCAAAGGAAAAACTACCACTTTTTTTCTGAAAGAATTACTGTAGGTAGAGAATAACCCAATGGCTGTTGCATTTCTTCCATGCCGGGAGGGGGAGAGAAGGGGATTTTATTACTCAGAGTATTTTTTTCTTTTCAAGTTGCTCATTATTTTTCAGAATGTTATACTGTAAATATATGCTAGATTTTTGTTTATTTGCTTCTCTGCAAAATCAAACTTTAGCTTTCTAGGGATTTGCGTGGAAGCTGCCTTCTCACAGAAGTAGCTGTAAGTCTATCTTTCTCAGCGTCTGACTCTTCTGTGATCTGGGGTATGAACTAAGCAGATGTGTCTGGTGCTTGACTCATATATCCCATAATGTTTGTGAAGCAATAATACTGCCTAGTGAGCAACATGGGAGGTCATGTATGATCTATGTGCATAAAAATGTGCTTGGGAACTGGCAAAAGTTGCTTCGACGTATATGTGTCAACATCTGGATCCACTATTTGTTGTACTGCTTGAAAGCCTACAATGTCAGCTTAGGCTATTGAACAAATCAAAACTGCTCAGGCATTAATGAGACTTCGTCTACCATCCTTTCCTTGCATTAGATTTGAAAAAGAGGCATTAAAAAATAAAATGTGCCTGATATCGGCAAACAGTATTGTGCATACAAAATGATTTTTTCTCATCAGAGAAGAATTTTTATCCCACTGAATTGAATAGCTTGTGATAGCTGCACACTATGGCCCTGATTCTGCAGAGCTCTGAATGCCTCTTGAGAAATGCACTCTTGAGCATGCCTTTGATTCCCACTCAAGGACTAGGTCCTAACTTTCATTTTTGTATTAAAGTGTTTGAGGTGCAAATACAACCACTGCAAGTGAACTTGTTGAATAAAGACATGTTAGTTTTGTTATATGCTGTAATTTCCCTAAAACACATGTGTTCCCATACATCAGAACCAAAATGGTTAATTAACGTCATGCAACCTTGACGTACCTTGATTTGGTTAAACAAGGATCCAAATGGATTACCTGTAAATGCACAGTAATCCTCATCTCTAAATGAGATAATATGGAAAGTAATAAACAGCATAATAAAACTGACATAAATTAGCCTGGTGTTTTTCATTCAACTGATGGCTTAACTGATGGCTTATATGTGCTTCAAAGAAAGAATTCAACTAATTAGTAGAGCTCAGGAAAACCACCTGGAAAGTAATCTCGTATTATATCTTTTGAGCCTAAGGTGAGATGAAGGAGGAGTGGATGGCTTTATCAATAACATTCACTTTCTTTTCTAAATGAATTGTGCCGTGCAGACAATCTTTTCATATGGTAATAAAGTGGTGTGGTATTCTTCTGGGTGCAATATACAGTATAATTGTTTTTCCATAGACATTTCCACAGAGGAAATATATACTTTCAATTCAGTTGCCTTATTATTTGTGTTACAGTAGTACGTAGAGACCCCACATAGTAAGAGATAAACAGTCCCTGTCCCAAAGAATGTAGTCTATATGACAGACAAAAAGAAAGGGAAGAAGAAGAAACAGACACAGAGGTGATGTGACTTGCCCAAGGTCACTTTAAACATTTGTGGCTAAACTCAGATTTTCAAAATCCCGGTCTAGTGCCCTAGCAACTACACTGCTGATTGATACTTTAGATTTGAAGAAAAATGAAGTCTCCATAAGAGAGCAGAGTGCGTGTGCCTCCTCTTTATCAACAGCCATCCTGAATTAGCTCAAAGGGACTTCTCTACAGCCTGACCTGAGGGCCCATTCTACTCCTAAAATGCAGTCTATGGAGAGAAGCCTTACCATTGCATACTCTACACCACAAATAAAGTAATATTATCAGTATTTATTAAATAGACTAAAGGGACTCCCTAGTTCTATGTGCTGAGGACTGGAAGTCAAGAATCCTCTGTTACTTGGGGCTGGTCTACACTACTGTGGTAAATCGATCTAACTTACGCAACTTCAGTTACGTGAATAACATAACTGAAGTCGACATACTTAGATCCACTTACCGCGGTGGCTACACTGTGCTGTGTCAACGGGAGAGCATCTCCCGTCGACTTCCCTTATGCTTCTCAGGGAGGTGGAGTACACAAATGATGGGAGAATGCTCTCCCATCGATTCAGCGTGTCTTCACCAGACCCGCTAAAGCTACACTCGCGGCATCGATTGCAGCAGTGCCAATCTACCGGTAAGTGTAGACAAGCCCTTGGATTGGATAGGAAGGGAGAGAGCCACAATAATGATTAAAGGATTGGAAAGTATGATTTATAGTAATGAGTTCCTTGAATCTTGTCCACTTAGCTTAAAAAAGAGAAGGTTAAGGAGTGATTTGACCACATGGGGAACAGAAATCTGATAATGGAGGATGATTCAATCTATAAGATCCAATGGCTGGAAGCTGAAGCTGGAAAAATTCATTCAAGAAATAAGGTGCCCTTTTTTAATAGAGAGGGTAATTAACCATTGGAACAATTTACCAAGAGTTCAAACAAGAATTCATTGAAGGAAGCCCTATTGCCTGTGTCACACAGGAGGTTGGTTTAGATCGGGGTAGGCAACCTATGGCACGCATGCCGAAGGCGGCACGCGAGCTGATTTTCAGTGGCACTCACACTGCTCGGGTCCTGGCCACCGGTCCGGGGGGCTCTGCATTTTAATTTAATTTTAAATGAAGCTTCTTATACATTTTAAAAACCTTATTTACTTTACATACAACAATAGTTTAGTTATATATTATAGACTTATAGAAAGAGACCTTCTAAAAATGTTAAAATGTATGACTGGCACGCGAAACCTTAAATTAAAGTGAATAAATGAAGACTTGGCACACCACTTCTGAAAGGTTGCCAACTCCTGGTTTAGATAGTCACAGAGGTCCCTTCTGGCCTTCAAATCTATGAAATAGAACTCTTAAG
Source organism: Platysternon megacephalum (assembly GCA_003942145.1). Taxonomy (NCBI): domain Eukaryota; kingdom Metazoa; phylum Chordata; order Testudines; family Platysternidae; genus Platysternon; species Platysternon megacephalum. The sequence continues at coordinate 1,027,529 of QXTE01000043.1, read as the reverse complement.
GGCTCTAACAAGGATTCCCTTCTGAGACCTCAGGCAAGTTGTTTCTTTTTCTTGCTTTTTTAAAATAGGGATAATACTCGTGTCAACTGTGCATTGTAAGGATTGATTATTTTTGTAGAATTCTTTGAAGATAAGTGCTGTAAACACTTCAAGCAGGGGGCAAGGTTATAATCAGAAAAGGTTTATTTGGAATACGAAAATTCATCTTGTATGAATATCTTGGCTTTGAAAGTTATATTGGAAGGTGAAAATTATTGGGCTTGCATTCAACTCAGGAGTGTAAAGGCAGAAAGGAAAATCATCCCATGAAAAACAGAGTATGAATGGAGCAGTGATGGGCAGAATGACTGCTAATGTAAAATAAAAAGGACAATAGAGATGCCAATGGCAAAAATGGATAATATAGTATAAATCTAATGGCTAGGTGGTTTGCTGGGAATTGAAGCTCTCTGGGTTCTCTTGTGGTGAAAAGGGAATGTTTATGTTGCATATTGTTTTATATAGGACACATACTAGCCTTGTTTTTAGTGCTTGGCCTTCTAACTCTAACAAATTCCACAGACTTCGCTTTGGCTAGGAAAACCATTTTAGAGAAAAAAACTCCACCCAGGAGGGGTGGGATGTGGACCCTTATTTACAGGAAATGAGTTCATAAATTTCACAAAGCTCCAGATTCCTGCAGGTAGATGCCTTCCTCATGCTCGTGACCCATACCATTTTCTATGGCTTCACCAACACCGTTCCATGTTTAAGAGCAGTAAATAAATTGTGGCATTTGGGAATCCCCAGCTGCAAGACAGGTACTCATTTGTTTTTGCCAATTCAAAGGTTGGTCATAAAGGGTTTGGGGAATGGTCTAGAAATGACAGTAGTTTGTAGCACACTAAAGTACTGCACAGCAATGGTAAGTGCTGATGTGACGTTACTATAGCCCCTGTGCAATGGCAGTCCTAGGGACATGGTCGAAGTGTGGTTGTTCTTAGTGCCTCCTTGCTAGTGGCATCCCCTTAGTACTGCTGGGGCTGGAATCAGCAGGAATCATTATTTAAAAATAAATAAATAAATAAAGGATGGAAGGGTAGAATAGTAGGCAAGTGGTAGGAGCTTCCTGAGGAGGAATGGGAACCTCTATACTGCCAACAACAAGAAGTTACTACTGTGAATATGATGTGTTGTCCGAATATTATTGATTACAAGCAGCACATCATTTCATGAATTTGAGCTACTCTTTACAATTTGCATAAGATTTAAAAAACAAAAGAAAGGAAAATGCTGGGAGCTTTGGATATGTATGGGGAAAACCTTAAAAGCGGGCTATTGCCACTCTAAGGGTTTATTATTTTAGATTACTTAACCAAATCTGATAGGAAAAAGCAAGCAGCTTTCAATTCTTGGTTTTCCCCTGTATGTCGTGCAAGATACTGTAGACAGGTTGCAATGTGGTGAGAAGCACATCAGCCAAGTGTATCAGCTGCAGTGCCAGGATAATTGCATTGCACAGAATAGTTGATACAGAAACTGAGAAGTCTTGTTATTTTGCTCCTAGAGTTCTCACTTTGATACTGTAAACAGTAGGTCGCTACAAACAAGGAGGGAGAAACTCTATATTCCTGTTGAAAATGTATACAACTTTCATCTCCCACTGTGTTGTGTTATCTAGTCACCTTGGTATCACGCGGCCACATCATTCATATTCCTTTTGATCTTATTCTTGGCAAATATTGAAAAAGACTGCCAAGATCATTTTAGCCCTTTACCCAAGTTACTATAATGGCTAGGTTCTGCATTGATGTCTTAATTCCCTATCTCAGATGAACTGAAGAGAAGCTGAGCTCTTAGTGGAATGCCGATCAGGGATACCTCCTTGCTAATCCCTCTTGACTTTCATAGTACCATTCATGAGTCTAAAAAGCACAGGTAGTATGATGGCCTTTAGTTTATCCTTCGATAGTCATATCTGTGATATTTTCAGGTTTTTGTGTTTCAGCCTTTGAACGATTACCTGATTGAAATCTTGATTTAACAACCTGTAAGTGCTAGTCAGTTATTTTACCATATGTGAACAGAGATAAGGCTTCTTTAATGGAAGCTTTTACAGATTGTGCCATTTATAAAGACAAATTATCTTCTGAGATCCAGCCCCTTTGCACCACTAAAGCGGCATAAAGGGACTGTAATCTGGCTGCAAATCACTGGCCCTGTACTTCCCTTTCTCAGGTATTGGATGGGGACCTGGCAAACCCTGCCATCTGTGGCAGATCTTAGAGCTGATAGAAGCAAACTAAAATGTTTTGGGTGGGTCAGTCTCTCTCTCATTTTGGCCAGAAATTCCATTCTGGACCTGATAACATTTTTGATGAATCAGCATTTTCCAATTAAAGCTGTTTAATCAAAAAATTCCTGATCAGTACTGGTAATTTCCAAGTTGATCAAACAGATGTCAATCCGAGGTGATGTGACTGCAAGCAGAGAGAGTAAAAGTGAAACGACAAAAAAAGGATATTTTAAATATGTGGGTGTGTCACTCTGTCACATTTGAGCACTTAATACATGTTGTAAATGGCTGGTTTTAAACACAGATGTCACTGTTTATCATCTAGAAGTATGGTGCTGACTGACAAAGCCCTTTTCTCTTCCCCCTCCACCCTCCTGTTCTTATTAAAGCTCTGTAGTAGTGAAGTGGAACAACATCCAAAATATTCCAACATAACGAAACAATATTATGATTTGAAAGCTGAAACTGTTGTGGTTTGGAATCTGGAAATCCTGGGGATTCAAAATTGTGGTATAGTCCTGTATAACTGTACTTGGTAATTATGAGAAGCTCTATTTTTCTTTAATATTAAATTTCACTGATTAAGAGGTTCAGCCCCTAGCTAGAATACATTAGAAAGAGGATAAAATAATTAAATCAGCACAACTTGTGTTGCATTTAGAGAAGTACATATCATGATGAGAGTAAGAACTAAAAATAAATAAAAATGAAAAACTGGAGGAGACTTGCAATGAAAACTTTGTAGACTAGTGAAATATGTTTGATAGAATAAATGTTCATACTGTGTGGGTTTTCCTTCAGTGCAGCTTCATTCTCCAAAACACTGATTTCCATTATAAGAATTGGATAGAGAAACTTAGTTTAGACAGACCCATTAACCATTAGCAAAGCTATCCACAGTCATTAAGCCTCCCACTGTTCTCTTTTAAGAAGGATCTGTCTCATGGAATAAGAACCCATATAAATAAATCACTCTGGCCCTGGAAAATATCATTGAGCTGATCGGTAATTGTATCTACTGTTTAAACCCCTCCGTTTATGCATTGCTCAAAAATCTTGAAGTAATGGTCCATTCATTGTACATTGGCTAACATTTTCAAAAATGGCTGCCTAACTTTAGGCACCCAATCCCATCTATAAGCAACTAGAGAGGTCACTAGAACGTCAGAGGTGCTGAGCCACCTACAATTCCAACCGAAATTCAAGCCACCTATTAGCTATCTAAATATGGATTTTGGGTGCCTAACTTTGGCAATGTTGGCTAGTGCATATTAATACATTGTATATTGCATGTAATGATTATTACTTTTCTCCAGTTAGAGCCTTTTAAAAAATTCATCTACAGTCATATGCCCCAATCTTGCTAACTCCTCCATGAGAGTGGAACTCTGTGCCAATGTAGAATATAGTAGCCTCAGCAGTATTGCAATTAAGAGTTTTACGATATGTTTGAGACTACAATGACAAACACCAGCAGCTTTGTTGCCTTTCAGCCTTAAATCTCTTGTACAATACAACACAGAATTGCATTCACCATTTTCATGCCTTCCTGGCAATAGCAATGGAAAAATAAGTGCAACAGTAGAAAGATTAATTAAAAGCAGTGCCAACTATGTGTTAGTTTCTCATGCCTTCTCTATTCCAATTATCTTTTAATGAAAGAGTCAGTATAATTATTTGACTAGTTGTTGCAAGCTTTTCTCTTAAGAAAAAATAATGCTGGGCCCCAACAGTGGGATTATGGAGACATATCAACCAAATCAAAGGCCGTATTCTGTCAGTTGTCCTGTTGAAATCACAACTCATGAGGTGAAACCTTGGCCCCAAAGACATCAATGAGAATTTTGACATTGACCTCAATAAAGTTAGGATTTTACCAATGGCGATATCTGTCCCTAAATGAATAAAAAATCTTGTGAAATTCATTGGTTCTTCTGAATTAAGTAACTTTTACAATATGCACACACCATTAAGACATAATGGAGTTTTATTAGGCATGAATTTAGCCTATGCTGTTTAAAACATGAGGAGGCAAAATGGATTTACCAACTGGCCAAAAAAGAATAGCAATTTCTCCCTGCGAAGCTAGATAACTGATTTACCACCTTAAAAACCAGCTTTATCAAGGTCTCATTAGAGTGTCATTATAAAATGGCAGGTAACACTTAATTGTAAATATTTTTAATTTAAAAATCAATAACTCTTGGTTTCAGTTGTTACTATATTAAAGTACAGGTGTACAAGTTTAATTTCTTTTACTAATTTTTCTGTTATGGTGGTAAAATCTGACCCAGGTAAAGACTGTTAGCTTTTCAACAGTGGTTAGAATTTTTTTTCAGAAATTTGATCTGTACTTGTTCCTTTTGTGTTGCTTTTGGCTGCTTGCAGCTGTGTTTCAAACCTGCAGTAATTGTGTTCTGCTATTATTCATGTTTGCTTTCACTAATCCAGCTAAAGAATGCAAGGAAGAAGACTCTTTTTAAAAAAATTAGAAATGACTTAGATGAATGGGTTAAACACACAAGTCTTGTTCTTTAATAAAGTGCTTGCATTTACCATAGGTAAGACAATCATGTTTCTGAAATTCTAGTATCTAGTGAAATAGAAATATGGTTTCACTACTAAAGGTTGTTAGCACTAACATCCAAGAAATGTAAATTAAACTTTTAAGGACAAATGGCTTAGGATGACTTTTTTTCTAGGGAAGCTTTATCTTTTAAAGTTTGCTTGATATCATTCTTTCAAAGAAACATCTGTAAATAAAAATCTAATACTGTCCAGTAGATATCTCTTGATTGATTTTCGCTTTACCTGTCTTACAGTAACAATTAATATTTGTATAAATTATGTTTCATGATTACCTTTCCACCCTACCTTATGATGTGGAAGTTCACATTTCCTTTAACTAATAGCTTTGCCACTGTGGAGGTTTATCGGAGGTCTTGTTGAACAGTGTGAATAGGAAGAGAGTAATTTTGAGATCCACAGAATACTACAACAGCTTCACATTCATAGATACTGTTTTATAAATTGTATCCTTGCTCCACTCAGGATCATACAATAAAAGTACTTGCAAGATTTTCACTAATGAGATAAGGAACACAACCTAGTGCAACTTCTATATACTAAACTCTGGATAATCTGAACCAATGACATCTGTTAATGCAGTGGAGTTAAGTATTGAATATTGTTAAGCTGATTCTTCTCACACAAATGTCGTTGCTTTTTGTTTGCTGTGTTGGTCCCAGGGTATTAGAGAGACAAAGTGGGCGAGGTAACATCTTTTATTGGACCAGCTTCTGTTGGTGAAAGAGACAAGTTTTGAGCCACATAGAGCTCTTCTTCAGGTCTGTGACTCCCCAGGGGTCATGGAGATCAGGAGACCCTCCCCCACTCTTAAAACCCTGTACATTTTTGAAATGCCTTTTCCTGATTGTCCATCTTGGTGAGCACACCTAGCAGCTCTCCAGCATTGTGTGCAACTACTAGGGTTGCCAACCCTCCAGGATTGTCCTGAAGTCTCCAGGAATTAAAGATTAATCTTTAATTAAAGATTATCATGTGATGAAATCTTCAGGAATTTGTCCAACCAAAGTTGGCAACCCTAGCAACTACCCAACTGACCATGTAAGCTACATGCTCCAGATGTGCTGTGGCCTAAAGTAGATAAGAAGATACTGGATCTCCTGGGCCTGTGGGGAGAAGAGGCTGTGCAAACACAGCTATGGACCACTCATTGAAAGGTGGACATCTACAAATAGGGGGATGTAAGAGAAGGGGTGTGACAGGGATCAGTAGCAGTGCTGCATGAAAGTGAAGGAACTGTGACTATCACGCCTGGGACATGAAGGGTCTGACCTAGTGGTCATGTGATGAAATCTTCAGGAATTTGTCCAACCAAAGTTGGCAACCCTAGCAACTACCCAACTGACCATGTAAGCTACATGCTCCAGATGTGCTGTGGCCTAAAGTAGATAAGAAGATACTGGATCTCCTGGGCCTGTGGGGAGAAGAGGCTGTGCAAACACAGCTATGGACCACTCATTGAAAGGTGGACATCTACAAACAGGGGATGTAAGAGAAGGGGTGTGACAGGGATCAGTAGCAGTGCTGCATGAAAGTGAAGGAACTGTGACTATCACGCCTGGGACATGAAGGGTCTGACCTAGTGGTCAGAGCAGGAGTCAGGCCAGGTCAGACACCAGGAAGCCAGAGAGCAGGCTGAGAGTCAGGCATCAGGAGGTAGGCAGGGTCAGGTTACCAGGAGGTTAGAGTCTGAGACAGGCCAGAGAGCAAACCGAGAGTTAGGTGTCTGGAGGCAGGCAGAGTCAGGTTACCAGGAGATTGGGGTCAGGCACCAGGTTACAGACAACAACTGGAGAGCAAGGTCAAGGATGAACCAAGGCTGGAAGCTGGCATCTAGGGCCTATTGTTAGCAGTGCATGGAACAGAAGCAGGCAGGCAATCTGTGTTGTTGCTCAGACAGCTCCTCATCATGGCTTCCTGGTTTATATACTGTTATCGGCCAGTCAGTGGGCTGTGAGGGGCTGCCACTCACACCCTGTGGAGTGGTACTTCCTGCCAAGCCTAGCTTCGCAGGGTCTTCTGAAGGATGCCAAGCCTGAGCCTCTAAGTGGGTGATATGGAGGCATAAGTGGCCATGGGTCCCAGGTTCTAGCCCTGCAGATTTTTACAGTGATAGGCACACCAGAAGGTCAGGGAGGCCAACAATTGAATCAGTGCTGAGCCTCAGATCGCTGCTTTAACTAAGAGCTGCATGCCATCCTTGGTGGAGACCCCACCACCACCCTGCAGACCACTGTGGATACCTCCGAGGAGCTAGAGTCACAAGCCCCTGATGTGAATTGTGAGGAGGAGGAGGATGGGGGATCTGTGACTGTGTTGTCACAGCTATGCCATGAATCAGGACCTATTTTTGTCTCCACCATTGTCCAGTCAGTCCTGGCAGTCGAGCATGGGTGAACCCAATGCAGGGAAAGGAACCTTGGGTAAGTGTGTAAATTTATTTCCCATTACAGGGATGATGTCCCCAACTTAGCAGGACACAGCTACTGACTTTTCATGAATTTACTGCTACTAGAAGAGATAGCAGTACAACAAAGAGAGGTAGAATTGCTATCTGTTTTTCATTGCCTTGTACAGTTGTGGGGGGCGGGAGGGAGGATGCAGCACGGTTTGTATATGTACACAGGGATGTCCCTTGAATCCTCCTCAGAGATCTCGATGAACCTTTCATGGAGTTACTCTGCAGTCCTCCGCTGAAGGCTTCTAGGGATGGCAGCCTTATTTCATCCACTGCAGTAGGATGTTGCTTGTCATCCGAAGCCTGCATTATGATGCGATCGTCAGTGCTCGATTCTCGGGCCAAGAGGCAACACTCTACCATTCGCAGCTGCTTTGTGAACATCACCAACAATCTTGATTTGGTCCTTGCTATGTCCCACAGCAATCTGCTCTCCAGGAAACCATCATGTTTCCCCAGCTCTTCTTGCAGCTCTGCAAATACTGGAGGATTGTGCATCCTGTGCTTGCAACACTCATGACAATAGTGCTGAACTGTGCAGCTCCCATGCTTCTGTCAGAAATGGCAGACAGTGGCAAGTCTCATGCAGGTTTGAGGGATTTTCAACATAGGCGCAAAAATAATGGTATAGAGAAAGTTGCATGATGGGAACTTGACCCTGCAGTCCCAGTCACCTTTGTGCATCTCATTTCTGCCCCACCCTGCATTGCCAAAAGTTCTCCAAAACCCAGTGTGCTGGATGGTGGTGAGTTGCACGCAGAGCCGGCTCCAGGCACCAGCGCAGCAAGCAGGTGTTTGGGGCAGCCATGGGAAGGGGAGGCACGTCTGGCTCTTCAGTGGCAATTCGGCGGCGGGTCCCTCAGTCCCTCTCGGAGGGAAGGACCTGCCGCCAAATTCGGCCGCCAAAGAATGAAGAGATGGCGGTAGAGCTGCTGCTGAAGTGCCGCTGCTTGGGGCGGCAAAAACGCTGGAGCCGGCCCTGGTTGCACGCTGAGATACCTACCCATGGTGCACCGCAGTGTGCATGGAAACAAGCACTCCTGGTGAGCAAGAAACCAAGTATGCACAAGCAATAGTCTAACTACAGTAGCTTTAGGCTGATTTTATGCATTGGCAAAAGTTTGTATTGTAGAACGTGCCCTCAGTCCTGGTCAACACTACAAAGTTAGGGCCACTTCACCTTGAATGATACCTTAGAATATGTGTTAACTACTTATGCTAAACAATTGGCTGTACCTTATATTTAGCTGTGACAGGCTGAGGGTGTGTCTACATGTACAGTGCTGCAGTGGTGCGCCACTGCAGCACATCTGGTGAAGACGTTCTATGCTGATGGGAGAGAGCTCTCCTGTCAGCATAATAAAACCATCTCCGTGAGCAGCAGAATCTATGCTGGCGAGAGAGAGCGCACCTGCCAACTTAGCGCTGTCCACATCGACGCTTATGTCGGTGTAACTGATGTCGCTCAGGGGGGATAGTTTATTCACACCACTGAGCAACATAAATTCTATCGACATAAGCTGCAGTGTTGACATAGCCTGAGTACCTTTCCCAGATATGGAAAAGAAGTTCTGTGTATCTTGAAAGCTTGTCTTTTTCACAAACAGAAGATGGTTCAATAAAAGATATTACCTCACCCCCCCATGTTTCTTTAATTGTTGCTTTTCATTTAGACATGAAAATGGTTGAAAGCAATGGTCAGCAAAGTTTGCTGTTTTCCTAAAGGACAAAAGAATATAAATAATCTAAGTTAGAAGAGTTTAACATAAAATATTCCCTGAAAATGTGGAAGCAACTGATCCTAGGTACTATGGTAATACAAATAATAATAATAATGATTTACAGATTGTTTATTCCACAGTGCATAGTTAGTCTCTCTTGCTAATCTACTTTTGTGTTATCATCTTTGCAACAAAGAGGCAGTCTTTGGGCAATGTAATAAAAAGGAATGTTGGCCTTAGACCTCTCATTTTAAATCTGTGCTTTAAAGACCATTTTTTTCTCTTTTAAATGTAAGAACAATAAACTCCTTTAGCAAAACTCTGGAACATACCCAAACCAAAATGGTAAGAATAGTATGGCTAAAGGTTACACAAAGTGCATGCTTAGTCTCCAAAAACTTTAATTAGGTAAGGCAAACGTTCTCTTTCTCTCGCTGTCTCTTTCTTAATGTCTGTTCCATTGCTAATAATTTTATTTTATCTTTTTTATTATGTTGTTGTAAAATTAGAGACATGTTTGGAGATAGGCATTATTTTCTTAAGAAAAGACTACAGAATTGCCAAAGATATGCTTAAGAGAAAACAAGTTTGCCATTCATGTTTCACAAGACCAGCCTCTTTGTTCCCAGAGGACTTTTTTTACAATTACAATTTAAAGGTTAAAATTGTGTGTGTCTGTGCATGTGTGTGTATATATATCTATGTGCCTACATATACACACATTTTATATATGTGTGTAACATATATATATATATACATATACAATATGGGCCATTTTTGATGAGTAATCTTTTCTTCCTCCCTTTAATTCTGAAACCTTCGAAAAGTGAAATTTATGTTGGGAACTGGAAGACTAAATGTGTTCTGTTTCTGCTAGTGCTATTGCTACTCTTGCAATTTGTATGAGAGAGATACATACATGTGCCCCCACCTCTACTTTTACCTAGCGGATTTGTCATGTTATCACCAAGAAATAGATGGGTATACATCCTGGATATTTTTTATTATCTTTGAGTCCATAATCAGTTTGGAATTCTTATTTATAACTCACTATTTAACAAAAATAAACTTCCTGAACACACCATAAAAGAAAAATTAAAGGACCTAAATAAAAAATATTAAAGGGGGTTAAACTAGAAATGGATGTGAATTAGAACTCCAGGCCTGAATGATACAAACGTCAAAGGGAAGCATTCTGGAATTGGAATTTGAACCTAGATCCAATTTTGTGGTTGGTCAATTTCTTTATATGTATTTGGCCTAGCTCAGACTCCAGATCCCAACAGCCCCACATTTATGGGGTTTGAAGGCTAGATCTAGCTCTGAAATGTATGGATTGAATTAGAACAATGAAAACAATGAGGAAAATAAATAGGGGCATGCTGTAAAAACACAATGAACATGAAAATCACTGAAGTGGAAGACACCCAGTTAAACCACATGGACCAAATTCTACTCAGTTACACTAGTGAAAATCTGGAGTGACTCCAAAAATGGCAGTGGGTTTATTCCAGATTGTCACATTGAGGTAACCGACAGCAGGATTTGGCCTGTTTTTTTTAAAATACTGTAGTAAACCTAAAAAGCTTAGGAGTACTTGTGGCACCTTAGAGACTAACAAATGTATTGTAGCATAAGCTTTCGTGGAGCCCACGAAAACTTATGCTACAATACATTTGTTAGTCTCTAAGGTGCCACAAGTACTCCTATTCTTTTTGCGGATACAGACTAACACGGCTACTACTCTGAAACCTAAAAAGCTTGGTATTTAACTTAATTTCCATGTTGTACACATACAACAGAACATTGGCTTTCAAAATGTCTGTATCTTTCTGTTATTTCATGTGATAGAAGGGAAAGAAAAGGTCCTCTATACATCATGGAACATCAAAATATACTTCGGAAATATGTGAAAGTACAAAGGGATCTTGTGTTTCACTCTGTGTATGTGTATTCATCCTGGTTGCTTAATTATGAAGCATAGAATTAAGGCTGAACTGTGCACTCCTGGTTACAGGACCTGTGGGGTGACTGGATCCATTGCTTGGTAACTTGTTCCTCAAGGACCAATTAAAAGCAAGACAGGTAAAGTTAAATAAAAGTACAACTCTTGTGAGCTACAGACTTCTTGCTGGACACTGGCATTAGCAGAATCTCAGTAAACTGCTTTTTTTGTTATTCTTTTTAGGTGAGACAATTAGCTAACTTGTTAATATAAATTCACACCAGTATCTCAAGGTCAGCAATTGAATTAATTGGCTATTTTAATACACCGGTATTATTATCCTTATTATCGTCTTATTATCCTTGTGAATGAAAATGAGACGTGACCATAGCTGAGAAATCCTCTTTGCACTCACATACAATCAGTATAAGAAAATATTCAACCTCTTGCTCTGCTGATGTTTATGTGGGATGCTATGTGGAGGAATTTCAGATCTTGTTTATGTCAGTAATTTAATCTTAAAAATCATAATAGCCCAGTTAATTTAGCTCTGCTGATGATGTATTCTTTCAGCTTTCAGCTAAATTATAGTTGAGATTTGTTGAATTATTCATGTATATAATTTTGTATGTCAAGACTCTTAATATATACTCACAAAATGAAGAAAATATATTAAGCATCTGTAATGCATTGTGAACGTATGTACAGTTACTAGAAAAACGGGCCTTGATTCTCCACTCAGTCATACCAGTCTTACATTGGTGTAACTGCATAGGCTTTAAAAGAGTTGCTCCCAGTCTACAGTGGTGTAAGCAAGAGGAGAATCATAACTATAATCTCTGCATTGCTAAATGAAATGAAAAACCCAGGAGAAGATATAAAAATAATCAGTGCAGCAGCTCTCATGTTTAAACATAAATGCTATATCCACAAGCAAATATCCATTCATAAACAACTGCTAACTCTGTTATAGATTTACCATATGCATGAGTACTTATGTTAATGAAGAAATAATATATCATTTGTCAAAAGAATGTTGGTTTCTTAAAGATGTAATTTCAAATTTCTTGCACTGTACTTGGAATAAGAAAGGAGGGAAATATGGCTATGTTTACATTAGTATTCTAAAAGCAGATTTGTTTATTTGGAAAATATTCCAGTAAAGACAGATATTTACATTCAGATTGGCCACTGAATAATTGTAGCCAATTATGGGAACAAAAACTAGCTCAAATAGGGCTGCAAGAAAAGAAAAGGAGCATCCAACACCCAATGAGAGTAGTCTCAGCATATCAGCAATCATTCCTTGGTTAATAGAGGCAGACCTGCTCTTGTTTTACACAGATAGTATAATCCTGTTGTCTGGTGAAGTTGCGAATCTGGGGGCCAGCCCTCCAAGCAAAGGTCTGGAACAGTACTAAGTGTTTTTTTCCTGTTATCTATAAAACAAGCTAGTACTTATTTTAATAGCAAGCTATACAACTGTACTAAGCTGAGTGGTATGAAAGTTCAAAGGGAAGCAATTTTCAACATGAGCACACTGACATACACATTTGAAAATATGATTTACAATTATGATTGACTTTTATTCAGCCTAAATTTTCAAATGCTAGTAGTGATTTTCGTAGCCTAAAATTCTGGGTGCCGACATGAGACATCTTAAAGATTTTCAGAAAGAAACATTTTACCTAGGCCATACGTTAATGAAAGCTGGACTTATCTAGCAAGAAACGACAGTTGCTGACATTGGTTTTCATTCCCTCTTCAGAGGATGGAACTACAGAGAAAAAAATGATTCATTTACTGGATGCTGTGAGACTTTGGGTTGAGCACAATAGTCAGATCTAAAACTTTTGGTATTTGAAGAAAGAACAAACACCACTGAAACAAGAACAAAACACTGGAGGCAATTTAGGACATTGAATTTTTGAAAGCAGAGGAAGGGGAAGATTTAAGTAATTTGTTACACCTCTCTCACACAGGCAGTTCTTAGCCTCTTTTTTCAGAATAATTAGATCTTTATAGTCTAGCCAAATAATTCCTGTGAATTAGGGGTGGAGAAAAGGGTCTGGCCCATAGGAATGGGGAAATGAGTCTGGTACACTATAGAAAAACTCACTGCAGTTTACTTGGAGACAATCATAGGGATATACTTGGCGTCCCATGTTCCTGTGCTCCAAAGGTTTGTCTTCACTAGTAAATCTTATGTTTCAGCCACTGTCACATTTCCTGATGTCAGCTAATCATGGTTAAACAGTTCTGAACTTGACTGGTCCTTTTTTTTTTTTTTTCAGAAAGTTCAGGAAGTAAACAGAGGGACAGCCATTTTAGACTTGATTCTGACCAATAGGGAAGAATTGGTTGTGAGTCTGAAGGTGGAAGGCAATTTGGGTGAAAGTGATCATGAAATGATAGATTTCGTTACTCTAAGGAAAGGAAGGAGTGAGAGCAACAGAATAAGGACAATAGACTTTAACAAACTCAGAGAACTGGTAGGTAAGGTCCCATGGAAAGAAAATCTAACGGATAAAGGAGGTGAGGAGAGCTGGCAGTTTCTCAAGAGACCATATTAATCACACAACTACCAACTACTTTGACGTGAAGAAAAGAAAGGAAGAATAGTAAGAGGCCAAAGTGGCTCTATCAGGAGCTATTTAATGACCTGAAAATCAAAAGGGAATCCTACAAAAAATGGAAACATGGACAAATTGCTAAGGAGGAATACAAAAGAAAAGCACAAGCATGTAGAGACAAAGTCAGAAAGGTTAAGGCTAGCAAGAGACTTAAAAGGTAATAAGAAGAGGTTCTATAAGTACATTAGGAGCAAGAGAAAGATAAAGGAAAGTATAGATCCTCTACTTAGCAGGGAAAGAGAGCTCATAACTGATGGCTTCAAGAGCCTACTTTGCTCCAGTCTTCAATAAAAAGGTTAATGGTGACCAGATAGCCAACACAATGAATATTAACAACAAGGGAGAAGGAAGACATAATAGCTCAATCTGTTTATGTTATCAAAAAGAAGACTCAGAGGTGACTTGATTATGGTGTATAAGTACCTTCACAGGGAGAAAATAAAGGGATTTTTAACTCAGTGGAGAAAGGAATATCAAGAACCAATGATGGAAAGCTGAAGCCAGGCAAATTCAAATTAGAAATAAGGCACATTTTTAAACAGTGAAGTTGATTAACCATTGGAATCAACTGCCAATAGAAGTGGTGAATTCTTTTTAAGTCAAGACTGGATGACTTTCTGGAAGATGTGCTTAAGACATCAGGGTGAAATGTAATAGCCTGTGATACACAGGGGGTCAGTCTAGATGACCTAATGTTCCTTTGTGAATTTAAACTCTATGAATCTATGAATTACCATCTCAAGTAAAACAATGTATCTTATATCTAGTCTAAATTTGTCTAGCTTTAGCCTCCAGCCATCAGATCTTGTTTTACTTTTGTCTGTGAGAAGGCTTTTTAATCTAGCAGACAAAGGCATCACAAGATCCTTAGAAGTTGAAACTATACAAATTCAGCCAGAATTAAGATGCAATTACTTTTTTCACCAATACAAGATGGCTAGCATCATAGGTGTTTACACCATATCCAATTACCCACACTACATTTATCAAACATAGACACACCTACTGTCTCCAGCTTCTTAATTAAAAAAAAACCCATGTTTATTATGGTAATACCTAGAAGAGAACTGAACCCAATTGTGCTAGGCACTGTACAAACACAGAATAAGACAGAGTTCCTGCCCAGAGGTGCTTACAATATAAATAGACAAGGCAGACAAAGGGAAAGGGATATAACACATAAGCAGACTGAACAGAGTGATGATCAGCAAATGTCATGTAAGTTTTCGTTTTTGCTCTGTTGTTTCAATCCTGTTTTGGGGTTATATTAGGAGAGCTAGATTGAAAGACTAAACAAGAGAGTGGGTGAAAAGAGGTTGGAGAACATGAAGTAGGGGGCAGAAGGAGTTGGAGCAAACAGCCAATTGTATTATGGTCAGTTATGCGTATGATGGTTCCTTTTATCAGCTGGCACAGCATTGGACATAGCTGTTTGTGTGTGTTTATTACACATTACTGAGTTAAAAAACCCAGCAACAGTTACTTTGAGAAATCATTAACATTCTTAATTATATAATTGGTTGAAAGAGCACAGCCTAGTAATTGTTTAACAATATTCTTGAGGATACACAAACTCTTCTCTCTTGAACCTGACTTACTGTATTTGAAACGAGCCAGACACTAGCACCTCATCTCTCTCTTTTCACTTTTACTAAAAGTGCAATGTTAAATGGTATGTTAATTACAAGGGGCCTGTATTGTGATAGCATTAGGTTTTTATGACTTTTAGATACCTAATTAATTAAGAACAGTTTAGTAAAAACAGCACATTTAAAGAATGTACCAGTACTTTTCTTTGGTCTGCTAATATAAATGTAGGAATCATGAAAGGGGTACACCTTTTCTAACATAAGTGCCATTCTATTTGCACTAGGCTTAGCCATTAAAATGTTGAATGCAAGAGTAAAATACTAGGTTCTTTTATGGGAGGACTTGTTGCCTCAGGTAGGAGGTAAAGCAAATAATATTCTGTAAAATGGAATTTGGAATCAGATTTACTGGGGTTAACAGTGGCCATGCAGTATACAGCTAAAATCTTCTCCCAAGGGGATGCCTCTGCTCAATAAACTAACACTAATAAGAGACTCTGATCCCTATATAAGACTGAAAAGCTGAAGAAAAATATTTACCAAAAAAGAGTTATCTGTAAAATTTACATTTTCTCTGTGTATTTTTAAAGAAACAAATACACAGCAACCTCCTATTCCTGCTGTGATGATTTGCTGAATCTGTCTATACAAAGTTTACTAGTTCTGTTTGATACTGGGAGCTCTTTATGTGTACACAAGTAAGACTTCATTTTGAATACGGGGCCTTCTCTGTTGCCTTTTACAGAATACTGCCTTCTCTGTTGTCTTTTAATCTCCATGTTGGACTGAAATTCCAAGAGATGGTGGCACAGGGCTAACTAGAGAGGGCTGTTAAATCTTGATGACCCTCTATTCAGATAGAAGCACCCTTGGACAAAGTATTAGTTCTTCTGGGTGGCAGCCAATCTGCCCAGGTGAGCTGAATCTTAGCAACAGACCATCTGGTGAGGGACTTTGATCTCCTGATGAAGTTAAATAGAGATCACCTGAGAAAGGGGGTGGGAGATTATAAAAGAGAGCATTTCTTGCTCCCCAGATATTGGGAGAAGAGACCAGAAGCAGAAGAAGTTGGGGGCGGGGGGTGGAAGGGAACTAGACCAGACCAGACCAGACCATCCATGTTCTGGGTGACAAGCCAAGGGCATGGAGGAAAGGAAGGATCCAGGACTTCTTAGAGGATTGTGGACTCAAAGACTGTTGCAGAGTGGTGAGGAAACTGTGGCAGTGAAATGGAGGTAGATGTATTTTTGTCTAGATGTGTGTGTTTCTCATTCTATCTAAGTAGAGAGCAACAGAATTCTGTGCAAAGTCTGCCTGTGTGTCTGTTTGCTTTTACCTGTCATGTGACCCTAAAAAGTTAAACTGTGAACCCAGAGTATGGCTTGAGTTCTGGGAGAGGGTCTGTTCAAGCTACCGGGAATTCTGCTGTAGCTATAACAAGTACTAGGGCTAGGCAGTTGAATCATGGGTTCTCAGCTCTCAAAAAGGGGTTGCTAGACAAAGGATCTGCCCACCGAGTGTGTGCCTAGAAACCTCTCCCAGGGGCAGTAAGTGGACTCTGTTTAGACTCAGGAGGCTTAAAGTACATGGGGCCCAGGAAAGTGGGCACCAAACACAACAGCCTGGTTAATGTCTGGCTACAGGAAGCTCTACCAGTGCTGTGGATGTGTGATATCTGCTTTCTAATATTGCTAGAAACTCCAGGATATCCCTTTTCGCCTTTGCTAATTGCTGTAACTGACATGAAATGCCTATCACTGAAACTAGGACTTTTGTAGAATATTATGGAAAAAGATAAACTTAATGACATTTTGTGACATACTTCATAAATCAGTTGAAAGCTTTCCATTTAAATCAACGTGGACACTTACTTTAAAAAGGTGTTGGCAGAGTTTTGCTCCCAGTTATGTTAATAAGAATTTTTCCAATGGCTTCAACCAGAGAGCATTTTTATAGAGAAGGGGGACATATGGCAGTACAACTGGGTGAAAGATG
Organism: Platysternon megacephalum; assembly: GCA_003942145.1. Taxonomy (NCBI): domain Eukaryota; kingdom Metazoa; phylum Chordata; order Testudines; family Platysternidae; genus Platysternon; species Platysternon megacephalum. Next base: position 1,010,327 of record QXTE01000043.1, on the reverse strand, counting down.
CATTTTCGGTGTCGCACTTTCAAAAAATAATTCAGTTTGGGTTGAACCAAATTTGAAAATTCCAAAAATGTTTGCTGAATCAAAGTCCATTTTGGGTTGAGGGAATCTTTTGTTCTACCTGAAACATTTTGTTTCCGGGAATTTTTAAAGGGCTAGATTCATAGGGAGGAGGTGATGGTGTCTCCTTGATAAGTTTTCATCCAGGATCTAGGGCACTGTGCTGGGATGTGGGTTTAATTCCCCACTTTGCCTGATGCAGAGAAGGGATGTGAACTGTAGTAGGATAGTGGCCGAATCCTCCAGGCCATAGGGTAGTCTGGGGTGGGTTTTTCTCAGTCTGTCCTGCTGAAGCTGTTCCACTTTGAATAAATAATTAGTCATTGAGAGGGAGAGAGAGAGAGACTCTATTCTTATTAGGCACTCACCCAGGAGCTGGGAGACCCTGCTCCAGTAACTGTTTAATTTCTTATATACAGTGGAACAACTTTAACAGGAGAGACTCCTACATCAGAATACCCCATAGCTCAGAGGTTAGAGTGTGCGTCTGCAATGTGGGAGATCCCTTTTTCACATCAGCAAGAGCGGGGAATTGCCCTAGGTATGTGCCCTAACCACTGAGCTAAAGCTTCTAAAGGAGGCACTACTACTACTTCCTCCTTTTCTGGTCATTTTGTGCATGGCCACCTCAATCACACAAAAACATTTTTTGGGTTGATATTATTCCGTGAATGTAAGTCAAATTCACAAATAGTTTAGGTTCCCCCCCAAAGTGCATTTTTTGGTAAATTTGCTATTTGTTGGGGAAAAAATGATCATACAGCTCTATATAGGAGTGGAGGGAACATTTATTTTCATTTGTTATGAAATGCAGCAGGGAAGAGAAAATAACAAAATAATTAGGTTAGCACAGAAGTAGCCTTAACTTATGGGGCTGCAAATTGTTGGAGCTTGTCTTTGCTAGGAAATATTATTATCTGCCACACTGGAAGAAGACAGGAAGCAATGGATGTGGTTTAATTAGGCCACAACTTTATTCACATAAAATATCTGGGAGTACCCAGCAACACATTGTACAGTGCAGGTCATCATCATTCCTTAATCATCTCCACAGAATCACCAGCCAGGTCCCAGCCCTCTTGCTGCTCGGACCCCGCTGCCCTCACCTCATATGAGGTGAAAGGGAGCTAAGAGAAGAGAGGTGTCAGCTCACAGCTATTCCAGATGTAAGAGCTCGGAGCTGCCCTTCCTCCCTCCCTTAAGGATTGCTTTCCTTTACATCCTTTTCCAATACATTTGATCTGTTAACCGTATCCCTTCCATATCAAGTGCCTGCACTGGATATCTGACCCGATCCAGGTAAAAGAGGGCCTCTCTAGAGCTCCATGGGGTATAAATCCCCACCCCCCCACAATTCCGTTAAGCACAAAGACAGCAACCTTCTCCTGACCTGGTCCCATTTGCATCCTGCCTTTCTTGTCTATCCCTTTAAATTTTCTCCCTTCTCCCTACATATTGTAAGGAAGCCCCTAAAGGGGCAATAACCTCCTCCCCCCCCCCGCAGCTAGCTGCACGAAGACCCCTACATGAAGGTTGCAGTGGACACACTGTGCGTAAGCATAATTGTTAGGGGAAGACTTAGCTGACATGGTGCTGCCCATGACTGGTTGGCAGGGCCGGCTCTGTTGCATCGCAGGAGCAGGAACAAAGTCTGACCAACCAGTTTGACCACAAGCAGAGCTCTGATTTATTCTATCCCAGCATGCTCTTATATACAATTTCATTCAGCAATAAGGAATAACAAATTGATTAATTCAGTTAACAGAAACAGCTGTAACCAATAGGGATAATTATCATCTGACACACCTGTCTAGCTCATTATCCTAATTATAGTTAAATAGCCAAAGAAAACAAACCCAGGGCCAGGTCTTCTCACACAGCTCCAGCACAATTAATTATATCAGAAGCCAAACAACCTCCACATCTCCCCCCTGTATTCAAATTCAAAAGGAGAAAAAAGAAAGGAAAACATTCCCAATTCATAACAATATAACGCTATATATAAAATAAAAAGAAATCAAAGAATTAAAGCTTTATAAAATCAACCTATATGACCATACAAACCTTAACATGATTCAAAAAACATCGAACGAACAAAAACACAATAAACAGAAATGATGTAAATTCTGCAGACCCCCCCCCCCAATTTTTTTTTTTTTTTTTTTTTTTTTTTTTAAACATCCTTCAGTTGTCAGGTGATCAAACTGACACTGAGGGTGGGGGGGTCTTAAAAAAGATACATCAAACCACATGACAACACAACAACGATTCTGGCCAGAATACAGACAACACAAAACATAACAAAGATCACAAAACATAAATCTTAATTCTAAATAATAATAATTGCATGGTACACTAAATGCCTGTACACAAATTTTGTTCAGGCACAAAATATCATCTCAGGCATGTAACTCATTCACGGAGGATCAAACAGAAAAAAGTCCTGGTATAGCTAACAAATAGTCCTCCTCCGGGGGCTCTGGTTCCGCGGCGTCTGAGCGCGTCTCGTGAGGCTCCTCCGCATCTGTCTGTCGTCGATCCGAAGGACGTAGCCAAGGTCGGACCCACTTCGCCGGTATCCACCTGGGACCTGTATCAGTGGCAACACACGCATAACCCCTGCCCCATGTTAGCAAGTCAACTGGTCCTTTCCATATTTGCTGCTGATAATCAAACCATTTGACCGAGGGTCGGGGGACCGCACCCTGCTCTTCCCCAGTCATCCCGCTGACATGTTTAATCGCGGGGGGCACCTGGCTGTTTGTACCAAGATGTAACCAGTTAAGCACATAAAGAGCTTTCAACAAGCGAGCGGCAGGCGTCTTGTCCAAAACGTCTGCCCGCTCACTGCGAATCCCCCCTTTCTGTCTTAAGAGGAGCGCCTTCAGAGAGGCATGAGCACGCTCAATAATAGCTTGTCCAGTAGAATTGCCAGGAACACCCGTAGAGTGCTGCACACCCCAGTGGGAAAGAAACTGGGCAGTGCGATGTGAAATATATCCCCCGCCATTATCAGTCTTAATGAGGGTAGGAACCCCCATCACGGCAAAGCATGCTTGCCAATGCTTAATCACATCGCGAGAGCCAGTAGAGGCTAATGCTGTCGCCCAAACAAAACCAGAAAAGGTATCAATGGTAACATGAAGATTGCGCAAGGTGCCAAACTCAGCAAACGTGGTAACATCAGACTGCCAAACTTGAAGCGATAATAGGCCACGGGGATTAACACCAGATACAAGGGGCAACACATGCTGTTGACAATCAGGGCAAGAGGCCACAATAGCACGAGCGTCAGTAATAGAAATCGCAAACTGGCGTGCTAAAGCACGGGCAGATTGATGAAAAAATTCATGGGAAACCCGTGCCTGGGCAAATGAATTTGGAACATGGGCAACGCCAACTAAATGATCAATCAGTGCATTGCCCTCGGCAAGACCATTTTGTAATCCAGAGTGGCTCCTAATATGCATAACAAAATAAGGGCACCGTCGAGCATTTAGGAGATGCCATAGCTGAAGAAGAGCAGTCCATAAAGCAGAATTCGTAACACGGCCCAACAGGGAGCGTTCCAAACGTTGAAGCACACCTACAGCATACAGAGAGTCACTGACAATATTCAATGGGATATCGGGCCATTTTTCAAAGGTGCGAACAATAGCACGAAGCTCTAGAACCTGCAGGGAGCCTTCAGCAAGAACGAACTCGTGGTGCCAGTGGCCGTCAACAAACCAAAGAAGTCCTGCACGCTGGGTACTGCCGCTGGCATCGGTAAAAACGGTGAGACCAGCAACTGGACTAGACTGCAACATCAGTGCTTTTTCCAAAGGAAGTGCAGTAGCAAAAATTCGGTGCGAGGGAAAGTGGCTACTGAAGTAACCGGCGTAATCCATGGTGGCAAGTGTAAAGGAAAGGTGAGTAGCAAGCAACTGAGTCACAGTAACATCATCAAAGGGTAAATAAATGGTATGAGGGTCAATACCTGCAATGGCCAACAAACGGCATCGGGCCATGTAAATAAGATGAGCAATCGCATCAAGCCGCGTGGTCACAGTCGTGGTATAGTGCGAAGGTGGAAAAAGCCATTCAATGCCTACCAGTGGATCGGAAAGGGCCTCATGCCATTGAAAAAGTAAAGCTTCCAAAGAGGCATCTTTAGAAAAAATTGCCAGAAAAATGGGCAAGTCCGGATAAACGCGTCCCGAATAACGTGTTGCAAGTTTACCTGCAATATTTTGTAAGGCAATCTTGTGCTGACTCTGCAGATAGCGAGGTTCATCCGGAGCACGGCCGCCCTGAAGCAGTTGAACCAAAGGCGCAAGATCCTCATTAGTTATACCACAAAGACCGCGGACCCATTGCAAATCGCCCACCAAGCGCTGAACATCATGTAAATTATGAATGTCCATCCGAAAGGTCAAATTCTGTGGGCGTACAATCGAATCCGTAATTTCCATACCAAGGTACCGATATGGGGCTCGCCGCTGAAGTTTTTCTGGAGCAATCACCAGCCCAGCCTTTCGCAAAACCGAGTCAATTTCAGCAATCGCCATATCCATAGCAAAATGGGCGCTAGTAAACAAAAGATCATCCATGTAATGATAAATAATCCAATCAGGGTGCGCCAATCGCAGGGGTGCTATAGCCCAAGCAACATAAGATTGACAAATAGTAGGAGAATTTTTCATACCTTGTGGCAGAACAGTCCATTGATACCGTCGGGCAGGTGCAGCCTTATTTATAGAAGGCACAGAAAAGGCAAATTTGTCGCGGTCCGCGGGATGCAAAGCAATGGTAAAAAAACAGTCCTTAAGATCAACAACAAGTAGAGGCCATCCATGCGGAAGCATAGTAGGTGTGGGCAGCCCAGGCTGGAGGGCGCCCATATCCTTCATTACAGCATTGACAGCGCGCAGATCTTGTAACAGACGCCAATGTCCAGACTTTTTAGGTATGGTAAAAATAGGGGTATTCCAAGGGCTAACAGAAGGTTCAAGGTGGCCCATAGCCAATTGTTCCTGCACAAGTTCATGCACCCGGGCGAGCTTGTCTTTGGGCAGCGGCCACTGAGCGACCCAGACCGGTGTGGTAGTTGTCCATTCCAGCTGTAGGATCGGTCGCCCCTCAGTGGCCGCTAAGCAAAAGGTGAATTTTGCAACACAACGCCCCACTGACTTAAACAGTCCCGACCTAAAAGCCAGATCGGAGCCGGAATTACATAGGGGCGAATTTTTGCGCTCGTGGCCGGATCTTCCACATCAGCAACGGTAATGAAATTCACACTAATGCGAGTCAACTGAGTACCACCAATGCCGGTCACAGGTGTGGCGGCATCCCGCAAGGGCCAAGAGTCTGGCCAAAACCGAGCGGGGACTATAGTTACATCGGCCCCCGTATCTAGCAAGGCTTCATGAATAATCTGCCGTCCATCGGACCCTTGAAGCCGAACAGTGCGGGTGGGCTTGCGTGAAGTAACGTCCATAGCAAAAGCAATTTGGGGAGGGCTAGTGGATCCAAATCCTCGAGACCCACGATCAATCGGGGTCGATCGAGGTACACAACCCTTGAAGGGTATCAATTGAGCAATGCGCGTGCCAGCAATTATAGTTACAGGGGGGCAGAGGGCGCGTACCATTATTCCAATGTTCCCTGTATAATCGGCGTCAATAAGGCCAGGTAAAACAAAAATACCTTGTTTTGATGTTGATGAACGGCCAATCAAAAGAGCACTTAGTCCAAATCCTAATGGGCCATCAGTGTTAGAAGGAAGAACTTGAACTTTGTCAGTTTCTAGGACTACATCTGTTGCTGTGGCCAAGTCCACTCCGGCACTGCCACGGGTTGCTCCGGTGAGGTATTCCAGGCAGCCGGGTTGGTGTGTGGAGGTACTTGTATCGTCGCGCTCCTCCGAGGGGCGCTCCGTGATCCGTTTCCCGGCAGCGGTGTTCCATCCTTCTTGTAACGCGCCCAACAGTCAACGGCATGATGTCCAAACTTATTACATCGTGCACAAACGCCAGTTGCAGCTTTAGGTGACATATCAAAGGTTCGCTGCCCAGACTTATTACATCGTGCACAAGCGCCAGTTGCAGCTCTAGATGACATAGCAGAGGTTCGCTGCCCATTTTGCATAGGGCAGTCCCGCCGGAGATGCCCGGGTCTTCCACAACTAAAACAAGGGCCGGCTGGCCGGGTCGATCTTTTAGCCCCCCACCGTTGCCCGAGCAGAGGTCGTAATGCCACGGCCAGTGCAGAGGCCTGTGCCTCAGCATGAATTGCTGCCTTATCTGTCTCCTCAAACATAGTGGCCTTATTACATGCCTCAATCATTTCCATTAGGGATGCAGTCTTGGGCAAGGTGGCTAAAATACGGCGGCAAGTGGAATTTGCATTCTGAGTGGCGAGGTCAAGTCCAACTGCAGTCCTGGCTTCTGGCGTCAGATTAGGGGATCTATCAATAGCGTCTCGGAGACGATCCAAAAAGGTGGAATATGGTTCCGATAGGCCTTGTGTGATTTTAGCATAGGGCGGGTTCGGCTTCCCCATCTGGGGCACCGCCTTAAAGGCAGCCAAAGCTAGTTCCTGTGATTGCTGCAGGATCCGGGGTTCAAGACGGGCTTGCAAATGTGGGTCAGCAAAACGGCCGGCTCCCAAAAGCATCTCAGTAGTAGCCACGCGCCGGGGGTCATCATCCGGCAGATCCAAATTACGGACAAGGGCCAAGTCAATTCTCTTGGCCCAATCATCTTTCCACAACAGTTTCTGTGTAGGTGTAAGAAGTAGATCAGCTAACTTAATCGCATCATACGGACACATCGCCTGGCCTGTAAATACCTGTTCGATAAGAGATTGTACATATAGATTATCTAGTCCATAAGCCATAATTGATTTCTGTGCCTCACGGATCAACTTCCAATCCAACGGGGCCCATTGTCGATGATTAGGATGTCGAGGGTCTGGCGTGATTACTGGAAAGGCCTCAGGTGTTAGCCCTTCAAGGATGGCTTCCTTTATGACCCCATGCCAACGCTGCACCGGATCTGGAGGGTCCCCGGGGTCAGGCGGGGTGGAAGGGCAAGTTGGACGAAAACATTCGTGAAAATGTGACCGTGATGATCCAGATGGAGAACTTTGTATGTGATCCAATTTGTTAAAAATGACCTGCAGTTGTCGACCCTGGCGCTCCATTTCTTCATAAAGAGCATCAATCCGGGTAAACTGAGTAAGATCAGAATATGGCTGTGATGGCACATGTTCCACCCGAGCCTCCTCTGCTTCCCCGCATTTATGACACCCCCAGGTCCCGTGGATACGGCACGGTTTTGAAAGGGGTGCATATGGCAAAGTTGTCTCCATAGGCTCGGGTGTATCGGGGGGTAGCGGGACCGTAGCAGGATCAGTTATCTCAGGGCTAATAGCTACATTGGAGGGTAATGGCATCGTAGCAGAGGCAACATCATCCCTAGGGAAGGGGTCGGAAGCCAAGGGTATCACTGTGTCCTCACCACCAAAAAAATCCCTGGCTCCAACCGGCAAAACGGAAGGTATTCCGGACGTTGGGCGGCAAAGATCAGCTAGGGCCGCCTGTACTCCTGCCTCGGCAGCAAAAGCTTCTACTGAGTCTGTTGTCTTCTTCCATACTGGACTTAGGGAGAAGGCTTCCTTGTTACCCTGAGCCACTGATTTCCAAAGCTCACAACCCATCTGCTCCCACACAGTTTTATCAAATATTGTACTGGGTGAAATAGAAAGTCCCCTTGTACGTCCCCACTGTAGTAGGCGGGATAATGCATCAGAGGGGAGCTTCTCTCCCCTCCGCTCCATGATGCGTGTCAGAATTTCATACACCGTCTTCTCCTCTGCAGACGCAGCAGTTCCCATAATTGCTCACCTCTAGGTTCGGGTGTGCCTCCCTTTTTCAAATGTCCTGTAGCTTTTTATCAATTCAGGCCACCAACACTATCCTCATGAATCACATCGGGGTCACCATTTGTTGCATCGCAGGAGCAGGAACAAAGTCTGACCAACCAGTTTGACCACAAGCAGAGCTCTGATTTATTCTATCCCAGCATGCTCTTATATACAATTTCATTCAGCAATAAGGAATAACAAATTGATTAATTCAGTTAACAGAAACAGCTGTAACCAATAGGGATAATTATCATCTGACACACCTGTCTAGCTCATTATCCTAATTATAGTTAAATAGCCAAAGAAAACAAACCCAGGGCCAGGTCTTCTCACACAGCTCCAGCACAATTAATTATATCAGAAGCCAAACAACCTCCACACGGCTCCAGCATTTTTGCCGCCCCAAGCAATTCTTCGATGGCAATTCGGCGGCAGGTCCTTCCCTCCAAGAGGAACTGAGGGACCCGCTGCCGAATTGCCGCCAAAGAGCCGGACGTGCCGCCCCTTACCGCTGGCCGCCCCAAGCACCTGCTTGCTGCGCTGGTGCCTGGAGCCGGCCCTGCTGATTGGCCAGTGTATTCAAGGACCAGTCAAGTTCAGAATTGTTTAACCATGATTAGCTGACATCATGAAATGTGACAGTAGCTAAACATAAGATTTCCTAGTGAAGAAAAGCCTTTGGAGCACAGGAACGTGGGACACCAAGTAGTTGCTTTGCTTGTGTCTGTCCCTATGACTGTCCCCAGGTAAACTGCAGTTAATTTTCCTCTGGTGTACCAGACTCATTCCCCCATTCCTGTGGGCTAGACCCTTTTCTCCACACCTAATTCACAGGAATTATTTTGCTAGACTACAAAGATCTAATTATTCTGAAAAAGACTAAGAACTGCCTTCTGAGAGAGGTGTAACAAATTACTAAATCTTCCACTTCCTCTGCTTTCAAAAAATCAGTGCTGTAAATTGCCTCCAGTGTTTTGTTCTTGTTTCAGTGATGCTTGTGCTTTTTTCAAATACCAAAAGGTTTAGATCTGACTTTTGTGCTCAACCCAAAGTCTCACAGCATCCAGTAAATGAATCTGATTTCTTGTCTGTCAGTTCCTTTCTCTGAAGAGGGAATGGAAACCAGTCCTTGTCAGCAACTGTCATTTCTTGCTAGATAAGTCAAGCTTCACTAACCTATGGCCTAGGTCAAATGTCATAGGACGTATGATTTCAGAAGAAGCTGGAAGTTGGGAGGGTTGTTGACTTTTGGAGGTATTATAGTAACAACAGCTAGAAGAGTGTTAGGAGTCATTAGAAAAGGTGCTAGCAGAGCACAGGGAGAGTGTGAAAAGAAGACAGGAACTTGGAAACTTGTAGCTAGGAAGGAAGACTGGAACTAGAGATTGCAGAGGAGAAGCTTGAGGATACTGCAGGAAGCTGGAGACATGGGAAAACTGAAGCTGGGAATTAAATAAATATAAGGGGATTCAAAGTCTGTAGCCTGAAAGTTTATAGAATTAAAGAGCTGAAGTACATTAATCAAGTGGTGGGGCCACAGCTGAGACAGGCTCTCTCAGGGGCGCTGGAACGATTTGTATAGTGGGGGTGTTGAGAGCCATTGAACCAAACTATAAACCCTGTATATAATGGAAACCACTTCAAGACAGGGGGTGCTGCAGCACCCCCTGCACCCCTAGTTCCAGCACCTATGGGCTCTCTGCAGCGGTGGTTGGGACATCAGCCCCTATCCATCACTGCTGTTGTGGGGGCATCAGTTGCTGCTGCAGTTTTTAAAAGTGCAATAGACATGCTTTTTAGCTTGGCTTTTTTTTTTTTTTTTTTAAGTGTGTGTGTAAACTCTTTGGCACAGGGAAAGCATCTTATTCTGAATGTGGTGTGTAAACTTGCAGTGCTGTCTAAATGATTGCACATAATAGTATGTCGTGGGGTTTTTTTGGGTTTTTTTTTTTAAAGGCTGTTCATACGATGCAGGGTAGAACAACTTGAGTACTTCTTCCCTCAGCCCCAGACAGACTCCATAAAGAAAACTGTTGAAATATGCTGACAAAAAGAGTCTATCTGAAGGCTCAGCAAGGCATTTAGAGAAAGAGCCCTTTTCCAGAACCCCTGCAATCTTTCTTCTGGCATGCAGACAAGTTGTAAATATTTAACATGGTCTTCTTTTTTTCTCCTTCTTATTTCACTCCATCAGAATGTTTTATTCTCTCTTAAGAAGAGCTGCTGTCAGGCCCCAACAGGTTATTTGCCAAAGCACTAACGACCTCATCTAATTACTGTTTATCTGAAACGGCTTGAAGAAACCTTTTTTTTTTTAATTTGTTAGAGAAGAATTCTGTCACTGAATCTCAGCACAACAGTTGAAAAATCCCTTGGATTTCAGCATTTGTGACTAGTCCCCTTACTAAAAGAGAAACACAGGCTATATTACAGCAGTAGCTTTACCAGGACATGATTTATTAAAAACAAAACAAAACTTAGCTGAACTTGGGTATTATTTGTAAAGTCAGTGTGGTCGGGGTAATCAAAACAGCACTGGGATTGATACTAGAGCTGGGCAACATTTTTATGGCAAATAATATATTCACTAAAATAAGCATTTTTTGTCACCTAAACTATTTATGAATTTGGGGTGAATTCAGCTGAAAGTCAAAATGGTTTATTTTGGCCGTTTTGCAGCAAATCCTTTTGACTTTATTTTGAAATGGCATTTTGATTAGCAATTTAGCTTTTTTCCTTTCTTTTTTTAAAAAAGTGTAAACTTCTGGAAATAACCCAAAATGACCTGTCTTCCTTCCCCCCCGCCCCGCCGAAAAATTCAGTTTGAACCAAAAAAATTGTTTTTCAATTTTTCAGTTCACTCAGATCTAATTGCTACTACCAGGAGGAAAAACGCTAAATGTTGTTGGGGAAAAAAAACCCCAGCTAAAACAAATGCTCCCCTCACACACTGTAGAATTGTTTTAAACTTTTTATAGATTTCAAAAAGCAAAAATATGAAACTAAAGTTATTGAAATAGGGACTTCAATATGTTCCAGTGAAACTACAGCAGGTTCTGCAAAGTTTTTGTGAGGGGAACTAAGATTCAAAATCAAAGTGAACCACAGTGGCCCAGGAAATATAAGCCCTATCCTGTAGCAACTCCAGATGTGCAAATCCCTGTGAGAGTTAGATGCATGGAGTAATTGCAGGATGAAGCCCTTCAATAGAAAATAATTCCAACAGACCCGTGGGACTGTCAGACCTGTTAACAGATAATCATTGTAAGTCTTGTTCTTCACACAAACTGAACCAGCCCATATCTCTTACCATTCTTGAAAACTGTGAAGGTGGAAAATCTTTTGTTCATGTTGGCAAAATTACCAATTTTTTTGCATCATCAGTTTTTATTTGTAAAAATTGATAGATTTGTAATACTCTTAATGCTGAATCTAGGGCAAAGTGTTATCAATTCCAGCATTTTATGTAGCTTAACCCCCACTCCAAAGAAATGTAAAAAAACTTCCCTTATCAAAATCCTTCCCTTTGATTAAAATTGTGAAAGTTCACACATCAAACACAGGTTTCTTTGCATGTGTGTGTGACATTTTTGTGAGTTTATCTGGTGATGGCATTAGTTTACATGAAAGATTTATAACTAGGGCCCTGCCAAATTCATGGCCATGAAAAACGCATCACGGACCGTGATATCTTGTCTCCCCCTGTGACATCTGGTCTTTTGTGTGCTTTTACCCTATACTATACAGATTTCATGCGGGGGAGACCAATGTATCTCAATTTGGGGTCCTGACTGAAAAGGGAGTTGCAGGGCGGTTGCTAGGTTTTTTTAGGGGGGTCACGGTATTGCCATCTTACTTCTGCGCTGCCCTTCCCTTGAGGGGCGATTTGATAGCTGCTTTCAACTACCTGAAAGGGGGTTCCAAAGAGGATGGATCTAGACTGTTCTCAGTGATAGAAGATGACAGAACAAGGAGTAATGGTCTCAAGTTGCAGAGGGGGAGGTTTAGGTTGGACATTAGGAAAAACTTTTTCACTAGTAGGGTGGTGAAGAACTGGAATGGGTTACCTAGGGAGGTAGTGGAATCTCCTTCCTTAGAGGTTTTTAAGGTCAGGCTTGACAAAGCCCTGGCTGGGCTGATTTAGTTGGGTTTGGTCCTGCTTTGAGCAGGGGGTTGGACTAGATGACCTCCTGAGGTCCCTTCCAACCCTGAGATTCTATGATTCTATGANTAGAAGATGACAGAACAAGGAGTAATGGTCTCAAGTTGCAGAGGGGGAGGTTTAGGTTGGACATTAGGAAAAACTTTTTCACTAGTAGGGTGGTGAAGAACTGGAATGGGTTACCTAGGGAGGTAGTGGAATCTCCTTCCTTAGAGGTTTTTAAGGTCAGGCTTGACAAAGCCCTGGCTGGGCTGATTTAGTTGGGTTTGGTCCTGCTTTGAGCAGGGGGTTGGACTAGATGACCTCCTGAGGTCCCTTCCAACCCTGAGATTCTATGATTCAGAGTTGGGCAGCCGGAGAGCAGCAGATGTTGGCCAGGCACTCAGCTCGGGTGGCCATACCATACCATACCATACCATACCATACCATACCATACCATACCATACCATCCTTACTTCTGTGCTGTTGCTTTCAGAGCTGGATGGCCGGAGCGTGGCGGCTACTGACTGATGGCCCAGCTCTGCAGGCAGCAGCACAGAAGTATGGGAGGCAATACCATACCATGCCATCCTTACTTCTGCGCTGCTGCTGGCAGTGGCTCTGCCTTCAGAGCTGGGGACCCGGCCATCAGCCGCCGCTCTGCAGCTACCCAGGTCTGAAGGCAGCACAGCTGTCAGCAGCAGAGCAGAAGTAAGGGTGGCAGTACTGCAACCGCCCTACAATAACCTTGCGACCTCCCCCCTAACTCCTTTTTGGGTCAGGACGCCTATACAACACCGTGAAATTTCAGATGTACATAGCTGAAAACATGAAATTTGTGATTTTCAAAATTCTATGATCATGAAATTGACCAAAATGAACCATGAATTTGGTAGGGACCTATTTATAAAGCCATGGATTTGAGTCACAGCACCAAATGTGAGGTAAGTCACAGGACTGTGAGCATCAGACTGTGCAGTAAATGAAACTGAATTGGTTGCAATTAACACCTTTTCATTATTTCTCTCCAGGTGTGCACGTAAACACTCTGGTTTACACACAGTTTTGCAATGGTATAACTACTTTGGTTAGGAGTGTGGTTTGATTTTTTTTATCAATTTTTTTAAAAAATTGTTATTCCAGTGTGTAAACAGTAACTCCTAGGGCGTACACAATTATATTGATATAAAGGTGACTTATACCAGTATAGCTTATTCCCCTCCCTGTATGGCACCTTTATATCAATATAATTCCATCTACACTTGGAGGGTTGTACCTCTTAAGTATACCAGTATAGTTTAAGTGGTATAACTTTTGCATGTGGACAAACCCTAAGAGTGTCCCATTTCCATGTAACTTAAGTCAGTGAAAACTCATGGCTTTATGAAGGGAAGGAGTGCTATAGATGCAATATTTGCAATGAGACGAAAGTCTGAAAGAATGATAAATGGAGGGCATAACTGCTATGCAGCATTTATTAATATTGAGAAAGCATCTGACTTGGCTCCTTAGGATCTGCTGTTCAGGGCCGCCCAGAGGATTCAGGGGGCCTGGGGCAAAGCAATTTCGGGGGCCCCTTCCATAAAAAAAAGTTGTAATACTATAGAATACTATATTCTCGTGGGGGCCCCTGTGGGGCACGGGGCCTGAGGCAAATTGCCCCACTTCCTCCCCCCCCCTCTGAGGCAGCCCTGCTGCTGTTTGGAGTATTGAGATAGATGGGAGGGGGACTTCAAGACATGGAGATGATAGACGAGCTGTATCAAGGATCAAGAGCTAAAGTGATACCAATAAGTGGCATTTTGGAGAGTTTTGATGTAACGATGGGATTGAGACAAGGCAGTGTGCTGAGTTCACTTCTCTTCCTCGTAGTTATGGAGTTAATTAGCAGGAGACACAAAAAACTAATGTATGCTGACAATCTGGCCCTTTTGGCTGACAGCAAAGAGAAATTTGTAAATATGGTATCAGAGTGGGCATCTATGTTTGAAGACCATTGTTTGAAGGTAAACATAAAGAAAACTAAAGTTATGCAAGTAGGGAAGGTGGCAGAAGAGCTGTTGATTAAAGTTTCAGGAGAGAAGCTGAATCAGAAGTATTTGTGTACTTGGGAAGTATAAAGGAGAGAGATCTGGAGAACTGAAAAGAAGAACCCAATGTGCATGGCAACAGTGAAAAAGGTAGATAGGTGGGAGAGTGCACGTTTGAGGTGGGCTGGGCATGTGAAAAGAATGGAAGAACGACCAGCAAAGAAAGCATGAGAAGAAGAGGACAGCAAGAAAGGATGTGGAAGACAGCGGACATGATTAAAAGACTCTATCAGGAGAAAAGGATGAGCTCCAAGACCTATGAACTCGTGCCATAGACCGGAAGGATGGTGAAAAACCATGGGCACATCTGATCCTATGTAAATGGCAAATGGAACAGAGAAATGTCAAGCGTTAAGTCAGTAATAAAAATCAAATCAAGTTATATCGAAACAGGGCACTCTTACTCCAGAATAGGTGTTCACACACAGGGCTTGTCTTCACTACGGGGATAAATTGACTTGAGTTACGCTACTGGAGTTGACGTAGTTTAGGTCGATTTACCCCGGTGTCTTCCCTGTGCTGCAGGGCTGGATTAAGGCATAAGCTAACTAAAATACACGAATATGAGGGGCCTCTAAAAAAGAAAAAACTGACTCCATTTCAAATTTTATCAAAATCAGTTGATAAATAAAGGAGATATGGGAAAAAGAAGATTCTCTCTAAATATAGACATTTTCATTCAAATATAACAAAAATATACACATCTGGCTACACAAATGCCCTTACTCTACTCTTACCCTTCACTAATTGTTCGTTATTGACAGGTGGGAGGCCAGGGCTGAGAAAAAAATGATAATTGCACTTTTAAAATTAGTATTTCTATGAGTAAGTCTGCTATCAGTCTCCTAAGGCAGTGTTTTGTTGGACAGGTGCTACTGGTAAAATTCTGACTGTGCCTTCATAACTTATTTAAATAAATAAATAAATCTCACTGCTGATAAAATCGGGAAAAATGTGAGGTCGGAGAGAGCAGTTTCATGCAGCAATCCTGCCAAGTTCATACTCGTATGTTAGTGTGTTTTTTCTTCTTTTAATCTGTACATACATACAATTGTGTACTTGAGTGTGCACACCGCTTTCTGCTTCATGCACTATCCATGCCTCACATGATTGAGTTTGCAAGTGATTGTTTTATGGACTTGGGTCAAGTGGATCCTGAGGAGCCATTTGTGTTGGCTTCCCTCTGTCAGTTTCGGGAACCTTCACAGTAAATATCAGAGAGTGCTGACGAAAGGATAAATAGAAGGTTTTGAGAGAAGTGAAGGAAGATATACATATATATCAACATATTCTGAGTACTTGGTGAGCAAGTTATTTCAGACTATGTGCATATATGATTTATAGACTATTAAAGCCTATAACATTCATTATATTTGCTTGAATATAGGCTAGTTTTTCTCACTTTCTCAAAGCCTTTCTAGCAATTACCAGTCTTTTTTCTGGTAAATTCTTTCTTTCTCTTTCACGCATATAGCTTGTTGTCACTCTGTGTGTCCGAGGTGTTTACTTGAGATTAATTAGTGGTCCTGGGGAGACAGAGGATAGAGAAGCAAACGTGAAGAGAGATGTCTGCCTGAAAAAAGACTGGGATTTTCTGCTAGCCGGGTTTGGAGCGCACAAGATAATAATTTATTTTAGGTAGTATGCGATGTAAAAATTCTTATATAGACTTATAAATCACATATCATATGCAGAATACATTGTATTTTTATAGTAAGGCAAAAAAAAAATTCCAACAATTCATTTTTTCATAGCGAAAATTAAATCCGGAACAAACATTTGTAAATATATTTTTATATAGTCTGGATAAACTTTGTCTTTCCCTAACAAAATTAATCAAACATTTTTTCATTTATTCATATGAAAAGAAGGATAATTTTCCTTATTCATGGTGTAAACAAAATTATATATCCGCTCTTGTTTTCTTGTGAGAACATAGACAAAATAGCACAAACTTTCACAGAAATATCCTGGTAAAATAATACAGGTTTTTGGCATATATATATAATTTGTTGTTGTATAGATATATTATAAATATTGAGATTTATATAAAATTAATTTTTTTACTTGTTTAAATAAAAACTTTCTGCTACTAATTTTAGTACCAAAATTATGTAATTCAGCATAACTGTCTATAAAAACAAATCAATATATTGGAAAAATACAACCTGCATACAATTTTCTGATGGTTTTCTTATTACCTGGGTGTAATTCATATCAATATAACTAATAGCTGAGCTTTAAGCTTGTGGGTTATCCACATTCTATATCCTTTATTGCTTCTTGTATCCTCTCAGCATCTCATTGCGTATTCAGACAAGGAATTCCACAATTTAAATGCCCCAACAGAGAAGAATAATCTCCTGAGAACTCTTCTAGTAAATTGTATTATTTACTGTATTTTTTTATTTTGTAGTTTTTATATTGTATTGTTTACTTCTACTTTACTTACATATGCAATTAGTTCAAATAATTTGTATAAAATTTATTTCTGTCATGATATCGTTACAGAAGTCTGCTGAAAATGAAGATTATTATTCTATTTTTACAACTTTGCCTTTGTATATATGCAAATATAAAGCTTTTGTGTTTATATATTCAATAAATTCATTTTTTTATGGTATGGAGCCTCTTACACTTGACATAGCTTAGGGCCACAGCATGTCATAATCCGGCCCTGCTGCACTGCGTCAACAAGAGACGCTCTCCGGTTGACTTCCCTTACTCTTTTCAGAGAGCTGGAGTACTGGGGTTGACCGGAGAGCGCTCTGCTGTTGATTTAGTGGGTCTTCACTAGACCCACTAAATCGATCCCTGCTGCATCATTTGCAGCAGCGTCGATCTCCCTGTAGTGAAGACCAGCCCACAGACTTGAACTGAAATAACTAAAAGTGTGAATTACAATACACTGTTACTTTGTTTCCATTTACTGTGTAAACAAGCCCATAGTCAGTTTAACAGAATTAAGACTTTGCTAGGGACACGAAGAATGCGCACATAAAGATCTCATAACCCAGCATAGGCCTCAACAGCTCCTTGGAAGTTCCTTTCACTTCCACGAATGATGTGCCTTGAGTATAGCAGCTTGAGATGTTCTAAGTTTCTCCACTGAAACGTGATCAAGAATGGCCCCCAGCCATAAAGGATAGACTCCCATTGACTTCAGTTCGCTTTGAATCAGGGCTAAAAGAGCATTATGTTTTGATTATGTTTAACAAATAATGCTCTTCTCCTCCATCAGAGATGGAGGGTATTTATATTACCCAAATATAATCTGCTGGAAGTCAGACCGTCAGAACAAGCAGACAAACAAGAACTTAGTTTGGACCTGGAGAAAGTAACCTTTTTATTTCTTATGATTCCATAGCAAATGTTTTCAGTTTACAGGTTAAAAGATTCCCCCTCAGATCTGCCTGGCAGACTCAATGTAGAATCTCTGAATCCAGCTGTATTCAGAAATGTTGCCTCTTGCATCATCACAGTACACAATTCTGCAATATGAAACTACTGATGATGTATAAATCAGACTAAAATCTACTTACAAGCTTTGTAATCTGCTTTATGCATCATCAACTAAATTCTATTTTTTCAGTACTGTAAGCAGTGATGGGTCTGACACATTAAAAGGAGGCAGAAGGTGCTATATTACATTATCACTTTACTGACTAAGTCACACTTACAAACATGAAGACCAACAGCTTTTCTATTATAATCCAGCAGGATCTAAAGTAGCTGGCTAGAGATGACACCATCTATGTCAGCAGGATAGAATAATGGCTAAAGTAATAAAACCTTTTTCTGAAACAAGTGGGTGATCCCATCTGTCTGGTCTTGCTTCAAGTTAGCTAGCAAATACCATTTGAAATATCCCAATCAGCCGATTATATATAGATACTGTATACAGGTAAACAGAACGAGGAGTACTTGTGGCACCTTAGAGACTAACACATTTATTTGAGCATAAGCTTTAGTGGGCTAAAGCCCACTTCATCAGATGCATTCAGTGGGTTTTAGCCCATGAAAGCTTATGCTCAAATAAATGTGTTAGTCTCTAAGGTGCCACAAGTACTCCTGTTTTTTTTGCTGATACAGACTAACACGGCTACCACTCTGAAACCTGTATACAGGTAGTTATGCCTGTGACTAGGGGCCATGCCATGTGTGCATTCTTTAATTTAAGGAGGACTGAGAGAGGAAAAACTCCAGAGCACAGTTAAACCTTTTCATTTTCATTGTTCTTTTATTCTTCCCCTTCTTATTGTGTTTTATGTGGCTTGTACATGATGTGACTTGAGTTTGATGTAATGGTGTGAAACATGAGTGCTGGGATCCGACTGAACTTTTGTTTTCTGCTTCTTGTCACTTGGATTAAAAAAGGATTAACAAAAGTTAATGCTATGTCGGGCAAGTTGAAAAATGGGTTGGCGTTTTTGCTAAAAGGTTGATCTGTTTTATTCACTGAAATTCAAAACTTTGAAAAAAATCTTGAAATTTCTTGAGTGGTTCTAGTTGTTACCCCGTCTCAAAATAGGGTTGAGTAGTCATTGACTGAGTAGTTATTGCTGATACTTTATTTGTCTCTCTTTTAAGAATGCCAGCAAGGATGCAAGTTCTGTTGTTGGTAATAGCTTTCGTTGACATTATATTTTTATTACTGTCTTTGCAACCAAATAATGCCATCAGTCACTGACAAAACAATGTATATAATTTCAGTTACTTATTACAAATGATTTGGATTTTCTACCATAATATTTTCTTTATAATCTGACAAAGAAAGGAACAGTAACTGGGTATGTACAACTAACTGTTAGAAACTGGACTGAGACCATCACCACATAGGTTTCTGAAAAGTCACAATTATTTATACAGCACCATACATATGCATGTTGCTTTACAGACCTTCAGAGAGCAATGAATTTCTGATATTACTGGCCTTTGCCAGATTTGAGCCATTGGCTTAGGTAGAAAAGGCTTCATGCCCTGTTATCAATCCCCTAAATCGTTCAATCCAGTCATCCTCGTATTTGTTTTCCTTTTCATGCTATGATGATGTTTCTGAATACTGATGAGATAATTCATTCCTTCTTCCGGACTAAGGTAATCAGATTAATACATATAAACAACATATTTAAAAAACAGCATTACAAGGAAATTTGAAGTGGGAGCTGTCTTATGTCTTGCTATCAGGCAGGTGTTGGTACAGTGTGCCAGAACTACTTACCTTTGATGTGCCTGTTCTCTCATCCATACCAGTTACGAGATGAGGCTTTCATATCAGAAGAGTATCACAAAGGCTTTATTAATCTCTGTAAACAAGGACAGTAGTGGTGCCACCTCACAAAAAGAGAAAAATGGAAAATGTACTAAATATAATTTATTTTAATCCAATGCACATGCATCTGCTAAATGTTTTCAGATGAATGGCTGACTGAGTTGGTAGTAAGATCACATTATCCAGATCTTGTGCTTTTTCTAGCAATAATCCTTGTGTAATTACACATTTGACAGGTGAAAATTGCCAATGGAGTTTGACACTGCTTAGCACAGTGTAATCTTGCATGCTGCAATCTGTAATTTTCTTAGTTTTGTGAGAGACTACATGGTGTTATCATTCTGCAGTCTGGGTTCATCATCAGAACAGACATACTGCATATTTGTTATCTGTACTGCTTACTCAGCATGGTACTATACAGTCAGGAGCGCCGCCAGCTTTTTCACTGCCCTAGGCGGCGGAAGGTCCCGCCCCCTAAATGCCGCCCCCGACAGAGGCGGCGGAAGGTCCCACCCCCAAAATACCACCGATGACGGGGCGCCGGCGCCCCCCAAATGTTAGTGCCCTAGGTGACCGCCTAGGTCACCTAATGGGTTGCGCCGGTCCTGTATACAGTGCATTCAGTCTTCTTACTTGAATTCGAGAGGCAATTTCTAAAGTCAAAATACTGGTAAATCACTCTTGGATATCTTCAAAATGTATGGTTTAGGATTATTGTTGCATGTAGATGAGAGCCTGCTGGTCTGTTTTTCCATCATGAGCAGGCTATAGATGTTCTTTTTCAAATTCACAAGAAGCCTTCGAATACTGCTGAGCAATAAATAGAGCCTTCAGTTAGAATCAATTTCATAATAACATAAGAATGACCATACTTAGTCAGACCAATGGTCCCTCGAGCCCAGTATTCTGTCTCTGACAGTGGCCAGTACAGAACAAGGCAACTTTGGAGAGATCCACTCATCTTTCCCTCTCAGCTTCTGGAAGTTAGAGGTTTAGCGTTGTCTGGTCATGGATTTGCATCCCTGACCATGATGGCTAATAGCCATGGATGGAACTATCCTCCATGAATTATTCTAGTTCTTTTTTTAACCCACTTATACTTTTGGCCATCACAACATCCCATAGTAATTAGTTCCACATGTTAACTATATGTTGTGTAAAAAAGTATTTCCTCTTCAACCTGCTGCCTATTAATTTCATCGTGTGAACCCTGATTTTGTATTGTGGGAAAGGGTAAATAATATTTGTTTCACACCATTCATGATTTTATAGACCTCTATCATATTCCCCCCCATAAACTTTTCAACAGTTCTGAATCTGTCCTAATCAGAATAATTATATGGCAATTTTCATATTTGGAATTCATTGTTAAGATTTGTAATTTGCATCCTGAATGGGGGAGAACCAGATTTTTGAGATATTATAATTCAGTTTTCTTTAAACTTTTTCTCCAAGTGATGGAAATTAATCAGTCAACTGAAAACAGTCTTCAGAATGCAGAAAAGGTAAGTATTTAAGATCACACAATATGGTATGATAGGTCTACAAAGGAAATCTCTGCCAAAGACTTGAAGGCCACTCTTGAATTTATAAAACAGAGAAAATAGCACCAGAGTTAAGATCAAACAAACATCTTAGGTACCATTCTATAATAGGTAATAACTGTCATGCTTTGTTGCTTTCTATTGTTCTTGAGTACTGACAGTCAGCGTACTTATTTCAAGACAAAATATTTCCTTGGAACTTTATTTTGGTGAGTCTCCCCATGAAGCAAGACACAATGTGACACCCCCGCCCTCCACACAGTTATTGATCCAACACCATAGTTAAATGCAAATGCAGCATGAATAGTTTTTTTGTTGCCTAGTCTACATAACCTAATTACAAGATAATTATATGATAATGGCTTCTTAGAGGTTACATGCAAAACATTTCACATCTACTCCATCTTCTTTCTGTAACACAAAACAGTACTTCACACAAATCTGTGAAAAGTTTTATATAATTTGCTTTGAATATCTCAAATATTGCCTCAAGATCCTTTGTTCACATGCTTATGCCAATAATTTAATATTGTTGCATGATTTTACCGATATTAATAAACTCGATGATTAGGTTAAAAGTGCCATTATGCTTAATGATATTATTGCCATGTCAATGGCAAAGCCCTCCCCTTTCCATCCCCATTAAGGAATTGTTATTGGATAGGAATAAAGTAGCCTTTTTAGATGCATTAATGCTTGGGAAAGTGTCAGTCATTTGGGAAGACTTCCTAGAAATAAGATAGGGCTCCATGTTTGACAAGGGTACAGCACATTCATCCATTGTTTTCTTACTTCCACTTTTTTCTGTTCAATTTCCTAATACAAGCTCTTTTGTGCCATCTCTTCTTGTATCCAGTTGTTTTCATAAGGCTGAAGGAAAATGGAAAATAAGTATTTCTATTTCATATAGTATATAAATTATTCCTAAAATCTTACTAGAAAAGGCAGGGCTCTAAGGCATTCTTTGGACTTTTCTCTGGATTTGCTATATGTTGCTTTTACTTTGCTGCTTGGTGTTTTCTGTATGCTTTACATCCTATATGTACAGAAAAATATTCAATAAATAACATTACAACCCTCCCCCCATTAATCAAATATATGACTGTAGTATGTTATGGGGCTGATCCAAAGTTTAATGATGTTGATGGAAAAGTATAGATCAGCCCCTAATTTTTTATTTTAAGAACACTGTGACTACATTATGAACTCCCTGATGAACCCAAGAATCTAGAATGTCAGGATTGCTGTCAAACCATCTAATATATGGAAGCAAAAAATTGTGCAGGTGTTAATATCATAGGACAGATAGAGCCAGAGAGATTCTGATATCCATTATGCCTGTGTAAATTTGGAGTACTTCACTGATTTCATCCTCAAATCAGAATATTTTCCCAAAGTTGTTCTGGAATCCAGAGAAATGTCACTTTGGCCCAGAAACCAAATCATGGTGTTGAAAAATGGCCTGCCTGTCAGGGTTGAAACCATAGCAGATGTCAACACGGTGAAGCCATTGTCCTGCTTTCAACCTTGGCATCTCTGTTCTTGAAAAAGCAACAGTTCAATAAAAATAATTAGAGAGGTGGGGGATGATTGAGTGACATCTATTTTAAATATATATATATAGGTATATATAAACACACATCATTTCCTGGCTCTGTTAGTGGTGAGGGAAAATGTGATGTTTTAACAGTATGTCCCTCTGACTAGCTGGTACTCTGCCAGAGCTCTGGTTGCAGGAATTTCAAACATACTGCCACCTTTTGCTTGGAAATTAAGCCCTAAAAATCAATAATTGGGTTTCAATATTAAGTCATATACAGTATTTTTATTGTGGTTTTATTAGATCAGTAAAATGCCAACTGTGGGACAATATCACAAGGAATTAATTCATGTAGCAAACTTAAAATCTAATATATGCCGAAGAGTGTAGAGAGAGAGGGATTTGAAAGAGGCAAAGAAGCTATAGTGTTTTAAAAGAGTTTCCTAATATGAAAAGAGTAAAAGGAAACTAAAGTCCAATAAAGTAAATATTGTAAGGTTTGACATTTCAGATTACCTTAATTTGCTGTGTGAATTGCTAAAGAAACAAGGTTATAAGACACTTTCTCAGGCACCTTCCTTCCCCCATGGGTTGTCTTCCCCCCACTCTCAACACACTAATTAGAAACTAACAAATTAATGGCAATCTAGAATTTTTAATTTTGTTAATTAAATTGGAACCATCAATTGATTAAAGTATGGGCAACTGTGTTTTGTTAAACACATTGGGCCAAGATATGACACACATACTCATGCTGTGTACAATCTGGCCCATAGTTTATGCATTTCTCAAATTTAATCCTTTATGGAAGGATCTGAAGCACAAGGCCCAATTCTGTTCTGATTTATATCAGTGTTTAAAGTGAAGTGATTCCACTGAAGTTTGTGGAATTTGGCGTTACTTTGGCTTTTCACTAGAAGTTTGAATTACTCTGGAGTTGCATCATTGTACCTGAGAGATCAGAATTTGATCCAGGTTAGGCAAGTTTAATTTCTAATCTGAGTTTTAAAAAGACTGTTATTATTTATTATTGCCATTGACTGAAATAACTGTAGGATCAGGCCCTTTAATATTATAGCTTCAATGATATCCAACAGGGGGAAAATGAAGAACAAATAAGTAATGTGAGTAAAGCTGAATTAAGTTTACTTTCACCCATAAGAATGAGCTACTGAAAAGCTGAAAGAAATTCACTTTCAAAATCTGTGGAAAATGATTGGAGGAATTGCAAAAGAAGAATGTTTAATCAGCTTCACTTAAAATATACAAATCTCCCAATATGTACATTTTTTGTGTTTTTAACAGTTTTTCATAACATTAACTTTGCAATTAATTCAGTCTTGTTTTTTAAATTTCTACACATGTTTCCACTGTTCTCCTCTTCAGGTATTTGTGTGACTAGTGACTGGAATGTAATTGTAGCATCGGTCTGAGACAGGTTTAGTCTGATATATTATTCTAAACTATACATGGTGACACAGAGAGTACAGGATCTACACCACTGCAGGATGAGAGCTTCAGGGTGACAGATATAGTCGATGAGAATGAGGCGGTCTTGCACGCTAAATTGAGGTTTTTTGAGAAAGACCTTGACACTATGAAACTGCTCTTTCTCTAATGTCAATATAAATTCAGTCACATCTACTTTATATTATGAAATTCCTATAAAGCATATAGGCAGCTAAACATCTAGAAACAAATATGCAAATATTGATAAAGGAGGTGTCATCATGTTCTAAATGCAAATACTTTGATATCCATAATTCATTAAAGATACCCAATTCTTTGTTAGAAAAGATCAGTATGCCTTGTTTTGCCTGTGCCAGATGCTCCTCAGACAGGAGGAGACAGTTGCTAAATTGTTCACCATGCACTTGAAATAGCAATGGAAGTATTATACCCAGCATGTGGTCCAAAGGCAGACATCTGCTTACAAAGATTAGGGATATTGTGGAACAGATTCACAGTTGTTATAATGAGCCAAATAATCTCCCATGTAACTCCACTGAATCAAATGAAAATAGCAGTTAGTGGTGTTGTACCAATGTTGGCCCAGTGTGCTTTGCCAATTGGATTCATAGTATGTGTTTAGTGCCTTTGGGGTTACAGATGCATTTGTCAGAACTTCTTGGTAAATCCATGTTTATTGGCTAGAAACATGGTGAGAATGGACTACCTATTGCTCTAGGGGAAATAGGGAAAACCACCCAACTTCATGGAATCGGATAAAGCCTTTGAGGAGACCAGCTGTTGGAGACTAGCTGCTTCAAAGATAAACTGCTTCTAGTTTTTCAGAGAGCGTACAGAGAGCCCAAGTGGAAATACATCCTTTGTTGCACCTTTTGATTAGAAGCATTCTGTCTCACAGTTCAGGGACTTGCAGCCCTTCGAGAGGTATCTCTCACATATGTGTTATCATTATGGTCACTAAAACATAAAGTATAATTAAAATCATTAGGTATTGTTCATTCTTAAGACAGACAGTAGGTTTGTTGGGTACTCAAGAGTCCCAAAAACTCCACTTGGATTTTGTTAACAATTTTTAAACTTTCTTTTAATACAAAAAGGAAAAAATCCAAGGAGTTTTAGAGATCAGTTGGGCACTCTGAACATTTTGGTAAACTTCTGCATTAGCTCTTAAGATGTTGTTTTATGTAGTCTGTCAGCAAACACAGATGCAGGCAAACTGCAGAATAAACCACCTTCACTTCTGTTTGACCTCTGGCTTGTGTAGCCAGTGGGAACACAATAGGCATATGTGCATACATTCTGAGATAATTAACTTATTACTTATTCAATAGAGTATGGTGCAAGCACGAATACAAAATGCGTAAGGCGAGGTCAGCCACTGCCCACAGTTGTCATTTATTGAACTTGATTTGGAGAACTGTGGCTTCATAAATTGGTATGCCCTGGACATCTGGCAGCATGAAACTGGGATGACCCTTTTTCAACATTGAAGCTCTTTGGTTTCTATTGTTTATCTAACCCATGAGAGGAGAATTACAAAATGTTATCTCCCGATCAGATGGCATGATGATATTTTCTAAATGGATAACATAATGTGATGTCAGTTTCTGAAATTTATATTGGTAGCTATGGGATTTCATATTTTCTTTCCAACAGTTCTGAGAAAAATATACACTGCACCTAAATCAACATTGAAAACTTCAAAAACTTTGCTCAGGTGTGTATAATAATCTTAGTGGATAGTGGATGTTCCCAGCAAGCTGTTCTCCATTTTATTTAGTGTCTCTGCTTCATTTAACTTCCACTTCAATTAATGTAATTAATCCCCCGTCATCTCTGAGAGTATAAAAGCTAAATGGAAAATGAATCTGGATATTGTTCTGATTATGATGCGTGAAGTTTTATATATTCTATATCTATCCCTTTCATGTGAAGCAGAGTGGGAAGGAAAATAGTTTAAAACTAATTCAGTTTAAAACTTTAGATAGGCTATTTTAGACACCTGCAAAGATGGAACTGTGCAAATGCTTGCTACATGACTAGCAGAAAGGGAATGATGTTAATAATATATTAATGTAGCACCTTTTTGCTGGAAGGCTTTGCAAACTATATTAAAACATGTCTTAAGCGATACTCGAGGGACTTACCAAAAATCGATTGCTTAATGGAACTGGTCTTCTAATAAAGGTACAGCAGACCTGAAATCCTCTATACACTTGGGGATACTTCTTTAAAAAACTTTGCTAATAAGGCTGTACAGGTTTATAAATTATATATCTGTAATCCCTGCTTGCTCAGAGTGGCACTTTGTCCCCCTCTAGTGGTGGCTAGGCCAGCTAGAGATTGATGAGTCTGCTACATCTTTGGCTAAAAGAGATGTCTTTTAGCTCAGGCAGTAGAGGCTCATGCATTAAGCTCAAGAGCTCCCAGGTTTGATCCCCACTGCTGATGCCCCTGCATGGGTCAGTGTTACAAGTGGTGACCCGCACAAGGTTCGAACCCGCCATCTTGGTATTATCAGCACCAAACACTGCTCTCTGTCAACTGGAGAGAAATACAAAAGATTGCAGTTGGTTTATTTTTAAAGCCCAAGGGACTTCTGCACAATCTGCTTGACAGTTTTGTTAAACTGTTCTCTGCCCTTGCGCCACATTTTGGAGGCATCAACATAAGTTCCATTTACATAGTTTGATTCTGCTAACATGCTAACGACTGACAATAGGATCTTTTCCACACTCTGCTGTGGGCTCCACCTCTCAGTGCTGCTCTTGCTGAGATGACCCCATACGGTCATCTTAGTGGCGCCTCCACATGTAATGATGACCCACTCAGGGGTGTTGGCAATGGGGATGAAACAGAGATGACCTCTTGAGTTTAATGCATGAGTTTCTACTGCTTGAGCTAAAAGACACATCGCTAAACCAAGGCGGTAGCAGACTCATCAATCTCTAGCTGGCTTTTCCACCACTAGAGGGGGACAAAGGGCCACTCTGAGCAAACCGGGGTTACATAGAAGCATAGAATCGTAGCACTGGAGTGGACCTCAAGAGGTCATCTAGTCCAGTCCCCAGCACTCATGGCAGGACTATTATCTAGACCATCCCTGACAGGGGTTTGTCTAACCTGCTCTTTTATCTCCAATGATGGAGGTTCCACAACCTCCCTAGGCAATTTATTCCAGTGCTTCACCACCCTGATGGGAAGTTTTTCCTAATGTCCAACCTAAACCTCCCTGGCTGCAATTTAAGCTCATTGCTTCTTGTCCTGTCCTTAGACGTTAAGGAGAACATTTTTTCTCCCTCCTCCTTGGAACAATCTTTTTTGTGTACTTGAAAACTGTTATCATGGCCTCCCTGTCTTCTCTTCTCCAGACTAAACAAATCCATTTTTTTTCAATCTTCCCTCATAGGTCAGGTTTTCTAGACCTTTAATCATTCTTGTTGCTCTTCTCCGAATTTTCTCCAATTTGTCCACATCTTTCCTGAAATGTGGAGCTCAGAACTGGACACAATAATCCAGCGCAGAGTAGAGTGGAAGAATTACTTCTCATGTCTTGCTTACAACACTCCTGCTAATATATCCCAGAATGTTTGCTTTTTTTGCAACCACTGTTGACTCAGATTTACTTGTGATCCACTATGACCCCCTGATCCCTTTCCAGATGCATAATCTCAATGTCAAAAATAGATTTATCGTTTCTTTTATTTCAAAATGATGAGGCTGTATGAGCCAAGCCTTACCTCAGCCTCTCAACAGTGTTATGAGGTAGGGAAGCTTTGTTGTATGTCCCTGTGATTTTTCACAGGCCATTACTAGGGGAAAATCCAAATACAAGGATAGAAAACCTCTGACTTTGTTCAGCCTCCCAAAAGCAGAGTCCTGCTCTCCTGACAGATTTCTCTACTGCCTTCCCACCGCAGTCCTTCCCATTGTAGCCCACTGTCAGGAACGGGGGCCTGCAGTTGTGCCTGCCCAGTCATCAGATTGGATAAGGCAATCAGGGGCTTGCTCTTAAGCCCAGCAGCTGCAGAGGATCAGAAGTTGTTCAACAGACATGCCCATAGATTCTCTGTCTCCCGTTGCACGCATCATTCCAAGTCCTGTTCTGCCCTGCACCCACCCTCACTCTAGTCTAGACCCTGTCCTGCACCCAGCTTTGTTGCAATGCTGTTACATCTTGCTCCTGCCTTCCTGCTCTGACCCTCAGTTCTGATTCCTGGCTCTGTCTCAATCCTTGGCTCTGACATTCAGACTCTGACTTCAGTTCTGACCTTTGATTCCAATCCCTGGCTCTGACCCTGCCTTGACACTGGGCTCTGGCATTCGGACTCCGACTACTAGGCCTGACTCCTGATCTGAACGCTAGGCCTGACCACCTACATTCTCGTTTCCTGATACCCACCTATGACCAGATCTCTTGCTATGCTCTTTCTTTGCACCAGCAGCATTCCTGCTAACAGCCCCTGCAACGTTCTCCTTCTCTTTGTTAGTTATTGCTCATTCTGTTGCCGGAACCGTATAACTGTCACCCTGCCAGCTCTTACTATCTTCATCCCTATCAGCTCTTCTTGCTCCCGAACTTCTAACTAGTTCTGCTTTTCCCCAGGCCAGCTGTTTCTGGCCCTTTTTATTGCACTGTATTCCAGT
Organism: Platysternon megacephalum; assembly: GCA_003942145.1. NCBI lineage: Eukaryota > Metazoa > Chordata > Testudines > Platysternidae > Platysternon > Platysternon megacephalum. The sequence goes on along the minus strand of QXTE01000043.1, from coordinate 981,658 downwards.
TCCTTATGCTCTATCCCTTCTTCCTACAACTAGCTCACTCTGCCAGTGAACAGCTCTCTCTGCTCCCTTCTTTCAGGCATCACTCCCAAGCCCGCTCTATCGGCTACCATCTCAACCAAATCTATCTGCCAGCAGCCACATTGTGTTGCCCCGACATTTGGTTCCTATTTGGATCCATCTCTCATATCAAATTACACATCATAACCATTTCCTCTGAGGTGAGCAGTACAATGATTTTTTGTGGTGACTGAATTACTTTGGACTGATTCGGCACAATTGTACTTGTCAATTGTTCTTTTAAAATGTATCCATGAATCAATTTCTTAATTTAGGTCTTGATGGAAATATCATTGAAGTATTGGGTAATTCTTTCCTCCCTCAAGCCATGTAAATAAAAGTTAATATATGCGGTCTTTCTGCCTCTCCTTCTCTATTTACCTCAAACTGCTAATTAGCTGCAGCAATCAAAATGAACATAATATATGGAATTCCAATATGGAAGACCGAACCTGTCCTAAAAATAAATTGTGCTCCAATAACTTTAAATTAGTATGCAGTGCTGGAGCTATGTACACAATGTTGTATTTATGCTGTGCTACAGTGCAAGAGAATACTCTGCCCACCAGTTAGATGGCCTAACATTGTAATTATTCCACAATGTTTGCACAAGTTGGTGAGCCCAGGTTTAGGTAACATTACTTATTGGTGACATGCTTGAAGACATATCTTACTTCTCTACTTCTTAATAAGACTGAGTTTATAGTAACCTTTCTTTCTGAAAAAATTACCATTGTTGCTAACCACTGTGCAATCTAGTATAGACAAAAATTAATTTAGAAACAAAAATGCATCATTAAAATTATTACAAATATGTATGTTATAGTACTGTTACACTCTGATGTGCCCCAGAACAGCAATCCCCAAAACACAATCTAAGCAAGACATGCAGGTAGGTTTTCAATCAAAACGTGTACAAACCATGAACCAGTTTGGACAGCAACAGTCTGAACAAAACATACCAGTCCAAACAGCAGATATTTAACAGCAGCTCTGAGTAGCTGCGCACATCCAATTCTTTCTTCTCAAGGAGTAACTGTGGACTATCCTGTAGCCCCTTCTCCTAGGGAGTGACCGCAGCCTACTTCCCTGAAGTCTTTCTTTTGCCATCTCCTGGACTTTATGGAAGTCCCATCTGTTCCTGCCAAATTGAGCCTGTTCCCAATTAATCCCCTGACCCCTCCTCCACATGCAATCTGTGGAGTTAATTGACCCACCTGGCCATCTTAACCCCTTCCAGTCTTGTGTGGGGTAGAAACCCCATCACAATCCCAGTTTGAATATCATGCACAATCCAGTCCCTTGTATTTTTAACTTTCTAATTGTCTACATAGGTTTCATATTGTTTCTTCTAATTTGTGTGATCTAGTAGAAAGTTAATATTCAAATAAAAGTGAGGAAGTTCCTTTGGGTGGATGAAGTATTGCTTGATGTGAGCATTATTTGAGTGTGTGATGAACATTCACTTCAGTTTGCCAAAATAATTCACTGTTAGCACCGCTGACTCATTATAGAAATTTCAAATTTATTCAGTTAACAAAAGGATATAGTAAAGTTAAAAAAAAAAAAAAAAAGTATATCAGTGGCTTCTGTCTAACTTATACAGACCATCCCAAACAAACCTGTATAAAATATACTGCCAAAAACTTTACAGTTATATTTTAATAAAAGACACAGGTATTTATTATTTACCCTCTTCATTAATTTAATGTAAGAAAAAAACATTTTGGTTTGAATGTCATTAGGACACCAGTAACTTTAATAATATACCAGCTATGCCCATTCTTACATTTAGTTGAAACCAGTGAGAGCTTTAATTATCGGAGATCCTAACTCCTGGTCTACACTGGGGGGGGGGTCGATCTAAGTTACGCAACTTCAGCTACATGAATAACATAGCTGAAGTCGACGTACTTAGATCAACTTACTGTAGTGTCTTCACCGTGGTGAGTCGACTGCTGCCACTCCCCTGTCGACTCTGCCTGCGCCTCTCACAGCGCTGGAGTACAGGAGTCAACGGGAGAGTGCTCGGGGATCGATTTATTGCATCTAGACGAGACACGATAAATCGATCCCCGCTGGATCGATCGCTGCCTGCCGATCCGGCGGGTAGTGTAGACTTACCCTCAGTAAATGCAGAACAGCAGGGTTTTAGAAGTGGTTGGCTGTTGACAGTATTCAAAACATGAGTAAGTGTCAAAAGTTATAATCACACCTAACACCTACTCTGGAGTCAGTGAGCTAATTTCAGAAACCATGTGGTATATTAGACCCCCTGTGGTGTTAGTTGTGAATGTTTAGAGCAGCCACTATGCATCTCAAAGCAAGGAGTTAAGAGTGAGGTAAAAGAGTCAGGTAAAAGACAGTCTGGCATTCATGCCAGCAGTGGTGTGCTGGGTCTCTGTAATATCTACCTGGTGTCAGAGTGGGGTTGAATAAAGACCCAACAGATCATAGAACATCCCTGCAAAAAAGGAAAAAGCGGAAAGGAAAACAGAAAAATAAGCCCTCCACCCTAACCAGAACAGGCAAAGAGCTGCCCCAACGTAAAACAGGCAGAAAAGAGGCCTGAAAGCACTGAGAACCCAGAGGCATGTGCTGTGGTGAGTGCAGACTACAACAGAATTGAAATATGTGATATTTGTGCTTGCCTGAGAATCAGCTCACTAGAACCATTGTTAATGTCTGCTCTGCCAGACAAGCCATGGCAGAAAATTGGGGAATAATCTGGATATTCAGTAAGAGAAAGACAGCTTCCTGCTTTCCTGGAGGATTACATAAGATCTTGAGAATTCAAGAAAGTCACCTTTGTCCGGCTTGTCCTCGTCTGTCCCTCCATGAACGCAAGTCAATGCCACACCACTACATTTTGGTGTGAGCACGTTCTTTCCATTTCTGGCCAAAGAGTTTTGTCATGGGATTGGCCCAGCACATTTTCGGTCTGCCCAGCCATTGCTTGTGGTCTCTGGGGATCCAGTCACTGATGCGGGTTGTCCACCTATTGTCTTGCCTGCAGACTACATGACCCACCCATCTTCTCTTTGCATCATACATCACCTGCACTACATTGGTCACCTCTGTATGCCTTCTGATCTCCTCATTCAATATATGATCATAGAGCGATATCTTGCACATTCGCCTTTCCATTGCTCTCTTGTTGACAGTGAATTTTTCTTCCTCTGCTTTCATCGTTGACCAGCTTTCTGCTCCATATATCATTGCTGGCAGAACAGTGGAGTTAAACAGTTCTTTCCTTTTCTTCATGGGCAGTTCATCATCCATTAAAGATGTCTTTATTCTGTTGAAACTTGCCCACCCCGTCTTTTTCCTCCTACATTCCCCTTCGAATAAGTTGTCTCTGTTCAACTGCTGACCCAGATAAATATATTTGTTGACCTCCTTGATTACTTTCCCGTTTACAGTGATGATTCCTACTACACAATGCTCATTCCACATCCACTTCATCTTTGACATGTTCACTTCCAACCCAATATCATGCAAAAGTGTTTGCAGTTGCTTCAATTTGTTCTCCAGTTATGCTGTCCTTTGCCAATATTACACAGTTGTCAGCGAAGAGAAAATGCATTAATTGTTCTCTGTCAATTCTGATTCCTTCTTCCCAGTTCAATTTCTTGAACAGTGACTTCAGTACTGCTGCAAACAGTTTCGGTGAGATTGTGTCACCTTGTCTGACTCCTCTATGTATAGTAATAATGCAGGAGACACTGAATAATGTTATCTCTGTCGAACAATTGTGGTTAATTTCTTCCAGCAGGTCAATGTACCTCAGGTTGATTCCAATTTCGTTGAGCGCATTGAGTACAGCGTTAATCTCCACCAAGTTGAATGCCTTTTTGTAGTTGACAAATGCAATACAGAATGATACTTGTATACCTTGCATTTTTTGATGAGCTGCCAAACTGAGTGGATGTGATCAATTGTCGAATACCCTGAGCGGAAACCAGCTTGTTCTCTGCTTTCGTACATTTCAAGATCCTTCTTAATCCAACTGAGTATGACACGGGTGAAGACCTTATACGCTTGTGAGAGGAGTGTGATCAGATGGTAGTTGCTCAATTCTTCTGGATCACCTTTCTTCATCAATAGTATTGTTTTTGATTTCTTCATCTGGAACACAGTTGCTATTGATGTAGATGGTGAACTGTTGTGCCAATGCTTTGAAGAGAGAATCTTCTCCTGCTTTGAGATATTCCGGCCAAATATCGTCCAATCCCGGGCTCTTACCTCTCTTTTTTTATACGAACTGCATATTTGATTTGTTCCCACATAACGTCAGGAACTTCTTCTGTAGCCTGCTGCCTTGATGGTGTACGCTTCTTTCCAATGTCCTTTCACCATTTTCATCTTTCAGCGCTGCCGGAATAACCTGTTTCAGCCTAACGCCTCTTTCTACCTTCTTCAGACTCTCGTTCTTTTTGGCAGCCTCTCTCAATTTCCTCTTTCTAAAATCTTCATAGTCTTTTTTGATCTTCACGCAAATTTCTTTGCACAGTGTCCTGTATTCTTCACCCATTTTTCCTTCTAATTTCATGCGCGCCCTTCTCGCCATCAGATTCACAGTTTCCTTGCTGATCCTCTGCTTGCATCCCAGTGTTTTCAATGCCTTTGCCTCTTTAGCTGCTGAGATTATCTGCAAGATAAACTCTTCATAGTCCTCATTGATGCCCTTGTTGACCTTATACTCAAGGTCCATTTCACTCACTTCCTGTGCAAAAGTCTCTTTGTTGAAGTGCCATTTTCATTTCAGTTTCTGGCTTCTCTTGACTCGGTCTTCGTAGGCATTGTCAATGCATAGTTTTGAGCACAACAAACGATGGTCTGTGCCTCTGCAAATGATTTGTTCTCCTATTATTGCTACATCATTGAAGATTCTTCTGGTATCCGTCAATACATAATCATTATGATTCAGTGTGACTCCATCCGGGCTTTTCCATGTCCACTGCTGATGTTCTTTTTGAAATATCGTGTTCATTACATGGAGATAGTTTGCCTCTGCGAATGCAACTAGACGTGTTCCGCGATCATTTCTTACACCGTTACCGAATTTTCCCACATACTTTTCATTCTCACTCTCCTTTCCACCTACTATTGCATTGAAGGCCCCTTGGATGTTTGTGTAGGTGGATCTTTCCTGCATTGCTTCCTACAGCTCTTCGTAGAAATGTTCCATTTCTTCCTATTCTGCTTGCTGCATGGCAGCATATACCTGAATAATTTTAATCGTTCTCCTTCATTTTATCAGAAGCGTGAGAACTGCTATCCGGGGTAATATGATGTCGCAGCTGATTATCCTTGGGACTGTTTCTTTCCTGACAATGAATCCAGTGATTCCAGTCCTTGCTCTACTGTCGAATTGTCTTCCTAGGAATACTTGCTCTCTACTTTTCCATTGAGCAATGAGGTATTTTGTTTTTCTTGTTTTGCATATCCTGATGACATCTTCTTTTATTGATTTTGTGACCTCAATGTAAGTATCGATGTATGGATCAGATGATAGTGTTCTTGTGTTGTGACTTGCAAGAAATAGTTGGACTATTCTTTTAGCCATTTTCTGTTTTTCGTCCTGTGCTACCCCGGGTTGTTAGCGTTGGTCAGGACGACGCATAAGTCTGTGCTCAGTTTCCCAGTTTATTCTTCTTTGTGTAGCTTGTTTGGCAGAATAATTTTGCAGCAGTGCATTCGGGGTGCCGGCCCTTGTGCCCTGTAGCTGTGGTGCCCCCTCCACTTTGGCTGGGTTGCCCTAGATCAATAGAAGTACAGTTGGCCACCCTACTACCTTGGATGCTAGCTTGACATCTTCTTAGCTTGGTAAGACCTGCCAGAGCATATGCTTAGAGGATTAATAGCCGAATGTCTTATAACGGCAGACTAAATCCCTGATGTAAAGGCAGACTAAATCCCTAATGAAGGGTCAGGCTGTCTCCCCTGTCCATCAGAGACCTTTTTATTCTTGGTTTGTGTTTGATATATTGTTCCTGTTGTATGTTGTTGTTTAAAGTAAAGTTTGGATAAAGGTTTTTTATCAGCCTTTCCTTCCCAGAAGGAGGGATGTGGTGCTAGCTGTGAATGTTTAGAGTGGCCACCAGGGGGCAAAGAGCAAGGAAATAAGTCTGTATAAACAGGAAATAGACTGTCTGACATTCACCCCAAGCACAGTGTGTTGGGTTTCTGTAATCGCTACACCTCTGCACAAACTTAGGTTCCATTTCATGCAGAATCCCTTAGACCTCACCTACTTACATCCACTCTACTGATGTGTTAGAGAGTCTGAGTTAGTGTGGCCTACCCATGAAGGGGCCAGAAGGAGGAGCATGTTACAGTGGAATGAATGAAAGCAGCCCTAAAGAAGTCGAGTTAGTATTCAGGGATCTAATTTACACATTACCTCTAAAATTGACCTGGTGTGTCTAAAGGAGTCAAAATAAATTAAATCCGAGTGTAAAAGAGTCTAAGTCTAGAGAGAGTCTAAACTGGTATAGGATATGGATTCTTCTTGTGCCCTTAAACTGTCAGTTGCACCAAACTCTCTAGCCTTTCCTAGTCATGTTTGAATGTGTTTCAAATTCTCCGAGATTTAGTGCACAAGGGAATCTGAGATGGTGATGCTTACATGCTGAGGAGACAGGAGAGGTATGCTCATGGGTCCTACTTCAGTGTATATAGCCTTACTCCTTGTTAGAGCTCTCCTGCACATAAGTCACATCAGTTAGGATCCCCTTAAATCTATTACCAATATCTAAGGGAGTGTGAGAGATTGTTTTAGACAACTTTACATATTACCTCTGAGTTTGTTCCAATGGGTATCTTGGTCCCTTGCAACCTCAAAAAAGTTCTTCCTAATTAACAGTGAGTTACATTACATAATAATGTCATCCCATTTAATGTGAACTAATTCCCTTTAAATTCTGTGACCGTGGACCTCTTTTCAAACGACAGTGACAGAAATATGAAAAAAACCATAAATTTGATATCAGTGATAACATAAGTCACCTGCAATCCCTTGCCTGAGTCCCTCTGGCTGTGTAATATTCTATTGCTAACTTTTTTTCTTCATGTGTTTAGAAAACAATTTATATTTAATAACTTACTATTATAAAATGTTTTTGTCTGGCCAAGACATCAGTGTGAAAAGAACTACAGGTGCTACAGTAACTTTCACAGCTTATTAATGTCATTCATTTACTTGTTCATTTAAATAGTAATTAGCGTTGTTATAAAAATGTCATTAAGGTCACTATGATGGTATTGCAATGCAAAAGATAAACACATTATCATTTAAGTCTATGGAGAGCATTTTCAAAAAGATTGCAAGTTACAGCAGAAAAACTCTGTAAAAGTCTCTGAAGATGAAGAGATGGCATGAAGCAGCAAAGATAGAACCGCATCCAGACTTCTCAAATATTGGGGATGTTCACATCTAGATATATGGTTTAGGTCCATCTCTGATGGAGACCATATAATGATGGTAATGGTAGGGGTTAGTGAATGGCCAAAGAGACAAGCTTTACATTACTAGATTACTAGGTTGACTAAGGTAATGCATCGAATCACTCAGATTAAGACAAACTATTTCAGTGCAAGTCAGTGCAGACCATATTAGAACACTGACACGACAGAGCTTGCACTACATTACTTGTATGAGGTGAACTGAAAAATACTATTTCTTTTGTTTATCTTTTACAGTGCAAATATTTGTAATAAAAATAACAATGTAAAGTGAGCACTGTACACTTTGTATTCTGTGTTGTAATTGAAATCAATATATTTTTCAAAATGTAGAAAAAATCCAAAAATATTCATAATACATTTAAATTGGTATTCTATTATTGTTTAACTGTGCGATTAAAACTGCGATTAATCACGACTTTTTTTTAATCTTGCGATTAATTGTGATTATTTAAAAAAATTGTTTGACAGCCCTAGTAAATAGTATATAGGAATAGGTTGTAAGATCCTTAGGTCAGTGACAATGGGCCATATTCTCAGCCTTGCTATGGCTGCTTTGTGTCTGTTTAATGCTGATCCCTACTAGCTGGAACAGGTCCTTGGGGCTATGGACAGCTGTGTGTAAATTAGAGCAGCTCAGCATGTGCTTTAATTTACATCAGGGACTGAATCAGTCCTTGGCTGGCCTCAGGATAAGGAAGCGATAAAGTTGGCAATTTTGGCCTCCTTAACAGAGCTGCGCCAAATTCAGCTCAGATGTAAACAAGGATCAAAGCCCATGTCCTCATTCTCAGTACACTTTGCTGGTGCAATATACAATGTTTAATAAGAATAATCTAGTGTTTATATTTCACTAGAGTCCTCTCAGATGTCTGTGCAGTATCGAAATGTATAGACCACGTGTGTGAGGCAGGGTTGCTGTCACACATTTACTTAGGAATTTTCTCACTTTGGTACTCTCTGCATCTGTTAATTGTGAGTATTTTAATGTAGATTGATTTTGGTATGTTCTTAATAGCCAGGTTGCTAGGCTTTGAATAGGTAGCTGCTTATGAAGCCATTTTCCTACTTTACAAAAATCCATCCTATGCACAGAGTTTGTCATATCAAAAGCTTATGTCAATTAATACTTCCTATGAATCCTCAATAACACGTACTCTGTGAGAAATTTCACTTGTGCATTATGCATGAGCATTGCACACAGAATACGTGCATGGACTATAAAGGTTTTCTATCTACATTGGGATCAAAGTTCTATCCTCTTGCTTTTCTTGTGTTTATTGGCAGCTTTTGATTCCATCAATCATGCTTAGGCAACATAAACTTTGAAGGGACACTGCTGGGTTACTATGAGTATTATTTTGGCACACTTGGTATGGTTTCAGACGACTCTCTGATAGTTATTCTAGTTGATTTTGTCTTCTCATAGCTCTTCAGGATTCCATCTCAGACCCTTATTAGCCTTTTGTTGTTGTCACATGCTAGTGTCCTGATTACCCTATCCTTTAAAATATTAGATATGCTACGCAAGTGACCAGGCATCCTTACTGAACTATGCCTTCCAAAATTGATTTGGTTCCTGTGGTTTCTGGGCTAGGGCCAAAGCTGTACAACATTTTGCTTTAGTGGAATTCTGACAGGATACAAGCTTTATGTGCAGAACCCAGTATCCTCTTGGAAGAGCCTCTTCCTTCACAGTCTCTTTGGAGGATGATTTTCCCATTTCCTGTCACTACAGATTGCACTCTTGGAGGCAGTTTTAAATCTGCAATGTCTTTGATGTTTTCCTTTTACTATGCCAGGAACATTCCCAGAGTGACACTGATGCTCTCCCAGGCTGTCCAAATGTGTATTCATGGCAGGCTTCCGCTAAGCTCTCTCTCTCTCTCTCTCTCTCGCTCTGTTTGCTAGCTTGCCAGATGTGAATAAGCTTCAATTAATTGAAAATACCAGATTTTGAATAGGTTGCAATTAATTCAGAATGCTAAAGCCAGATTATATGTGTGACTAAAATTTATGTCACTTAAATTTAACCATTGCATTACTCCTCTATTCAAATCTATTGACAAAAGTTTCTTATAAATTTCAGAACATTTTCCTTCCAGGCTTACAAATGCCTTCCAAGATTTTTTTTTTTTATTCCTCTTTCCAGGACAGTCTAATGTGTCAGACATAGCGTTTAGAAATGGAACATATATGTCATGGAGATGGCCAATTTCCTATAGCCAAGCAACCGAGTATGTTTTTGTCTCTGTTCTGCTAGGACCTGCCTGTAGCTCCTCCTCCTTTTCCTTAAAGGAAATTAATTGATTTCAGTGATTCCTCCCTGTTGTGTTCCATGGAGCTAGGTAGGGTGGTATCAACCACCTTCCTTTTCTTTCTTCCTTCGGTAGATCCACCTCTTCCCTTCTGCTGAACTCAGACCAAACACAAACCAAAATGTTTGTCTAGTACCATGATACTTCAAAAGAGTTGTTGCAGTAGCTAGTAAAGGATTCTGGGGCATGCATACAGCCATTGAAATGAAGGAGCACTGAGCTATTTGGAGAATAACCATCCATCTTTATGAAAGAAAACCATTGAAGTCTTCAAACAAAATCAGAAGACTGTTTTATTCACGGTAATGATGCTGTAAACAGGCGATCCCTCCATGCATCATACTTCACGAAACTCTGAATAGCGAAAGACGCCAATTCTCATTATAATTGAGGAAACATTGAGTTTGTCTAGGTTTTGAATGAATATCATTATTGTTATGTCAGGATCTGCTGCTGCCAGTCAAGTCAAAGCAATGCCCTTCTCTAATGATGCAGTCAGCTGATGAATTCATGATATGGTCAGAGAAGTTCAGGAACAGCAGCCTAGAAGAGTTCAGAAGAGCCAGCATTATTCAGTACTGGATGAAACTATAGATATCAAATTCCCAATTTATAGCATTTGTCTAGTATGGGTGGGAAGGACCCAGACAGGAGGACTGGCTGTTTGACTGTCCACTGACAGTAAGTAGATTCCATAAAACTGAAAATGTTGAAGTCATGCCAGTGTTGAACAAGGGCAAGTGAGATGACCTGGGGAATTATAGGCCTGTCAACCTATCAGCTTGTCATCAGTCCCAGGTAAAATAATGGAAAAGCTGATATGGGATTCAATCAATAAGAATTTAAGTATGGGAATATAATTAATGCCAGTCAATGTGGCTTTATGAAATTAGGTCTGGTCAAACAAACTTGATTTCATTTTTTGGTGTGATTACAAGTTTGGTTGACAAATGTAGCTGGGTAAATACAATAGACTTAGGCTTTTGAAAGGCATTTGACTGTTAATCAAAATGTCATGTACTACTAACCTTAACACTATATGTTTCTACTGGGGATCCACAGGTATCGGCACTAGGCCCAAGACTATTCAACATTTTCATCACGTATCTAGAAGTAAATACAAAATCTGCACTTTCAGATGAGAGAGAGGTTGGTGGAGTGGTAAATAATGATGAGCCAGACTGGGGAATCTGAATTTCATGGTAAACTGGATCTATTCAAAGAAAATATGTTTAAATACAGTCAGATGCAAGGTTATATATCTAGGAAAAAAGAAGACAGGCCATATCTCCAGAATGGAGGACTGTATGTGGGAAATCAATGATTCTGAAAAGGATTTAGGGGTCAGAGGGAACAAGCAACTCAACATGAGCACCCACTGTAATGCTGTGGCGAAAAGGGCGTATGTGATTCTTGGGTGTAGAAATAGAAAGGTGATAAGTGATTAAGAGTAGGGAGGTGAATTTTACTTCAGCATGTGGAATTGGTCAGGCAGATACTGGAATACTGTGTACAGTTCTGGTGTTGCAATTTAAAATTAATGTTGAAAAATTAGAGAAGGTGCGGAGAAGAGTCACAAAAATGTTACTAGGGTTGGAGAAAATGTCTTACAGTGGAAGACTTAGAGTTCAATCTGTTTATCTTATCAAAAAGAAGACCAAGGGGTGATTGATTAGAGTAGATAAGTACCTTCATAGAGAGAAAATAGCATGTACTAAAGGGCTCTTTAATCTAGCAGAGAAAGACATAACAAGAACCAGTGTGTACAAGCTGAAGCCAGACAAATTTCCTTCACAAATAAGACACACATTTTTAACAGTGAGGGTTATTAACCATTGGAATAAACTACCAAGGGAAGTGATAGATTATCCATCTCTAGATGTCTTCAAATGAAGGCTGGATGCCTTTCTGGAAGCCAAACACAAGTTATGCTTTAGTCAAACACAAGTTATTGGGTTCAATACAGAGGTAACTGGATGAAATTTTCTGGCCAGTATTATATACAGGAGTACAGACTAGATGATTTAATGGTCTCTTCTGGCCTTGAAATCTATTAATCTAAGTGCTACAGAGGATTTTTTTTTTTTTTTAAATTTTCTAAGAATTCAGTTCTTGCAGCGTGACTTGATTAGTATGGCTGTATTGCTATTTCATTGATGTTGACACTGGGGCCTTGCAACTAGACTGAATTTCACCCTGAGACATTTGGACACCATTTTTTGTTGAACGGGAAAATGTTGTTGTGGTGAGGATGGTAGTGGAACTGAAAAAGTTTCTTGACAAGGCTGTACATTGTGAACTCTTGGTAAAGATAAGCCCAGTGCATGTCTCTTCATTCTTTTTATATGCTGAGAGGGACAAAGTTTTAAATCAAAAGTTTGAGCTCAGAGAAGTGGTTGGGATTTTTCTTGTTGAATGTGGCTCTGCCCTTGCAGAATATTGCATTGAGCAGCATTCATTTGCTCTGAGCTCTTCTCTCCAGGGAAGGGTTTATGACAGGAATTTTCAATGTAGGAGTCACAAGCAAGTGTTAGGGGGTCAGGATCACCTTGCTCCTACCCTAATTATAAACGAAGGGTGGGGTGATCTTTGGAATAGGGTGCTGGTTTTCAATGTTTTCCTTAGGCGGGACATGCCCCCTCCTTCAAATTAAAGGGGAAAGTTAATACTTGTGAAACTATTACAATTGATGACCACCTTCATGTAATCAATGGGTCCAGTATAATCCTTGGCTGTTCCCTTGTGCTCTGTCATCAGAGACAGTCAGCTCAAACCAGACCAGTCAGGAATAAAAATATATTTTTAGATCCATTCATTTAATTGGTGCGCATCTTACATTGTAAGCTCTTCAGTGTCTTTTTATGTATGTCTAGGGATGGTCTTGGTTTTCTTGGTCTTGCCTCAGTGCAGGGGTCTGGACTTGCAGACTTCTTGAGGTCCCTTCCAGTCCTACATTTCTGATTCTGTGTTTACACAATATGTAGCACAATGGGTCCCTGATCCTGATTGGAGCCTCTAATGAGAGAACCTTAAAGCTCACTCCTTCTAGAGCAGAGTGCAAGTTCTTTCAAATTATTCAAATACCTCTGTTTTCCAAAATGTGAACAATGTAAAACAAAGGGATTGCAGAGAACAATATTTGCTATCTCTCCACTTCCCATTTTCTCTGGATTGCCCCTAGAATGCATTGTCTATTCATTCTCACCTCTTTTTTTCTTCCTTCCTCTTCCTTCATTGTCCTACTGGCCTTTCCACTCACCAGACAGGTTTTATGAGAGCATGAGCCACTTTTGGGGGATACTTGTCTGGCTCAAGAAAGGATATTGCTTAGTTCAGGTGCAAAGTTGCTCTATATCAATTTCTGTATAATTTCCACTAGGTAACATGTTATTTGCCTTCTCTGGTCCACCACATAATATTGGGTATTGTTTAGGTTAGGTTTGTTAGTGGATGGCCTGCAAGAAATTGCGTTATCATCTATATGGTGGACATTTGTTAAGTGAGTGGCACAGGAAGCATTTATGTGGCATTCAAGTTTGTTTGAATTTTGTTAGTAGTCTCTCTCTAGAGCAGGGGTCGGCAACCTCTGGCACGCGGCTCGCCAGGGTAAGCACCCTGGNCCGCCAGGGTGCTTACCCTGGCGAGCTGCGTGCCAGAGGTTGCCGACCCCTGCTCTAGAGCGTTACATTATTTTTGTCTAGGATCCATAGGTGGAGCTTGGACTGAATAACCGAAATGGCTGATGTAGATCATCAGTGGATGCAAGCTTCAGTGGTAGCATAGAAATGAGACACTCCTATTGGAATGTAAGATTTGAATTTAGAGGTAATCGTGTCTCAATTTGTATGAAAGCACAGCTGTGCCTGTCAGCAATCAGACACTATGTTTTATGTGGAGGTTCACACCACATCAGATAGATGGTGAACTGTACACTTTATAATTCTCTGTTAAAAGTTGTGGTTAAAAGACTTTAACTATTGAATTTATATCTGGAGAGCCAAATTTTCAGCTGTTAGAAATCAGCATAGTTCTAGTTAAATCTGTGAAACTACACCAGCTTGAACCACCTGAGGATCTGACCTGGAGGGTTTATCTGGCTGAACTTGATGGGAAGGGAGGTGGCAGAGTGGTACTCACACCCAAATATGTGTCTAATTAAGCAAACTACTTTATATTTTATGGAATGAAACCCACCCTGAAAACAATAGCAGAAATCTGACCACTTCTTTGGCCTGTATTTGTAAATCTTCTTTCTCTCCTCATAGGCTTCCTTCTAATACGAGAGTAATTGTTCTGAACTCAGCTCTCTAATGTTATTAATTGAGGAGTACTTTACTTTTCATTCTCCCACCATTTATTTTAAAGAAAAGCAAGGACTTCAGAACACAAACATGCATATAATAATGTGAAATTCAGTATGTGAAACTAAATCCACAGAAATTAAGTTGGTGACGCAAACAGACACAATCTAGGGACTTCAAGCTTAAGGCTAATATTTCATTCTCCAGAGCTGTTAGGCCTTTTTATTTTTTCTTTTCTTTAACAGGAATGGTGTGAGCTATGGATGGAGTGTCAGTTAAGTTTAAATTTCTTGGCTTGTCAGTTTGTGCAACTTTAATGTGGTTTGTGTAGTATGTGTGCACATATTCTTTCTCTCTAAAACTGCTGATATCAGATTTTACATGGAACAGAAAGATTCTCAGAGTTTTCACAGAATGAGATATAATATCTATTTAATAGCTGTAAGAAGTGGGTTTTGCATATTGCTTTGAAGGTCATGGTCATTCTGATCAATTCCAGGTGGGAGTTCCAGATTTGTGGGCCACACACCAAAATGCTCAGTCTCTTGTGTGTATGCAGCTTAACCTTTTGAGATTGATAGTTCCATTGTTTCAGTGGAATGTGGCTGTCGTGAGAGGCCCTGATCATACAGGCTGAGGTGGTCCCCCAGGTAAATTTGGCCAGTCCTACAGAAGGATTTGAAGATGGGGTTCAGAACCTTGGATTTAACCATCAGGAATCAGTGAAGGGAATGGTGCAGTAGGGTGTTTTTTATGTGGCTATGCCTGTTTGGATCTCCAGAAGCAGTGAGGAGTCCAGGTAAACACAGAGGCTGTGAATTGTCAATTCTGAGAACATAGCCTGGGCTTTTCAGACCACCTTCACATTGTACATTGTTAGTGAGTATATACAAATCTTTGTATCTAATCATCCACTAGTTTCTTTGTCTGTTATCTGCCTCATTAGAAGTGGTCCAGTTAAAGATGTTGGTAGATTGAGTAGAACAGAAAAGAAATGCATCATATGTTTTTTAATTCCTAGCTTTTGGGGCAGGGGGAGGTTGGGTGTGTTTTTAGGCT
Organism: Platysternon megacephalum; assembly: GCA_003942145.1. Lineage (NCBI taxonomy): Eukaryota > Metazoa > Chordata > Testudines > Platysternidae > Platysternon > Platysternon megacephalum. The sequence continues at coordinate 966,456 of QXTE01000043.1, read as the reverse complement.
AGCTGTAGACTTTTGGTGCCCTTTGTCACATCTGGCCAATCATTGAATCTTAAGGGTTGAGACTGGAAAACCCATGGCTTGGTTTCTCAAAGCAAACGCAGTCCAAGGGACACACGATATGAAAACGTCACATGGAAATTTCCAAAAACATGTTATGTGAAAATGCCAAATTAACTAACATACATTTTTAAAAAACTTCCAGATGAAAATATGCTTGGCAGTCAAGCTGATCTATTTTGCCGGTACAGCAAGATTTGGAATTCATTTAAATTAAAGGACCAGTCCAGCATCACCTTTCCCAGTTTTTGGTGCTGCATGTCAAAGAAAGTGTTATTACAGGAGCAGTGAGCTAAGTAGTTGCTTATCATAATGCTTTACACTGGTAATGAGGAAAGTTTTAAGAGTTTTGAAAACAAATGGATGTTTACCCTTTAAAGGACAGATTCTACTGGTGGAAGTATGAATGAGGCTTCTGTTGACATCAATGGAAACCATATGCTCAAAGGAAGAATGAGGCTCTTAGGCCTGGTCTACACTACGACTTTAGGTCGAATTTAGTAGCGTTACCTCGATTT